>JACXIV010000098.1:0-224684 GCA_014737475.1 Bombus confusus
TATTCATATATATTCATATATTATATTCATATTTATATTCATATATATAAAAATAATTTATTTTGTAGAGTATCCTATTTAGAAATTTACAATGAAAGAGTAAATGATCTTTTAAATAAAAGTGGGACTGATTTAAAGTTGAAAGAAGACAGTAGTGGGCAGGTAATCTTACAATGTAAAGAGGAAATTACAAATAGCCCTGAAAATGTGTTATCTATAATGAAAAAAGGGGATAAAAATAGAAGAATAGGGGAAACTAATATGAATGAGCGTAGTAGTAGAAGTCATACTATATTTAGGATTGTAAGTTCATATTACCGTACACTATATAATCTGTTCAATCTTAATCTAAATATAAATATCTTAATATAAATATCGTATTTAGACAATTGAAAGTAGAGAAGCTGGAGATTCAAATAGTGCTATACAAGTATCACAATTGAATTTAGTAGATCTTGCTGGTTCTGAAAGAGCAAGACAAACAGGAGCTACTGGAGAGAGATTTAAAGAAGGGAGACACATAAATATGTCTCTGTCCACCCTAGGTTTAGTAATCATGCAATTAAGTGAATCCCAGGATGGTCAAAAGCATGTTAATTTTCGTGATAGTAAATTAACAAGATTACTTCAAAATTCACTAGGTGGTAATGCCATGACAGCAATAATATGTGCTGTGACTCCTGCTGCTTTAGAAGAGACTCAATGTACTTTGTCGTGAGTTAATTACTATTTTTAAATCACATATTGTATATATTTCTATCATCTATTATTTCTATTACTATAAAATTTGTATAATTATAATTTAAGTTTTGCCTCTCGGGCAAAAAGTGTGAAAAACAAACCACAAATTAATGAAGTCATGTCTGATGCGGCACTTTTGAAACGCTATGCAAGGCAACTAGCTAAACTTCAAGAAGAATTACAGGTTTCTCATATGAATTATGATCATAATAAATTTTTAATATTTCTCATTTCATCCAGAGTTGTAATTGCTTGAACTTGTTATTTTAGAGAATAAAGATTGAAAATCGATCTGCAGAAGTTGAAGAAATGGAAACCAAATTGCAAGAAAAAGATCGTATTAATCAATTATTAGAAGAACGCATAGAATTACTAAAAACTCGTATTGTTTCTGGAGATAATATAGCTCAAGAAGAGTCATTTAAATGCAAATTGAAAAGAAGGCAAACATGGGGTGGTCCTGGAGTGTTTAATCAACATTTACCGATATTTCAAACTAAAACTGGCTTGCCAACAATAAAAGAGGTATCATTCGAAATGCCACAAAGGAAAAGCACCATACAATCTATAGACATAATGAATCAAAGTAAATTTACCATATTATTTTTATTTATATATATTCTATATTTATTTCAATAAATTTTATATTATTTCCCACTTTTTTAGCATTTCAAACAGCTTTTACCGATTTTGAGTTAGAACTATTTGAGAGTGAGAGAGACCGTGAATCTAGGGAAAGCGACAGTGACGAGGATTATTTTGTAACAAAACGTAGAAATAGAGTTACATTTGTGGATGATGTATACAACATTAAATCAAAAAATAATGATGTTGATGTAACACCAGAAAAAAGTAACACATCGACCCAAACTGTAAGGTAAGTAGTAAAGATTAATATGGGAATGTATTATAAAATTGTGTAATGCAATTTTAATTTATTTTTACAAATTGTAATAGTTATCTAATGTCTCCTTCCACACCAAAACATGTTTTACGACGATGCATTAGTCAATTAACAAGAGAGTTTGTAGAACTTCGTGAATTTACAACTTTAGAAAAACAGCTAACATATCAAGAAAATCATTGCTGTGCACGAGTAAGTATGATTAGTTATGCATATAATGATATAGTCATTATATATATGTAACCCTTTACGTTTTAAGGAAGAGAAAGAACAACAAACTGAACAAATAGAGTCATCTGTGGAATGTTATAAACCGGAATATGTTACAGAAGTGAAAGAACAACTTGCAGCTCTTAATCTTGCAGAAGAAACAAATTTAGAATCTATAATTACTAAATTATGTACTAAATTGAATGAAATTCAGAAACAAAATATTTCAGAAAAAGAATCAAATTTTAAAACAATGAAACAATTTTCAGAACTAGAAAAAAGTATTGAAAATATTACTTCCGAAAGAAATGAATTCGAATATATTAGCCGTGAATTACGTGCAGAATTAAAGAAAAAGACAACAGAACTGGAATTAAAAATTATGTTCGAGGAAAATATGAAAAAAGAAGAAATGACAAAAATTTCAGAATTAGAAAAGCAAATGGAGAGTATTATATCAGAAAAAAATAAATTTGAACGCATCAATGCTGTCTTATGTAATGAATCGACAAAAAAAATTACAGAATTGCAAAAGCAAATTGAAAATATTACTTTTGAAAGAAATGAGTTTGAGCACATGAGTCAAGAATTATATATAAAATTAAATAACAAGTCTATGGAATTGGAAAAGTTAAAGAATAACTCAGAAAAAAGTGTAAATACTGAAATAATAAATAACAAAATAACAGAATTAGAGGCAGTAATTGAAAATATTACATCCGAGAATAATACGTTTAAACATATGAACGATGATTTACGCGCCAAATTAAATCAGATATCGTTAGAATTCGAATCAGACATTGCTTCAGAACAGACTGAGAAACAAAAAGCAATTGAAAAAGTATCCGAATTAGAAAAACATATCGAACAACTTAATTCAAATAATAAAGAATATGACAGTATCAATGTTGAATTGAAAAATGAATTACATAAAAAAATTACGGACTTAGAATTCAAAATTAAATCAGAACATACTTCAAAACAAGAAGCAATGGACAAAATTTTAACATTAGAAAAACAGATTGAAAATATTACTTGTGAAAAAAATGAATTTATACGTATAAACAATGAATGCAATAAGAATATTTCAGAACTAAAATCTACAATTATGTCGCAACAAACTGCATATCAAGAAGCAAATAATAAGATTTCTGAATTAGAAGAAAAATTGAAAAGTACAACATTGGAGAAAAATGAATTCCAACGCATTAATAGTGAACTAAATACCGAATTTAATAAAAAGTGTTCTGAACTTGAGGCGCAAACAATGCTTAAGGAAACTGACAATTTGAAGGCAATTGAAAAAATGTCTGAACTGGAGAAACAGATTATGAGTATAACATCTGACAAAAACGAACTTGAACGAGTTAATAATGAATTACATATCGAACTAGAGCAAAAAGATTCTGAACTGAACAATAAGATGGTAGCAGAACAAATTGAAAATCAGAAAACAATGGAAAAGATTTCCGAATTAGAAAAACAAATTGAAAATGTAACATCCCAAAAAGATGAATATGAGTGTGTTAATATTGAATTACGTGCCCAATTGGATGCAAAAATTTCTGAATTCAATTCGTATATAATACAAAGTAAAGCTGAAAATCAAGATGTAATGGAAAAAGTTTCTAAACTTGAAAATCAGATTACAAGCATGAGTTCTGAAAAAAATGAGCTTCAACGTATCAATAATGAATTACGTGCCGAATTGAGTCAAACAACTTTTGAGTTGAATGCCAAAACAGTAGAACAAACTAAATATCAAGATGCAACGAGAAAAATTTTGGAACTTGAGAAACAAGTTGCGGATATGATATCTGAAAAAAATGAGTTATACTATATTGATCAACAATTATGCGCTAAAAAAACTTGTATATTAAAGGCAAAAGTAACATTGGAAGAAATTGAAAAGCAGAAAATAATTGAAATGCCTGACCAACTAGAAATTGACAATATAACAGATAACAATTCTACAAAAGATGAATTTAAGCATATTATTAGTGAATTACGTACAGAGTTGGATCAAAAAACTTCTGCATTAAAGTTAGAACAAATTGAGAATCAGAAAGGAATAAAAGAGATCTCTGAATTAAATAAAAAAATAGAATGTGTCCTATCAGAACGAAATGAATTTGAAAATCTGTATAACCGATTAAATGCTGAACTCAAGGAAAAAGCTCCTGGATTGGAATCAACAATTGTATCAGAGCAAATTACAACTTTTGAATTAAAGAAGCAAATGGAAAACATTACTTCAGAAAATAATGAACTTAAAGATATCAACGAAATACGTGATGAATCAAATGAGAACAATATAGAATTGAATTCAAGAAGAAATACGATAAATGATTTACAAGATGTAATAACAAATCTTCAAACTACGAATCAAGATTTAGAAGATCAATATCAATCATTTTTAGGAAGTGAATCTGTTCTGTCTTCTTCAAGAATGAACGGAAGTAATGCTGATACTTCATATCTAATTCTAAATATGGAAACAGAGAAAAGCCAATTAGAAGAAACTCTCCAACTAAAAAGTCAAGAGTTAGAAGATATAAAAAGAGATGTTCAAAGCCTTAAAACGGACATAAAAAAATTGCAGGAAACTATTTATCTGTTAACAACTGAAAATATGGAAATGGCTACAAAATTAACTATAGAGCAAGAGAATGCAAAACAAAGTGAAGGTAATCTCCAGAAAACAATTGATGAACTTTATGCGCGTATTTCTGAAGTTACGAATGAAAAAATTACTTTAGAAAGTGATTTAACAGCTTTGAATGATCAGTTGGAATCTATGCGTTCTAAGATGTCAGTAGTATACAATGAAGAACAGTTGTTAGAATCATATCGAAATAAAATTGATAAATTAACTACAGAAAATATTGAATTGTCAACCTCTATCACAGAAAAAAATAAAGAGCTTGAGAACATCAAAGAAAGTAAATCACTTTTATATGATCACGATTGTATTTACACAAAGAAGATAGCTGTCCTTGAAGAAAAGAATAAGTATTTGCTAGCTGAAAATAATGAACTTTCCACAGATTTGATAGACAAAATAGAAGAAAATGATATGTTGAAGGAGCAATGTGATATACTAAAAAATAAGATAGAGCAATCGCTATCAATAAATGAACATGTTGCTGATAATGACGTAGAACACGTAAAGACGAAAAATAATATCTTAAAAGCAGAAATTGCAGAATTAAAAACAAAAGTAACAATATTATCCGAAGAAAATACAAAACTCTCTACCAACCTGTTAGAAACTTTAGATAATTTTGATTCTTCTCAAAATGAAAAATCACATAACAGTACTTTGCATTTATCAAAAATATTTAATAATAGTAGAGACATCAATGAAATGGAATACGAAGTATCACAAGAAGAAACTCGGGAAACATTGGTAAATAAAGTGATAGCATTGCAGAACAAAATCGATTACCTGACGCGTTTGAATAAAAAACTTAGTGATTTAAAATTAACGTCTTGCAGTCAGTGCGTACATTTAAGAAATTTGAATGAAAGTCACAGAACCCTTAAGCTTGAAGCAAAAGGTTTGAATCAAAAGTTAGAAGATTTACAAAGAAAGTTCGATCGCAAGTGTACAGACACCGAAATTCTGAAAAAAAGAATAAGTCAAGAATTAAATTTAAGTGTACACAATGTATCTTCGAACGTTATCTTTGTTGACGAAATGAATGTAAGTTTCGTTGAAGAAAGAATTCAAAGTTTAAATAATGAACTACAAATTTTAAAAACTGAGCATAATAAATTCTTAGTTTTATATGAGGATAAGTGTGATGAAGTAAAACAACTTCACAGTGGTATGATTGCAAATGAATCTATCACGGATGATTCTACATTTAAAAAAATCCCGAGCAGAGCAGGGAATAGAATAGAACAAATTCAAAATCATATTGACCACATAAAAAGTGATATGGATGAATTAAAGGAAAATAGCATGAATTTTACAGTTATGCTTAATGAATTTAAAACTGAGAAAGAGAATTTATTAGATCAAATTAACAATCTAAAAGATGTTAATGAAGAATTACAAAAAACAATATTAAATAATGAAAGCACTACAATAAAGAAACTACAAATTCTTGAAAATGAATTGACCAATACAAATAGAGAAATTGAACAGTTTTCCATACGAGAAAAAGAGTTAGAATCGCAGAAACTAATTTTAGAAGTAGAATTAGAGGGCTTGAAACGCGAAGAACAGGATAAAAATGTCTTGATTAATCAATTAAATGAACGTATCTTCTCTCTGAAAAATGAATTAGGGAATAAGGAAGAGTTACAGTATCTAAAGGAACATTGCGAGAAATTAGAAAAAGATAAAATACTCAGTAAGGAATTGGAGCAATGTAATATGCTAAAGATTAAAGAATTGGAAGTATGTATAAACGATCTCCAAAAATCCTTAGCAAATCAAGAATGTTTTTTTAGAGAATTTCAAGAGAAAGCCATTTATCTGGAAAAACTTCTACAAGAAAAAGAACAAGAAATATATATTCTAACACAGAAATTACAAACAGCAGAAACTGAAGTAATTAATATTAAGAATAATTTAGAAATGAAATACAAAAATGAATTTGATTCGGTGGTCCAGCACCATATCAAAGAATATGAAAACAATATGCAAAAATTAAATGATACATTAAATAAATATATTGACGAAAATTTAAATTTATCACAAGAACTTACTAGTCTTCGAAATGTCAAAGAAAAATTGAATGAAATAGTAGCAGAAAAAGAATGTTTATTTGACCACCAAAAAATGTTGGCCCATGATAACGAAAAACTTCACGAGGAATTAAACGAAATTAAAAAATGTATAATTAAAGAACTTAGATCACTTAAGTATAATGTAAATTTACCAGAGTTTTCAAGTAAATCTGTAACTGAAATCTTTGTAGTTTTACTTCAAACACTTGTATCTAAGGAAAATGAAGTAATTAAAACTATGAGAGAAACATGTGAAAAGGAAAGACAAAAAATAGAAGAGGAGAAACAACAATGCATAAATACAGAGAAACGTACTATAACATGGGCCAAAGAATTGGAAGGAGAAATTGAAAAACTCCAAGCAGATTTAATGGAAAAAGAATATGCCCATAAAGAATATCAAAATACAATATCTCGATTAGAGCATCTTTTAAAAGAAAGCACTTACGAAAAAGAAATATTTAAAGAAAAAATGGAAGCACTAGAAACAGATTTTAATAATTTACAAGTTGAATTTGATAAAAAATGCAAGGCTGATAATCAGCAAGAAGAAGCAATTCTTATTGCTCAGAAGAAAGAAAAAGAAGTATATGAAATGCTTAAAACCAAAGAAACAGAATTACAGTCAAAACATAAATTGGAGAAAGAAATGTATGAAAAGAAAATAGATAATCTAGTTCAAACCCTAGAGTTTTACAAAACCAGAAATTTGGAATTAAATAATACGATTGAAGGTCTTGAAGCAAATGAAAAACAATTGAAAAATACCATAGAAGTGAATTTGACTGAAATAACAAAATACAATCAAAATGTAAAAAGAATAAATACAGAACTTGAACAACTTACACAGGCTTATAATGAAGTAAATCAAGAGATAGAGCAAAAGAATTTACGTATCGAAGAAATCACTGCAATTTTAAAAAGTAAATGTGATGTATTGTCTGAATATAAAATAAAATTTGAGACAATTGTGCCTGAATATGAAATGCTAAAGGAGCATGTCAAAGATCAAAAATTGACTATAGAACAATGTAAAGAAGAAATAGACATGCTGAGAAGAGAAAGGGAAGAACAATTGGATATTATTAAAGATAAGTTAAACTCAGAAGAAATAAAAAATTTAGGATTAAGTAAACAATTAAATGAATTGAACAACAAAAATGTTGCTCTAATAGATGAACTGAATAGTTTGAAAGAAAAATATGAAGAACTTCAAGGAGAAAATGCAAAACTAGAAAGAAAAATTAGAAATAGTACGAGCAAAATTAAAGCAGAAGCGGAAATAGAGGAGTTGAAGGAATTGAATAAAAGACTGCAAAATAATCTGGAGGGTGCAAGTAATCGTGTGGTAGAATTTCAAGAGATTAGAAACCAGACTTTAAAAGACTTAGTTGATGTAAAAGGTAAATACGAATTTCTAATGCAAGAAAATGACGAACTGAAAAAAACACTTTCATTATATAAGTCAAAACACTCAAATTCAAATTCATTAATAAACGAAGGCAAATACGATGCACTTCTTCTAGAAAAGAATAAGATTGCGTTAGAGTTAGAAGGTAAAAAAATAATACTGAGTCAAAAAGATAAAGAAGTTAAAGAATACTTCAGTCAAGTACAACAATTAACTGATAGAAACAAGGAATTGGATGATGAATTAGAGGAGTATGCAGCAATAATTCGAGAACGGGACACTGAAATTTCAAAATTAGAAGACAAGTTATATTCCCGTTTGTCAGAAAATGTACTTATTAATGAAGCAGAAGAAAAGTTAAAGAACCTCAATGAAGAAAATGAGAAACTTCGCGATCAGGTAGAAGCACTTAAAATGAGATTGCAAATGAACGTAGAGAAAGACATTGAACTCCAAAATGAAAGCATCATTCGCGTCTTAAAAAAGGAAAATTTGGAATTACAAGCGAAACTAAATTTTTATAAAATACAGATAGATGGTATTGGATTTAAAGAAATATGCACGAATCAATTAAAAAATTTGGATAAGAGATTAGAGAATAACTTAGAAGAGTCAAGTAGTTCTATCAAAGAACTTGAAGGAGAAAAGAATAAAATAATAAAGGAATTAGAAGCTCATAAATTATTGTTAGATCAGAAGGATAAAGAACTTAAGGAGTGTATAAATAAACTACGAGATTTAACAATGAAAAATAGGGAACTCAATAATGAATTAGGAGAATATGTAAGAACTATTCGCAACCGTGACGCGGAAATTTCAAACTTAAAAGTTAATTTGGGTTTCAATTCAACACAAAACGAATCAGATAGTAATATAAGACAAAAGTTAGACTTTTTCATAATAGAAAATAAAAAGCTTAAAAATGAAATTAAAGAGCTTCATATGAGATCAGGAATAGAAGCGCATGATAAAAATATACTTAAAACTAGTACAAGAAAACAAAATAGAATTGTGACATCTGATAGAGATGAATATGAGGATAAATATAAACAACTGAAGAAAAAGATTCATGAATTAGAATTGCAGTTAGTATCAAAAAATGGAAAAATTGCAACTTTAGAAATACAAATTCAAAGTGAGAATTTCCCATATCAGAAGAAATGTAAAGAACTGGAAGAACTTGTACTCGCGTTTCGTAATAAGGTATGTCATAAATTATAAAAGTTATAAAAAATTGGTTCAGAGTGTATAGCTAATCCAATGATATAGTACAATCTGATGTTTCAAGGTTGTAGCTATAATGCTGAAACCTCTGGGTATAATTTGTAGTTGATATGACTTACAGTCAAAAGTCTCAAATCGTTATAATTACTATAAATGTTTAATTTTATATACAGAATGCAGAATTGAACAATGAAATAAGAAAACTACGAAGAACTCTAAATGATGTTAACGCATGGGAATGCGATGTCTGTAGGCGATGGCGCGTAAATAGAAAGGATCAAGCTTGCCAAACAATACCCAATAATACAGTGCGTTTCTGTAGCACTAACAGTGGAGTTGTTGAGGTAAACAAAAATATCAATACATACTAATTTTTAATGAATTTACAATATTTACATAAGAAGTTGTAATATTTATACAGGATCATGTGAAAATCCAAAAATTAGAAAAAGAGAAAATGTTAATGAAAGATTTGTGTCGGTCCCGATCTCGGCAAATAAAGGAATTACAGGATCGAATACAAGAACTAGAAGCACAAAGTTCGTTTACTTTGAGACCGAACGAAGTATTGCAAGATAGATCTAATCAACAAGATAGCAGCATTATAAGACACAACAGGCATTTAGATATTGGGAAAAATTTAAAGCCGTAAAATAATGTTAGATTTCTTCATTAATCATACATTTTTATCCATATATGACACTATGTAATGACCGCGCATTTTATTCCATATCAGTAAAATTATTATTTCATAATTTCTGTACTATATGTTCATATATTTATATGAGACTGTAAATAATTGCGATCGAATTAACAATGGTATGTAATTACATTGTTAAATTTGTGATTTAAACTAATGATTTTATCAAAATGATTTTTTATTCATATAATTCATAAGAAATAAATATAATCGAATATTTTTAGGACTTCTTTGTCGTATAAAATCATGTTTATTAAATAATATTTTATTCTATACATATAAAATTATGTTACATCATATATTCGTCATAATGTTCAATGCTTCATAATTTGCCAAGTTTCTGTTTCTTTACTTTATATTTAGGCATACTCCTAGGCCTTTTTTCACCAACTTTTCTTTCAAATAAATCTGCGAGTGAAGATAGATCAAGATGTAGATTAAGGATGTTAATATATTAAATCGTTTTAAACATATGAGACCAAAGTTACCTTTATCAGGCTCTTCTCCAATTTCATCGCGATAATATTGTGCATCATCATCTTCTACATTATTCTCCTCAACTGATTCTTTTGCTATTTTTTGTAGTAATACTTCATTTTCTTTCTTCTTCTGCATTCCTTTCAAAGATTTTTCTTTATGTTCTTGTTTTTGCAATTCCTTCTTCCGTTTGTTTTCTTCTTGCATTTTCTTTCTTTTTTCCTTTAATTTCTTTTTTTCTTCTCGTTTTTTCTTTATTAATAGTTTTTCTTCCTCAGATTTATGAATATACTCATGGAAAAGTACTTCACCATCTAGAAGCCCATCTTCAACTTTTATCAACTAAAAGTATTTTAAACAACAATGTTAATCAATAACTATCTTCGAAATTTATTTGAAAAAAGAGAATTATTTCTTACTTCTAGTGTTAATCTAGGACCCAATTCAGAGAGTCTAATTGCACTTTTACTATTTGCATGATTACCACGCGAGGATAATGTTTGTGGTAATGTGACATGATTTGAAGGATCATCTTCAGCTTCACTTTCAGAAACCGTTCCTTTTGTTAAGAAGTCGGAAAAATCTTCACATTTAGACAAATTTGGAATCTTAGCTTGAATTAACTTTTTGATACCTTTTGATACATCAACAGGTACGACTTTAATAGAGTAATGCCTGAGATCAATAGTTTTTGATGTGGAATTATAATTTAAGCTCAGACATCTGCGGATTGTACTTAAATTAACCTACAGAGATATTAAAAAACATTTCATTTTAATGAAAAACTATAATTAACATGTATAAACTATGATTATTGTCTAGGAGGAAACTTACTGTAGTCAAATTGATTGTTGGAAACATATTTTGAAACATAGAAGCAATAAGCTTCAGTTGCATACCTTCTCCACTAAAATTATTTAAAATTACTAGCGGAGAATTTTTAAATAATTCTTCATATACCATTTGCTTTTTTAATAAAGATATTACATCACGTGATAAGGAAAAATTGTGTATTTTGAAAGTGAGTGTTGGTCCTCTTGGTAATCTATTACATTATTTTAATTGTTCGATAATGTTTATGATAATTTATAAACATTTAACATTATAATTGAATTTAGTACCTGCAAAGTTTGAAATACATTCCTTGCTCCGTTCTTGTAAACATACACATGTGTGTAACATGAAATATACCAGCTATTGATACAAAATCTTTAATTGTATTTCTTTTTCTTTCTCTTAACGACATTGCTGTAAAAGGTTCCATGATTTTGCGGAAGTCTTTAGTAAGTTCAACAATGTGTTCTCCAGGTAGACCACGATGAATGACAAAGGAATGAGGTGCTTTTACTACATCTGGATTTTCTTGTGTATTAATTTGTTTGTTTTTCTTTACACAACGACCCTGCATAATGTTTATGTAAAGTTAAGTAAGGAATTGCTTCATTTTTGTCAGCTTTATACTCTAAATTCGTCTTATTAAAAAGTATATTAATGTATACATGGGTATCCATTAATATTTAATTTATAATTTATATATATGTTGTATTATTTGTACATTTTATTAATTTGTACATATATTAAAAAAGTTGTTCAGAAAGAGCCAATTGAAATAAAAAATTACCTTTTTACGGCGTCCCATGATTGTTTTTTTATATTAAGGCTAGAATCTTTATCACGTGTATGTATATACAAATATATATATATATTCGTGTATACAATGCACCGTTGTGAAGTTGCCGCTAGAAGCAAAACAGGTTAAGCACACCACGAGGATTCGAGGTGTCATAATCACTTCATAATGAATGAAAGTCACTACTATCTTTTTACCATTCTTTTTACTTAAGTACATTTCATTAACAACTATTTTAATTCATTAATAGAATGTTAAAAATATATATTAATAACTAAATTGAGATTTTAGTTTTTTTCTAGAATATTTTTAATAAATTTTTCTTTCTATCAGAATTTTAACTTTATTTTTAGTAATATTAGTTAATACTTATATTCTTAGGCATGTAAAATTTGTACGTCTATACAAGTAATAGATATACAAGTAATTTAAGAGACCGATACAAGTAATATAAAAATCTAACTTAGTGTATATTCTTTAAATAGTTTCTGACTAAACTACCAATTCATAACATATTTTTGAAGCTTATTAATAAAAATTTGAAAATGTATTCAGTGTCTTTAATCTTTATGTTACTTTTAAGTAATGCATATTAAATATTTATTCGATTTATAAAAGTTACTTATCTTTTATCTTATCTTTTTTCTGCTCTTTATCTGTTTTATATTTTATTGTTTTCAAACTGTTAAAATCTAAAGTCACGTAGAGAGTACAATAAGAGATCGCGAAACCATCCAACTTCCCTTCTCATTCTATTATGAATCCTGGAAACGACTACGGTTGTTCACCGCGTGGAAGGATTCATTGTTTGGAAGCGCGGGAACTTCGGTGCGACTTGTTAAGCGAAGAAAACTCTTCTCACGGTGCAAAGTTCACGGCCAGCGCGTCGATCTTTATCTACCTAGCCATGTCCGGGGATCCCTCGAGTCGTTACACACTAAAATTACGTCGCCAATAATGAGGACGTAAAGTCTTCAAATAATCTCACTACCACGTCCTTGTATGTATTTCTTCACCCTGCTGTTTTCTCAACGCTAACACATTCGTTATCGATCTCGCATCTTTTATTTATAATGGAATATAACACTAACCATATCCACTATATTAAAAAACAAACTACCGTAAGGACCTCATTTATATTTCTATTGTTCACGTCTAAATTTTATATGATCAGATATATTCTACAATTTGCTGTGTCCTGATAGACTGTATGAATACATTTCCAAGTATTCTTTATCTGTTTATTCCGTATCCATTCTTGATTCTGTATTTAATATTAAGTAGGAATTCTGTGACATATTAAAACAATAACTTTAAGTACAATTAAAATCGATAATGTTTCAGGTACGAAAACTACTATATATTAAACCGTGGTAGAAATCTTTACTTTTTACTCTTCGGGAATCAAAGCCTCTAGAGAAAGAGGTGAAGGTTCTTTATCGTAGTTCCGGCTTGATCCTTTGCTAGTACTCGCTTTGATCGTAGTAATTCGTCAACGGCAACACGGATAATAGTCGCAGTACGTTACACCGGCTGCGTCGAGGTAACGTCTGCCATATGCCAAGCTGAAAACCGGCCGTGATTTTTGCTGGCATCACTGCCGTAAGGAAATCGAAAAACAGAATATAAGCTCGTTCTTCTGCTATCTAATAGACGTCATACTTACGTTTGCAACAATATTTATTTAAATCTGTTATATGTATATTTAATTCTTTGAACAATAATTGAAATTTCCAAATATGAATTTATTTCATGACCAATTCTTTTATACATTTCGTTCCATTAGAGAGATTTTTTATTTGACAAATATCGTATCATGTATGTATTTCCACGAAGATATTTTAATAAGCACTTCTGCTCATGCTCGTTTTATAGTTCCATGGGTTGTTGCTTATTACCTATCGTTTAATTCTAGAACTGCAAATGGGGTAGAATTGCGAGAAGGATAGCAAACTGAATAAGAATGCAGATTTCATATTTCAATTGAAATGATACAATTCAGCTTAAAGTACACCGTTGCAACTTACATCTGTACTCTAGAATACCCTCGGTTGGTACTTCCACCTTGGTGAGCTTGTTTTTGAAATATAATAATGTTTCATAAATGCATACGGTGATTTTGTCTGTTACATACAAAAGGTTTATTTGTAAACGCATTTATTTTATGGTAGTAGTTCAATAAAAGAACATAGTAGTTCACTATTTTATTAACATGCGATTTTACCATCATGGAACTAAAATGCAAAATGATATTATAGAAGTTTTGTTACATATCATATATATCTTATAATCTTTATCCAAACATTAAGAATCAGGTAATTATATAGAAGATGGTACACCTCATCGATTTTAATAATTTTCAGATATGTTGTTAAAGTCAATACTCTGAACAACTTTTTCAAAACCTTTTCCTATACATATAAGCTGCTATGCGACTTTAGTTTCCGAGATATTCATAAAAATACTTTTACTACTTTTTATCTTGGTGTAGGTTAAGTTTGAGTTAACTTTGTATACGGACATGATGATATTATAGATGTGTTTGTGCCGCGATGCATTCATAGTATATACATACGAACTTCAGTCGTCTCACGTTCCAATTTGTAAACACAGACAGATAAGAAAGGAACTCAACTTATTGCTAGTTTACCTGTCTCAGCTACGCGAGGGCTGCGAACGTACATGTGTATGTAATACCATGTCCGTACCTTAAGTTAAGTCAAATTTAACTCAAACTAAGATAAAAAGTAGCAAAAGTGTTTTTATGAATATCTCTTACGAAACTAAACCGAGAGGCAGTTAGATGTTTAGGTAAAAGTTGTTCAAAATCATGCTCTTGGTAACATGTTTGAAAATGATTGAAATCGATGAGATGTACCCTCTTCTATATACATATTTAATTACCAAAATTATTATCACGTGGATCTTTAATTAAAGATATTTATAAATGTTAAGAAAAAACATACAAAAAATAAGTAGCATTATTACGTACGAACAAGTTTCGTATAACATACATAATTAGTATTAAATAATTTTTTATTTATGTCATAAAATATAAAATATACATATTTTTATATGTATTTTGTGTTTATTTTCTCTTAGAGATATTAGTAACATGAAGTAGACGTGCTATCTGTATCAGACGACGTCAAACAACTACTACAACTACAAGAAGAACTCGAACTTGATTCACTTAGATTAACGCGCGAAATTGCATTAGGACTTCCAAAATTACTCGGAGTAACAAGGTTGACATCTTCATTCTGCCCTGATGATGAAATTGTGCTAGTATCGCTAAGTCTCGTAATTTTTACTTCAGGCGGAAATATTGGTTTGAAATTACAAGAACTCGAACTTGATTCACTTAGATTAATGCGCGAAATTGCATTAGGAGTTCCAAAATTATTCGGAATAACAAGGTTAACATCTTCATTCTGCCCTGATGATGAAACTGTGCTAGTATCGCTAAGTCTCCTAATTTTTACTTCAGGCGGAAATATTGATTTGAAATCGTAATTAACTGCTCTTGTACCGTATATCTCATAAATAATTTTTGATTCATTCAATTTCGATTCTTTCAGTTGCATTTGTTGCGCTGGATTTTGTTGCTTTCTTTCTTTTTGTACCTTCTTGCAAGCAATAAGGAGTAGTATTTTGCATATTTAGCACAGGAAGAATGGGTTTATCATCTTTGGTTGGAGATTGCTTGTCCTTTTCTGATGTTATCATCGGAATATAGTTCTTATTATCATCGAAATATTTATTGTCGTTACTACTGGAATTCTTGTAAGTTCTTTTCTTGTAAATTATTTTCTTAACACGTTTTTTATTAATAAATCTTTGTTTACTCGCATTATAATTCTCGCCAATTTCCTCATTTTCTGATGATGATACTACTAATGGCAGTTCTATCTCAGACGAGAATTCAATATTGTTGTACATTTTCTGTAGAAATATATTTTTATTTTATTCTGTTCATAATAAGTATTCAAATAAATAAAGTTTCAATATTCTCTAATATGCTATTTATGTATTTCTATTATGCATTTTTATGTATTTATTAATTTAATATGTTTAAATGATTAAGATCATAGATCGATGAATGATAAGTGTATTGCATGTAAAATCGAATGCTCTTCGAGATTAACAAATCTTTAATACTTTTCTTAAAAATAAAATTCTCTTACCGAATATTTCCTATAGCGTTGAAGCTGTACATGTCTTGCTATCTGCTCTGGTCTAGACCACAAGCTAAATCGTGTTCTTAAATTATAATAATATATCTTCCCCGGGTAACTTATGGATTCGCATTCGATCCAATCATAAGTCTCTTGAAAATTACCAAATTCATATTTTATTTTCGACATTGTTGTAATTCATTACGATCACATACTATAAAATTGAAACATCGCAATTAATCTCTGCGTTATCAGAAGTGTTATTTATATTTGAGCACAGACTAATTTAAGTCCATGATCACATCTCATTAATGACAGCAGACAGTACAGTCTGTGGTTATAATCTTATGCTGTGCTGAATCGGTAAAACAGTTCTGCGAGCTCTCAAGGCATTGGATAAAAAAAAGTATATCGAGTGATAGATCTATCCTGTACCTCCATCTGTGACAGATCTATCTTATACCTCCACCTGTAATGACGTTTCGTTTACGCGTGTTTTGTAACGTTTTTTGATTTGTTCAAAGTTTGATTGTTGATGCATGTACATTATCATTAACATACTTTGTTAATTTGGATTGCAAATTCTGTCCGCGTCAAAAGAACCGCGCGGAAGTTCAATAGGGAGTAAAGAGGTATGTACGCGTAACAATTGTTTGTACGATATTTCCGTTTGATTTTATCTGCAAAAGGCTGACAAGATTTGAATCTTGTTATACTAGTCGTGTTGCTACAGTTCATTTATAGTTTCTTAACAATCGAAAACACGAAGTATAATAAACCAAACCACTACATGATATATCTAATTCATTTCGAGAAACACATACGATATCTTCTTATAAACATGTACTTTTAATTTAAACAGACATATTTGTAAAGATTGTTGATGAAGAGTAGCTATAATATGATACATCATTACTGCTTAAAGCCGGTTACAGAAGTATTTACTATTATGTATCGACTGCACGTATTACGTATTTTACATATATCACTGAAGATATCAATTAATTTATTTAAATATTCGTCTTTTATGATTCTTTTAAAATAAGTATATCTTGATCTATGTTGTAAGCGAATGTCTATATTTTGTTTATCTATACTTTTCATGTACTCGTATAGCTAATTCGTAAATCTAAAGATTGATCCCATAGGACAGATTATAGTCAGTCTGATTCTCGCGCCAGAAAAATATATAATCGCGATTCATCATGAAATCTTTCGAAACATAACCTCCATTTGTTTAAAATTAATCTCGATTAATTTAGCGTTTCGAGCAAAATAGCTCGAACGTATAGTTACCACTGGCTGATTCGAGTACTGACGTGTAACTAACGTGTCGGAAGTGATTATCATAACAAGAAAATTGTATAATATTAAGCATTACTTGGTTGCCAGGACACGGTATACGCGTTTGAATTTGAAATTATTCGATATGCGCAGACGGGTGTATCTTACTGGATGGCTGGCGCGTATAAGTTTGTTTACAAGCGGGAGAGCTGCGGCTGCATTCGATCCTCGAAGGTTTCGTATATTCAAATTGGATATCCGACACCGAGCGTAATACGAAAATTCAAAGTATCTGCACGTATGTGTAGCTACTATAGACTCGTGAAACGGGCCACGAGGACGGGTCAGCCACGAATAAAACCGCTTCTGAAAATTTTTTTCTGCCTTTTCCCGGAAGAAACGTCCACTGAATGCATAATGCTGTACGAATGTATCTCCGTGAATGTGCATGCACGGGGCTCGCAAGGTGAATTACCTTGAAAATCCATCGTATCTTTCCCCGTCCTTCAATTTCTTTGTCGATTCGATCTTTGTTCGAAGTCCAGCTGGGCGTTCTTTACGGATCGAGCGTTTTCAGTTTGTTCTCTTTTCTTCGTCTTGAATATGTGAAACATTAGATAATGTATGCCATGCGCAGCGTGGTACAATGTTGTCGATATCGAATTTCGTGGAATTCATATTTTTCAATTCTTGACCAGTGTATACAATTTTTATATGTGCATAGAAAGTTCCTTTCTGAATTAACAGCGGCAAACAGAATTCACTGAAGACTCGCTTCGTGAGTAATTACGCATAAAGTCTTTCTTCATCGAAAATACAGAGTAATCTAATAGCCAATTATTTACGATTCCTATTCTAAATCTTATAAATCACGATTATAAATTATAGTAGAAAAAGGAATCACTGTAGCATCAAGCATTCGTGAATGAATAGAAGACGGTATATGATTAATGAGAGATACGTAGATCAAACTTGAATAAGTTTATGATCCATTTAAATTGCTTCTAGCCTTATCACGATAAAAAATGTTAAAAAAAGAAACGTAGTAATTTCTTTGGAGCTTTTCCTTTGAATATAACATTTCTTCAAGATTTGCATCAATCTTCGTTTGGTATAGATAACGTTGGATATTCTCAAGCCAATTATAAGTACTTATTTATATCAAAATTATATTTGTCACCACACGTATCTATTTAAAATTTTCATAAAGGAAATTTTATTGATTTTTCTGGAAGATATCAGTGGTTAGGGAAACGTAATCTGATACTTTCGTTATAATTTGGCATGCACAAATACCTGCAGCTTACCGTGAGACCCAGATAATCAATAGCTCGTCTCGGTTTCATTGTGAAGGTAGAACAAATTGGTGCACCACCTACAGCGCGGGCAGCGCTGAACTCTCGCGTAGATAATCTCTGTGGAAGTTTTCAAGGATGCCTGTAATTTACAACTGAGCAACCGGCCTCGGTGTTTCTTCTTTACGTTTCATTGTACACCACCCCTGAGATAGGTTCTTTGTGTGCGAGCAGCAAACTGGACCGTGATGGAAAAGTGTAACAAACGTGTCCTTGCACGAAATAATATCTTCCTTTCCAGCTCGGTCGTTTCTTTATTCGTGCAGTACTACGGATTATTCGGCCAGAAATGAATACTTTTGTTTTAGACTGCCGGTCGTTAAGCTTATTTCCAGAGACAGGTGCAATTACGAGATGGGCAAATAATCAAAATATCCGTGGTGACAATCATGATAAAGTGCACAGATTCTTCGATGAAACGTGTTATTAAATCATTTAACAGATTGTACACGTGCGCTAATTGTATGAAGGGTGCTCAAAATATTCTTTTAGTGCCGCAGAACTTAATCGTACACGCGAATCGTATAAATCGCAATTATGTATATCTAATTCACTATTATTATTATTATTATTACTACTACTACTACTACTACTACTACTACTACTACTACTACTACTATTATTATTATTATTGTTATTATTATATATGATCATTTCTTCGAATCATTCTTGTAAGAAAATTATCGAGATGAAAAAGCAAATGTGTCTTCAGGAGAATTAACATAGCTTATGCTCGAATAAAAAGAGTTAAAATGAAGACTTCGCCAATACTTCCGACAAACATGGATTCGCGCGTGGAGTCGCGTCTGTGTAACCAGCTCCTAGCAACAAGTCATAAGCTATACTTTGTACGCACTTGTCAGAAACGGCGAGAAAACAAGGGAGAGAGGACGAAGGATGGAAAGAGAAGGAAAGAGGAAGAAGCGAAAGGAGAGGAGATAGAAAGGCGAGGCGGAAAAGAGATGGGAAAAGAAGTCCGGTGGAATGCCTCGGGAAGACCTAAGGATTCTCACCGAGCCTCTTAGGAGACTGTCTTGCGGTGCTTTTGCGGCTCGACAAAAACCATTTTTTTGCACCTAGTCTGGATACGGAGGAGGAAGAATAAGATCGCAGAATGAACATTGATAGTAGCTGGAACGTGCAGTAGGAGGATCGGACCAAGGCTTTCGTAATTTGAGATTTTTTCGAATCTTTGATCGCGCAGGGGAACTCCTTTATTTAGATTCAGCCCCCGGATGCTATGGACCACAGGATGTAGGTATATATCGTTGTTCTTTCTCAAGAATACTCGACGTCGGTTAACACACGAGTAACCGCGTTCAGATTATATATATATATATATAAAACTCGCTCTTCATGTTCGATTACGTGAACCAGAGAGTACATAGTTCCTTATTCTAAGGAAACATTTATCCCACAAGAAATGATCGTAGTTGCGGTAGAAGTTTATGCATTGAACGCTATACAATCTAGTGGGAAATTTTGGCGAAAGGATTGTTATATACAGGATTGATGGCGAGGCACGGAAAAGGAAAGGTAAAACAGAAATTAATAACGGTATCTATTTCTTTTGAATGGCAATC
Source organism: Bombus confusus (assembly GCA_014737475.1). Classification (NCBI taxonomy): domain Eukaryota; kingdom Metazoa; phylum Arthropoda; class Insecta; order Hymenoptera; family Apidae; genus Bombus; species Bombus confusus. The sequence continues at coordinate 20,438 of JACXIV010000098.1, forward strand.
GTGTACATTGAAGCTTAACATAATGTAAGATGCATTTGAACGCATCCGGGTAACCTCTGCGAAGAGCGAGCTCGGACGAATAACTAAATAGGAATGTGGTGTAGGTGAAGGATCGAAGCGAAGAGGATGGATCATGAGGAGCGAAGTGGCTGCAACGATGTATTACATTAATAACTCAATTTAGCTATTAGCCTGATACCAGATGGTGCCACGATCCATTTGCCTGTCTGCCTTTTCAATGGAAACTTTAACCACATATGGAACGATCGCAGAAGAATTTACAAGCGAGAAGAAACAGAGGCCGAGAGGAAAAAGTGAAATAAGAGATTAAAGGAACGCGTACGAAGGAAGAAATTCTTCCGAAACGATCGTCACGAGACAGTTGATCATAATCAGACCGATGCGCGCCGTACGTGTTTTCCCGTTTGATCGATTGATCGACGTTTTCAGAAGAAAATTCCAAGTTCAAACACGATGAACACTGTCGCGGCGCGCAACGCATGTTGCGAAAACGTCATACAAGCAGAAAAGAAAAGAAAAACAAAGACGGAAGAAGTGGCAGAGAAGGAGGAGAAGGATGATGAGGACCATCGAAGTCGATGGTGGTGATGGTGGTGGCGTGGACCGTTAGTTGGCCCCAGCTCCGCGGGAGCGTTGTCCGGGCATTCCGCGTTACTATTCTCCGTCTTCCTCTTTTCCCTCCCTTTCCCTCTCTCTTCTCGTTCCTTCTTTTTTACCTTTGTCCCACTCTCACCCGCTTCGTTCTGCCGTTCGTTACACCGGCATTCTCTCTTCTCTCCCATCATCTTCCACTGCTTACCAACGTCACCGGATCTTGTATCGGACACCTCGTCTCATTGCATCCTCGTGTTAGCTTAATGTCAACTGAAAACAATCCACGACACTCTAACGAGTTTGTTTCGCCGTTGTTGTTTTTCTTCAACATTGTTTAAACCTTTTATCCTATGGTACGTCCACGTTGGATCGATTCAATTCATTCGTATCTTGCATACGATCGTTAATTTTTTCGAAGTGGAAATTCACGTCGAAAACGATATGTAACGCAAGCGCGTTGAATATTCAACGATGTTCGGTGTCAAGTTTACTTAGAGATAAGTATATCAATTTCAAGCTTTAGTCCAACGATAATGGATTAATAACGCAAGATGAAACTAATTTGCTTTTTCGTTCGAGTCGTTCGAATATCACGAATTGCTTCATTTAAACAAGTGAGACACGAACAAAGGCAACGAATGAGTTATGAAAGTCTAACAGCGTTTCACAAACTGTTGTTAGATATTGCTTGCCCTCGTAAACCGTGTCAAAAATTTAGTCAGTTACACGTGTCAAGAAACGCGCTGACGAAACGTCTGAATGACATTTTAGAATTTTAATTAAGCTTGCCCATCGAAGGGATCGGATATTCTATCGAACGTAACTTGACAATTACGAAGGTTCGAGACCTTGATGGAGAAATTAAAAATTTGATTTCGATCACACACATATAGATGGAGGATCTTACGAAATAACTGACCCTTTCAATTCACTTTGTTTTAATCGATCGTTCGAGATCATGACGCTCGAGCTTTTCGAAGCGAAGAAAAAACTATTTGAAAGTATAAAAATGATCAAATGTGAAAGAAACATTTCGAAAGTGTCGATGAAACGACATTGTTAAGCGAACCGAGTGTCGGGTTGATCGCTGGGCCAGTAGGTCCCCTCATCAGTACCTCAGCAAGGATAACAGTTCACGGGTGTACCGTTTACGCTAACGTTATCCTTGCCGTTTTAACTTTGCATCTCAGACATCACCGCAATCATCGAAAGTGAGAAAGTGAGTGGTCGGCCGATGAAAGTATTGAAAGAAGAGCACGGTGTAAATCACGTTGCATACAGATACAATTTATTTACATCTAAACTATTCTACGACGATTGAGGGGGAGAGAGAGATTCAAACAGTATCGTAATGAATCTTTCTGCTCACTTCTTTTTGTTGTAATCTCGTGAATAAATTCAGTTTCTTCCTTCTATCGACGTACGTGCACTATGTCATGTGCATGCAGTAAATTAAATTGATCCGACTATTACACAAACAAAAAGAACATGAGCAAAAAGATGAAAATGAAAGAATTTTAAACGATGTACTCTCGAATCATTTACGAAGCACTATTGCGTTACAATAATCACGTGGAACGAATTCTGCTCCACTTGGTACATCGAACCTTGTAACGTAACCTTGTCAAGAAAATAGCTGACCGGAATAGAAATCGATGGACGATTACGATACGTAATGTAATTGTCTGAAACGCACGATTCGTTCTTAGAAGAAAAACATCCATTTTTTGTTCGGTTGAACTCACCGACTCTTTTCTAGTTGGTACGGTTCGAAATTATACGCTAGCTCACAGTGAATGAGTTTTAATCAAGGCCAGCATCACGAACCAATACATAAGAACATAGCCGTTCTACTATCGACGTTTATAAAGTTCGATCGAAATGATCTTTTGAAATAGGAAGAGGCCGTACGTTTTCGGTTTTTAAAGCCACTACACGTAACATGATCAGGATAAGTTTATAAAGGACGCAATTGGAGAAACTATCATTGAGTGATTTGTTGAGAAACGTTTTACATTTATTTTCGATGAGAGTCGATAGGCTCTTACTTATACCGTCGACCATAAATATCGAGACATCAACTCTTCGTACATATTGGAAAACTCTACTAAATATTATTCACATAAATATTATTACATTATACGAGACACATATCTGTAATAAATAATAGGTTTACAATAAAATAAATATAAAATAAACGCAGCGCAGAGCATTCAATCAGTATTAAGTATCAGTAGATGTCCTAGCACTTACGATCGACACAGTGTGCTCATAGATAATACAGATATTATTACGTATTCTTGACCATAAGTCACCGCAAGTGTATCGTAAGTCCATAGAGACTAGAACACATGTTGATTTAAGATAGAAGCTTAATAAAATAGGTCTGCAATAAGATCTTCATAGCATACTATAATTTAGTTTTCCTTGTACTATCTACACAGTTTTAATAAGTATGAAATTCATTTCGTAATTATAATATCTATTCATTCCTAAGTGTACTGAATGCCCTATGACTTATGGACTGTAGTGTACGTATCCGGTATGCATATTTACAATTAGATATCTAGTTTGCATTTACTTGGAATCGCGCGCTGTCTGGTTTTGTTACGTTATTATGTTAGATATATGTGCGTAGATCTCGGTGACCTCATATTCAAGAGGACTTACACAACGGTAGAAGGTCGGCCGTTAGTCGGTGATCCACGGCCACGGCAAAAGTGCCGGGAGGCGCTTCTTCTCGCCAACGAAAGTAGTATTACGCTTGATTTTCACTCTCTGTGTTTTCGATTACGTAAGTACCGACCGAACGAAGACGCAGCTTACGGTTTAATAAAACAGTTACGTTTGCCTACTTGCTGTAATACATCATTGTATGCATGGTACCATCGAAGACGTTACACGTGTATCGACATTCATGAAGAATGATTAATCTCGTTTCGTTTCCTTGTCGATGATCATTCTGCTCCTCTTTCTACGTTTAATCCATCTTTTATGCGAGTAAATGTATCTTAGTGATTTTCATGGCTAAAAGGGTAATTATTAGGTTTTAGCCGAAAGACAGTATGACAGTAACCTGCTGTTCCAATTATTCAACAAGATGTTCGAACTTTCGCGCACCATGAATGGCAGCAGCTGGTTCTTGGTCAAAGGATTGCGTCACTGAATGCGTAATGCACGCTACACCATTACATGACCCGTTAGCCCGTTAGAGTGACCCTACTGACTCGATTCGCCATTATAGAGCGAACGATTGTGCCCGGTTTGGCTCGAAGAGAAATGGATCTCTGTGTATGAGACTTTGACGATGTCATGTATGCATTCGAGAACAAATAGTCAGTGGCAGTGGTTTCTGTAATAGCCACGACAAGGTCGAAAGCTATCTCGATCTAGATATTTAATATTAAAATCGCCAATTCGCTTTAGGCATCAATGATCGTAATTTGCTTAAATCTATTTAATTTAGTAATGTGTGCAAGTAAAGTATTTAGTAATGTGACGGAAATATTCCACGAATTGCATCAATTATTGTAATATTGGAGAAAGTTTCAGTTTCTTAACAATTAGAAATTTTGTAGATTTAATCATGCAAAGAATATTTAAGAATTTAATTCAATGAAGAATTTAATTTAGTTTCTCTCACAGCAACGCTTAAATTGTGCATGTTTATTCGAAATTGAGAGGTTATACATTTCCAAGAATTTCCGGGTAAAACTTAAACGCGGTCTACATTCAAGCAAATATTTACGGGGAAGCTCACTTCCTAGATGACAAAAATCGCTGAGAGAGTTTGCCGAGCTCTTCCGTACGAGGAACCTACCGCAGGCAACCTATTAGCGTTTATAAACGTCTAACGGTCCTCGAGTTTGTCTAAAACGATTCGGCGATTATCTAATGCCGGTTGTGTAATCGCGGTTGTGCAACACGAAAACGTAATCCGTAAAAGTGTTACGGCCGTAGAATGAATACCTCTTCATCCTGTGTGCCCCTACCACGGTTACCACATCCCTCCACCGCCATGATTCCTTTACCCGTCTTTCTCCGTCTTCTTTCTCCTTCGTCAACCTTTTTCCAGAGCAAGACAGAGCAGGACAGATTACTCTCAAACTCTCACCACAACCTTGACCTACTGAACTCACGGTATCTCGATTCTTAATCTTTCTGAATCTCTTGACTGTTTTTTAAAAGACATAGCTGACCCTTGGGTCACCCTGATCGAAACTGAAGAACGTCGTCAGAAGTCATTCGACTATTCCTGCTTCTTGGCTGATCAAGTTGTCATCAGTTCTCACTAATTTAAAGGCATCTCATTTTTTTCTCTTTCATCAGGAAACGTTCGATATTTGGAGATTTTTCTATTTCTGGATTTATTCAGGCGACAATGATGAAATCAAACATAAATTGCAGAATTCCATTATAGTTGAATTAGCTACTTGTTATTACGTACCAAGAAAATTATCACTATTCTACTCATTCTCATAAGAAGAGGGACAAATTTATTTGCCATTCGAGACTCAAACAAGACAAATATGTGTCTAAAAGAAAAAAAGAAGTTCTTATTGATCATCTGCATAAGCAACGGTATGTTACTGTGTTTACATCACCGGTAAATTCAGCAGAAATTTTTCAGTATTTCCAACCCTGCTGACGACTGAGAGTTATAAAGCCAGAGAAAATTGTATTACCGATATTATCTAACGATGGAAAGTAGCGCAAGGCCGCTTTCTTCTTACTCAACCGACTATTACCGCTGAACAGTGTAACACGCTGACGGGACTCTTCTTTCTCTTTTCGAACCGTCGCGTCGTCTGTCCACGGAAGCGAGAAATTAATGCGGTCGTCGAAGAATCGTCTCTCTTCCCAAAGAGAGAAAGAGATATCCTCTTTGATGGAGGCGAAGAGACAAACCACGTGGAAAAGTAGCTTTTCACTCTCAAGAATATCTGCAATTATACAACGAAATTGTATTTTCTCCTTCGGTCATAAATGTTCAAAAAGATGAATTTCGAACGAGCAACACGTGATTAAGCGATTTATTTTTAATTAATATGTCTGGTTTTCTGATGGCGCATGGGATATTATTATTTGAGTATCGATCAAAGTTACGCGATATATCGTAATACGCGATTACGATTCCTCATCAGCGAATCCGGTTTTTGAATACACGATTACTGTCGTTTATTATCCAACCGTCAGTTGTGTTGTAAATAAATCATTTATTATGTAGTTAACATGTAAACTTAATAGCTAACATAATTCATTTCAACTTGTCATCCAACTCTCTGATATCTCTCTGAAATTAATAGTCTTGCTTCGCCGATTGCTCGTTTAGGTATTGGATATTATGTTTTAACCGAATCGTGGATGTCGCTTTCTTTTTAAATATTTCCTGCCTGTTGTTAATTATCTATTTTAGAGCGTATATTATCTTTCCGTGGTTTCTGAAATACTGGTAATTTTTTTTTGTTTATTAAACTTGATGGTCCATTAACGCTAAGGGTTGTTCGTCGACGTTTCTTGTATCCGGTCAAGCGAAAAAATGTGTGACCAGCAAGAAAATACGAAGAGGTGCGTAATGTCTTGTTATTACACGTGTCCCTCCTTGGTAACGGGACAGGCAACCAAACCGACCGACCTACTTATACACGGACGTCTACGTACTTACACGCACGTTCACGCACGTTCACGCGTAGTCTTGTCCGAAGAAACGCCTTAGGACTTGCCATGCACTCCGTCCACGGAGGGTAAAACAAATTTCAAAGATTCGAGGTCAATCCCGACATCACTGTGATTTAAATACCGTAAAATTGAACACAAGAGAATCCATCCAAGAGAAGTATTCTCGTGTATACATTCGTTTTATTGTGTGTCTATAAAACGATGATTTACAATGATCGTTATTATTCGATAATTAGCTTCTCGTAGATTATTATACCAGCGATAGAGTGGAGACAGTAAATAGCTTTGAATCAACCGTTCAGATTGAAGTATCGACGTGATGGGAAGTGAATGGACGTGATTTTTGTTCCTGAATTTGACACGGTGTGACGCGAAGATGAGACGAAACTCGTAACGTATGCAAATAGGAAATACAAATAAAAAGCCGGACGATCCGTTGGACATGCTTCGCGTGTTTTCGCGACCTTTATGGAGATATTTGAGCTTGTCGACGTTAACCTTAGATTTTCCTTATTCACGGACGTGCATGAATGCTACGGGCCCGAAGCCAACGAGGAAGAGACGCGGTTGGAATAAGCACGAGGACCGGGTCCTTTGTGCGTGCAAAATCGAACAACAAGATAAGCAACGTTAGCCTTACTGCAAAATGAATGTTTCATTTATCTACCGGTATTTACTCATGCTGTTTTAACCAACCATGGCGTCAATATCCCATGGATGAATGACTCCAAACGAATACCTATATTCTTCATCGTCTACAATTTTTTCAATTATTTTCACTTTTTACTCTTTCATATTTTCCCGAATAACATCCCAATAACGTCTCATTAGATAATTTTCTCTTTCGTTTTTAGAAAATTTTATTTGTAAATTTATCGAAGCTTCTAGAATGGTCGAGTGCGACCAGTAGTATTACACGTTACACGTCTATGACCACTCGAACATCTGTTCTTTGTTGAGCCACGTTATACGTATGCCTTTCTTGGTAGCGACTAGCTCGACTTGATCTACGGCGACATGTAAAAAATTGAACAGACTGTAATATTCTTCAACCAGAAGACACGCAAGGAAAGATCGTACAAAAATAGATACAATGTCTTTTTATAGCGTTTGAAGGTTCATTAAAGTTAATAGTTATTATCTCATCCTAAAAAGATTAACGGCGGCTGAATTTTTATGTCTCGTTGGTTTTAGTATTTCGGAAACAGTGATTTCTCACGAAAGAATTCAACGGTTCGTTAGAAGCATTGAAAGTGTCGAAACGAAGCAAAACACCCTGTACATTGGAATCCCACGTATTGTGGCGAGATCCTAGATAGAATTGCGGTTTTAAAAGAAAAGACGGCTATATCTGGTTTTTTGAAATAACTTTATAGCAAGGTCAGTGCACTGGCCTAGTCGTTGAAATTTACGGTCGTAGACTCGCTTGAGATACTTGGGAGAATATCCAGAAAGGCCGACAGGTACGCAGAGGAATTTCGCAATTTGTAGAACCGGCAACGTAGCGACTAACAAGAGCGGAGTAACTACGTTCGCTCGTTGGATACCAATTCAATTCTTTATACCGATTCAAGTAAAACAGATCTTGCCTGCGATCGATACTCGAAGAATGTTATAACACGCGATAACTCGGTCAAAGAAGTCGAATCTCGGTATAGCTAGTTAAATACTTTTTAACAAGCTACTCTATGAAAAATATATCCTGTCTTATTCGTTGAATATCTTTGCTTTCTCTGGTATCTCTATGATAAGACATTTTATAAATAATAAGAGATTTTATAAATTAAGTCAATATCAATTCTTCTAGATAATATCAATCGTAGTTTAAGATATTTTCTAGAAAATGTCGACAATTCCTACTCGGAAATGAATCTCGTTTGTTTAATCTCGTTTTAGAATTTTTAACTAAACGAGTCTAGTTTGCTGGTTTTTATCTTTTTGGATGTAACGCCTAACACCGTTGCTCGAAGCTTATTCTGATTCTTATCCAAGAGAAAAGTTCGTCGACGTCGTCTGCATTAAATTTTGGTAGCAGGTTTTCGTTTCGTAATCCCGCCACGTGACACGGTCGCGTCGTTTGTACTGTTCTCCGCAGACGTGGACGTGTAAGTACGTGGGCTGACCATACGTATTACGCGCTCCTGGCTTATCCGTTCTATCCACGCGTTCGAATCTCCCACGATATTTTCAGTCGGACAGACGCGGCCTTCTCTTTGCATCGTAAAACTAAATCATTTGGATGAAATAGTATAAACACGGATCGGGATGATTGCTAAGAGATAACATCGAGAAAAAAAAAAAACGCACAGGAAACGTACATTCATAATTTCTTGCAATTACGCGCGACAAAGTACGCGATTGTAGGACTATAGACCACCCAAGAGAGTGATCTTCGCAAATCCTGTACGCAGTAGCTTAAAAGCAGAATCGTGTAATTCTACCGTGCACCGATTCGCTCGATTCTTAACTACGAACGTGCTTTATAAGGCTGCAATTGTTTTCATAGTAACGGTATAATTAATTTTTCTTTCTTTCCACGAGACTTTGATTTTTTTTTTTTTTTTTAACGAGACTTAGGTATTGTTATCTTACCCGCGTTTGATATCTCGATCGTAATTAGTTAGAATCGAAACCGTGGCAGAATTTTCTACATACCTTCTTAGCGTTTCCATTACTTCGAAACGCGATTAATAAAACTATTTGAATAGTTTCAATTGTGAGAAAATCTAAGGAAGCAAGTACAGTCTGTAGCGTAATCGTTGATAGGTCGTTATACATATTTATGGGTAATATCGATACGATCGTTTGCCAAAGATGCTTAGAACGAAAGAGACATTCTACGATGTGCAGGGCATAGCGTGCCCGTCTATGGAACTCTTGAGACCTTCACCGTGAAGATCTTGAACCGTAGTTGACGTACCGACCGGTACCAACATGGCGGCCGTGGTCGAGGAGCGGACAAGCGAACTCAACGATTGTGTAATGGCGGCTGAAGCCGGCTCTTGCAAGCCCATAGAGGAAAGGTGAACGTCCTGCGACGCCTCCTCCCTTCTCCTCTCTTTCTGCATCGTCTCCTCTTCATTCCCTCTCTCACACCATCAGATTCTTTCCTCGTCCCTGAGACGTGCTTCTTTGTCTGTCTTTCTGTCTCTTTCTCTCGGTCTTTCTGCCTGAACCAGACGAATACCAGCCTAGTGAGCTAGCGAAGGCTACAACTTCGTTGCCGGGACAAACAAGCTTGCTACGTGGAACCTCGTTTCGGACAAATGTCATCGGCCTCTCTTGGCTAAACAACGACCATTACGTTTCCTCGTTCCTAATTCTCATTTGCTGCTTTCTGTCCCACCTTTTCCTATACTGCCGGCTGCCAACGTTTGTCTCCTTCATTGCTTCTTATCTGCCAAGCGTTTCCCTTGTTCCGTATTATTTGCACTCTGGCCGGTTTTCTCCTCAGACTTCGATCATTTTCTTTTTTACTCTTCAAAGAATTACCGTAGCCCTTATTTCGATCGACGATGCGTACAAGTTTCGAAGTCCGTTATCTAATTATTTTCAACTGCCTGTCGCTAAGATCAATACGAATTGCCCATGTCCTACACTAATGTACACCTAATGTACGATCTATATTCGTCATCGAAAAACATCGACTATTATAAAAGTTCCATGCTACTGATAAGTCAAATACATACATATTTTTCCTCAGGGCATTAACGCTTGATGTTTATAAATATTCATCGCGAATAGAAATTGAAATGATATGCTTTTTATACGACCAGTTGTTAAGCTAAAAAGGTGCTAGACAAATCATAATCCAGTCATAAATATTCAATTTACCTAAGCTGCAACGATAACGAGTTCTATAGTCAGCGCCGTTGATTTGTTTATTTCTTCTCGTGATATAGGTCATATCAATCTAATCGCATAGGCAGAAAGTTGATAGTCAACTTCATTTTCCTCGTCGTTGGTAACGAGTTTTTACAGCAATTTAGAGTTTTTCTCGTGTGATAAACAAGAAACATATCGTATTTATGTATTTTATATGCAACGTCCTGGCAAGTTTGCTGCAAAGGGATTGAAGAGCATGAGATGTTTCTCATCAGGCGGAATTGTGTAATTCGAATCACGGTGAACGAATCGAAAGGAATCTGGGTGGAAGAACGACAGAGTCGCGTTGGAGAACAGCGTACACCAAGATGGCGGCCGAGTGCCTCGTGGCATGGAATCTGATATTACCTCACCGTAGCCCTGGCAGTGACAGTGGCCCTCTCTCCTGTGCCCCCTTCTCTCTTCTTGCTCCCCCTCTGGCTCGTTGCTTGCTCCGTCTTTCCTCCGCGGAGTCCTCCTTTCTCTCCTCGCGAACTACCTCGACCGTCACGTCGCGACTAGGAAACTCTACGACTGCTAATTACACGCGAGCTCCGAGTATTTTTCGTTGCTTGCGGTGCGGTAACTCTTTCTTTTTATTATTTATATTCTGATGAATATTTATATATTTAAAAGTAATTGGCCAAACTTTATTTATGCATTTGTTTCGGTCCAACGCAAAGTAGTAGCTACAATGTTTGTTTTTCAACGTTTGGTAACGGACTGATTTGATTGTAGTTTTCTCTTCCTTCTGGGGTTTTTATATTGACTTTGCACGCAATAGGGTTGAACCAGGTATTGATCAGGTTAGACTTGATAGGCGATACGTCTATATTAAGCAGCAGAGAATGATTGATTATCGTTGTTGTCGCTCGTGATACGAAAAGAATTCGAACGCGCGACGTTTCAGCCGATGAATCACAAGTGTGTCGCGCGTGAACTGCAATCTTGATGAAATACTCGCCTCATCCATATTTAAATGCAATTTTTGTTGCGAAAATTGTGCCGTGCACGGCCAGGTGCATAATCACTGTCGTTTACACGGGCGAAGACACGTGTTACACAATTCTGACGAATTTCGTTTATCGGTCATAATCAATTCTTTCAAATTTCTTTTAATCTTGATAAGTATAAGGTTATTGTACTTCTAACCATGGGCATTACATAACATTACAAAAATTGTACTTCGATGTGCAATTCAACGGATGCAAACAATGTCCAAGCCCTTAAATTGTATCTAAAGATTACGAAGAACACCATTATGTATTCATACGTCTTCCTCGATGACGAAACGGCGGTCTGATTTCCGTTTAAGTTTTATTTCCGCTCGGTGGCCGAATAAAGGAACACCGATGTTTAATATGACTATCACGGCGAATGGTAGTGTGACAAACGCAATTGTCGGAAGGCGATAATGATTTAAAGTGTTATACAGTAGCGATGTTTCTGAACCTCGTAATAAAAAGACTCAATACTCAAAGCTTTGCGCTTTCATTCGCTGTCATACGCTATTTGAAATGTATTAATTATTTAAAAAATTATATCTTCCTTCAGCTGCTGATCAGTACGATCTCGTTAATTAATCGTAGAAATAATCGCGTACTCGGTATTTCTGAAGCTTCCTGTAATCCGGGTATCTTCGCCCAAGAGCCAGTCGTCTATGATCAAGCTCCGTAGACCGAATCTTATACTTCGTTTCAGTTCCAGTTCAACGAACCGGAAACACTGACTTTTATCATCTCAAGCAACAAGAACGCGTGGCGTATAGTTCTGTTCTTTGAAAAACAATTGCACGATCGGTTAGGGGAAACAACGAGCAACGTTTTAGACGAACGATCCGGCTGAATCGAATAGAAGGCTGTGTAGCGTGGTTGGATTGGTTTCGGGGGTGGTTGGTACGAGAGAGCAGATATTCAACAAGGACTTTCGAAGGGAAGAAAACGGGATCGGAAGGTCGGAGCTCGAAGAAGCAGATTCGCTCCTTCTCTCTTGCCGCTCGTCTCGTTAAGATCACTCTACTACCATCGTGGCTATGTTCCTTCTCAGGCTTCACTCGGCTCGGCTCGACTGTCCCTTTCTCTCTCTTTCTGTCCTCTCTTTTCTCCTTTTCTCGTTTTCTGTTGCTCGTTTTTGATCGAGCTCGCTGAACGCATACGGATCCCGCGGGCAGGAGCGGTGCGCGGTGCGTTCTTCTTCGGTCCGCTTCGACTCACGGTGTCCGGTAGGTGGGTGTGTAGGACATAGCGGACTTGTGCAGTCAAGGACACGTTCCGCTTGCTCACACAGTCATGTTTCGCGTTCGCCGTCTAGCGATGCAACCAATACACTCTCGCGATTGCGCGCGCGTGTACGTGATGCATCCATCCCGCGCCAATGGCAATGGCAATGACGATGGCGGTGGTTACGACAGTGGTAAAGAAATGTCGAATGGGACGATATACGCTTAGCTTAACTCGACGCTAGTCGTGTACACGTGTTTTCTGCAATATTGGAAGCGGGACTTTGAACTCGGCGCCGCATGCATAATCAGTGCGCGATCGCAATATGCGTCTCGTAATTAATTACTTACGATACCATTGACTCGAGCTGAGACTGTGGGAGCCGAGGTTTTTGTTCCAACGACACGATCTTTATCTCGGAATTAAGCATCGACGCTTTTGTTAATGAAGCGATTGAGACGAGATCGAGACGAACAGGATGTAGTTTCCTTTTGGATATATGTAGCTCCGTCTTCAACTGCACACGATGTGGCCAGCGAATAATTATCGCTTGCTCGACCAGAATTATTTCCATCTTCCTCCGTTGCGAGTCGGTTTCGCGTGCAACCAGAGGAGATACTTGTTCCTTGATATTCGTGTTGTCCCTCGAGAACGCGAGCCCGTTGATTCGTACAAAGATTGCTACGTTCTTTGCGGCGTGTCTCTGGTTAGCCGTTCGATTCCACGTTACCGACCACTTAGAAATCACCAAAATGTTCGGAAATTACCGGCAATCCTTGCCCGTTGCTAATCGTACACGAACCAAAATATCTTATTGTTTCAGTTCTCTACAATTTCATGAAATAAACGATCGAGCTGTATCGAACCGCTCGGAAATTACAAGCTACCTTTGGCTCGACCCCATCGCTACTATCATCCTGCTACCAACTTCATATTTGCGTTCGTGCCTTCTTGCAGCTTGTATCTACACGAGATCCCATTGAAATTCTTTGATCGAATACTTGGTCTACCATTTGTGTCTGGTTTCGCCCATTTTCCGTCGACATAAAGTTTCTACTCGAGTCATAGATATAAATACGAGATTCGATCAAGACATTTGTTAGAAGTCGCGTCAGATACCATTTCTGTATTGCGATCGTATCAAGATCGAGGTAGAATAGTTTCTTGGTTGGGGATATCCGCTTCGTCTATTTAAAGTATGCACGACATTAAACGTAGGATGTTACGCTTGGATATTTCATTGCGTTTCGAGCGCGAAAACAGCCCTACGGTACGCTTCGTTACCGCTCATACCGCAAAGTCGCCGCCAAAGATGGCAGTCATACTCAAGGACACATTTATCCTTTATCCTGTTAGCGAGCAGGAATGTCCAGTTCTCGTTGCAAGATTCTCAACTGGCTCGCCGGAGCCGGCTCGAACTTTTCAATCCATTAAACGACTCGCTGGCATACTACGTAAAAATGAAAAATTCAAACAGTTTCTTCGAGCGTTAGTTATATGTATGTCTTTTAATCTCTCCATAGATATCGATATCTATAGTAGCAAATAAAAATCGAATGAAGTATAAACTCGGTTGTAAAACCGATTTAGTTAGATAACGCTTCGATTGATCATTCTCTGCACATGTTGTCGTGCTAATTCAAATAGACACATCTGATCGAAAGATTATTTTGAGAAAAATGACTGTTAGTATTTAAGAACCAGACATTGATTTCGCGTACGTCCGGGATATAAACTGTTATATCTTCACTTTTAATGCAGATACGGCTCTCTTGTTTAATATACACATAGATAAGGTACTTTCGTGCTACCCGACAGCAATGACTTTTACGAAAATTGCAGATACGCCCTTTTGACTTAACACGGCAGTATGTAGGTAGAGTGATGCCTCGGGATTATAATTAACGTAGACAAAAAATTTCAATTTCCTCGTGTACGAGGGGATCGTCGCGTCGCGTCATTGCGATCCTGACGTGAACAGGAAGAATGAAAATGAAAATAATCGACCAACGATTAATTTTCAATGTTTTGTACCGGTGTCTGCTGATACGTCAGTATCATTTCGAAAGGTAATAATTGTAAGAGGTGATGTATAAGGCGAAGGAGGAACGAAGGGGGATCATCGAGAAGCGAATGACGGATCCCGATGATTACGATGTCCTGCGAGAGCGTTGCGCGAATAGAATCTGTTGAAGAAAAGATAGAAGAAACAGGTAGAGATACATCGTGGGGTAGATAGATAGAAGGAGACAGAAGGAAGCAGTAGTGAAGAAAGAACGAAAGGGGAAAGGACGAAGAGAAGAACGAAGGGGACAGAGGAAGTGAAGTGAATTAGCGAAGGTGTACGACCGAAAAGGAGGCCACGATCGTTCGAGTAAACAAGTGCCTTGGCCGCTCGACCAGTTCCACCTTTCTCATCTTGTTCCGACGTTCTGTCGCCATGGCCTTTAACGTACGTAGAGTCGCGATGCTCGTGCAAAGGTACTCGCGTCATAAACTTACGCGCCAATTTTTACAGATCGATCTTTTGATGAACGCGCCTGCCTGCTCGCAAAGATGTACAACGTTTAGTTTTCATTATTATTATTATTATTATCGTTATCGTGCATTAGTAATTCCTGACCCCTTTTCATCGTATTTTCATCGTATGTAACTCAATTATTAATATCTACTTCATGTGAAACGCTCGGAAAATATGTAGCTTTTATAAAATATTAGACACGCAGGAAATCTTGAGGATAAAGAGATAATTATATTCTAAATTGAGAAGTTAATTTGCTTTCGTGGAAAGTATGATCATTGCGTGATAACAGTATTAGCTAATCTTACGTCAAAAGTTACATCTTATACATCAGAATAGATACAGCGTACGAGTTTATTCCAGGTTATGTCGGGTTTACATGAAACATTGCATTAGCCTAATTACAATCTATTATCGACCAAGAAAGACCGATAAATCTGAACCGAGATTGCATCAGTAGCGAGTAGGTAATTATGATTCCTTTCTTTGCATATTCATAGGGATTTTGATAAAAAGACGGCCGCAGACTTGTAGAGACACGTGGATCGGTTCATGAGAGTGTAATTTCGCGTCTCTAGTACTCCCGATCACTTTACGTAAAGGTGATCTCTGCCGCTTTCCTGTCTCTCTCTTTCTAGCGTCTTTTCTGTTTGTTTCGCCCCTTCAAGATCAAGGCCTCGCATGATTGCCGCATAAGAAAACAATCTAGGTTATCGACGGTGCATACATAGATGTGCATAACTACGGTCGCGTGAAATTGTTAATGTCATGTGTACAGGGTGAGTCATTAGTAATCGATGTCTGAAATAACGTTTTGTCATCATATAGGTCAGGTAATACTTTAATTGAATCACGGGCGTTTTATTTAACTCCTCTCATAAGACGACTATTTCTATTTACGGAACGAGACAACTCGGAGGAAAAGCACAATTGTTACCTATCCTTCTGAATCTTTTGAATATTCTAATGCAACACGGTTGCAATACAACAATTACGCAATAAATCGCGGCACTTAGAACTGTAATGAATTAATACATTAATAAATCCTATACGACGCTATATATTAACCAATAATTGCTACATACATATGCATAAGCGATCATCTACATAATAATCTGTACAATTAAGGACAATTTGATATTTACCTATACGCAATGTGCAAGCGAGAAGTTGATAGAACTATAGATAGAAACACGTGTAGATGCACGCATGAAGAGCAATTCGGATAAATCGAGCGGCTCGATCCAAGCCACGCATGTGAGTCAGTAAGGCATTTGCTACGCGTGCCACACCCCGAAATGCATTTCGCATTCCGTACCGCGCCGCAATAGCGAACACGAACCACACATTCCCCGAGGACCTGCACCGGCTTTCGCTGTGCAAGGTGAAACACTTCCGTCTGATAGCGACGCCGACATTACCTTCCTCTCTGAAACACGGTACTCTGCCTGCGCAAATGAGCGCGATTCATTGTTTCCTTTATCGAACGAGAGATTGTCTGTCAGAAATAATTAAATATGGAGGAGGATGTTATTTGGGCAAACTTCGTTGGTTCGCCGGTCTTCAACCTTTTATTTATCTTGTAATGAGTCACTCTGCTCGCGTTACCTTCCTCTTTCCCGCACGATCAAAGTTCTGGCGCGAATTTACACGAACCGAAGGTTCGCGCTTGGTATCAGAACGACGGAGAACGGTGATCTTGATCACGAGTACGTGCGGTTGGACGCTCGCTCGTCGTACGTTTCCAACTATACACGGTGTTCGTGAAATTCGTTCCAACTTTAAACTAGTCATTTTAAACAATTTGCCACAATTTGTTTTGTTAAAGATACATTTTTTCCAGTAGTTGTTTCAGACGTAAAATATCATATTAACATGTATTGATGGAAATTTAATTTCTTCCTGGAATACAGGAACATTAATAATCGCAGCAGCTATTTTGTCGAAAGACGTTATAAACGTAGTATGAATCACCTAACCCATTAAGAAATTCTTCGTATCGTTGCTATGAAAAGTTTGACCAGATGAAACGCGAACACCTTATGTATAAGCGCGTGTAACTGTTGGTGTCACACACGGAGAAAACGGTCAAGGCCATCGTACGTGTAGATGCTCTGCGGACAGAGCACTAGAAAGCAGCAGCAGCAGCAGCAGCAGCAGCAGTAAGTAGTGACCGGTGTGTTTTCCAATCTCCTTAGCTAGGCTCGACCTTCGCGAGTTGACTTTAGTCGAAGAAACGAGCACGGTGTCTGCTAATGGAAACAACCGTCGGGGGTGGTCTTGCAAAAACGCACGCGCTCATCCCTGCACGGTCAGGTCGCGTTATTACGGTAAATTCACGTACTTGCCGGACAAATTCGACTTGCGAACCGCTTCGCAAGAGCCTCTAGTTCTGTTTCATACTCAATCGTCACTTGTGTAATTCTCACTTAAGCGTTTGTTAACTGTTGGAGTAGCAATGGTCAAGCGATCGTCAAAATGATGATTTTCTTCTCGAAAAAATTAGTCGACTACTTGCAATCGACGCTCGCGAGGATCTTCAACGCAGTCTCATCAACAATAGGAATTCTAAAATCATTTTAGTTTCTAGGTGTAAATTGAAACTTAGAGCTTTTAGCATTACAATGATTAATTTGACCTATGAGGAAACTTTTTTGTTCTTATTTACGAGTGACAGAGATTTTCTGACGGACATAGAGACACACTGGTTTTGTAGAAAAGATTTTTAATATACTAAGGTTCGAGATGAGTTTTAGAGTTTTAAATCATTCGTAACTTATTAAAATACAATGTTACGTATACGCAACACGAATGCGAAAGTGTTACAGTTCAAACGTTAAACATTGGATGAAGAGCTATCTTTTTCGAAGATTTCTGTTCAACGTCCAACGATTATTATTTTTCCGACACTCAATTTGTCTGCAATAAGTTCACCGATGGCGGTTTCCTTCAGTGGGACGGCTTAAGGTTTCGTTTTTCTGTCAGGAAGCACATTATTTATGAATGTACTTTATGTCGTATTCTTGAAGTGCTTTCGAACAAATATTACCATTCTGGTCATCCAGGCTTAGTGCAAAAGATATGTGCGATCATATTTTGCAGGATTAGACGATTGTCCAAGTCGGAGAAGAATCGCGTGCCACTGAAAATGTTTCCTGATTGTAAACGTACCTCGAACGATTGTAAACGTAGGTAAACGAGAAGGAAAAGAATGTTGAACTCCTGGAATTTTATTCTTTTCCAATTTCAGTCTTTTAAACCAATCTGTCGGCCGAAATATTAGATGCCGATTGCTCGAAACTGCTTTACGATACGGTTGTAAAAATTCCTGTAGCTTACTTTTAATATTTGCCTTTAGGCAAATTATACATAATCAGGTTAAATAACGTACAAATAACGTTGTATTAGCAGAAGTACTATTTCGAATGAACTTAACCTTCGAGGAAGAATAGTCATTGACAAGACACAAAGACCCAACCTACCCTGTTTTCTTGGAACATTTTGCGAAACCGAATCGCTATCGATCTAGAAAAGATTAGAGACCCATAAATATATTTCTTTCCATTTTATTGGTAGAAAGACAGAAAATACGAGGATATAAAAATTGAAAGATCTCTGTTAAGTTCGTATTATAACTGTAATATCAGATACAAGTTGTAATTTTAGGGATTCCTAGGGCCTTGCACGCGTAAGCTAGACATCGTAAAACTCAAACTCGATTGATC
This sequence comes from Bombus confusus, assembly GCA_014737475.1. Classification (NCBI taxonomy): domain Eukaryota; kingdom Metazoa; phylum Arthropoda; class Insecta; order Hymenoptera; family Apidae; genus Bombus; species Bombus confusus. The sequence goes on from JACXIV010000098.1 coordinate 39,061, forward strand.
GCATTCACACGATCCAACCCATGATGCCAAGCCAATTCCAATCGCGTTCCGTTCTTCAATATCACGATCTCTCGACATCGGAATATTTCTGCCCAAATACGTGAATAAAGAAATGTTGGACTGTTAAATCTGGTGGATTTTAGAAACGAAAGTTGCGAACTGGAACACCATCTACATTCGAAATACATCGCTTTCCCAGGAATTCCGCGAGCAGGGATCGAGGGCATAAACGCGACGATGCGTGGCCCGAGCGCGAAGAACTGCAAACGTGGAGCGCAGAAATTCTTAGGGAATCGCTTGCTGAGTCTACGCGCGGAATACGATTCGTTCGAAACTAAACGTTTAAAATCCGAACTGTAACGTTAATCGTCTCGAAACCTTAGGGAACGAACGATTAAACGCAAAAGCAAAAAGGAATGGAAGTAGATTCGAATCGAGTCAAGAATAAAGAAATACAAGAGACGGAGTATTTGATGGCGAAAAAGAGAAGAAAATGGAATCGGAAGGCAGTCGGTCAGAAATATCGGTAAGGAAAGGTAATGAGCCGCGGCGGAGCCCTTCCAGACTCGGCAGAAAACCAGAGTCTCTGGAGGCAGGCGAAGGTGAGCTTGCAGGGCCAACCGAGCCGAGCTGAGACGAGGCGAAGCGAACCGAACGAACCGAGCGAAGCGACGTGGATACAAGAGCGTTGTTAGGTCATTGACTGCCGGTGGCCACCGATCCGCGAGCATCCAAGGACAGCCGCTCCGACGCCTCGCGATCTCCTTCTCTTTTTCTCTTCTACCTCCTTTCTCGTTCTCTCTTTCTCTTTCTCTCTCCCCCTCTCTCTCTCTCTCCCTTCTCTTCGTTCCTATCGTTGTTCTGTCCCTTTTGAAAAAACTTACTGACAAGTGCTATTTCAGGGACGACTTCATTAATCGGCTTTGGAAGTTTATCATTTTAGACCGGGTGTAGCGTAGATCACGTGTGTATCTTGGCGCGAAATCGAGTTCAGAGATTGCTCGAGAATGCGACTCGAGATCCTTGGCAAAAGAAATAACGCGGCAACACATCGGATTTGAACGTTTCAGCGATGTAGGTGTGAAATCTTTCGTACTTTTAGTATGTTGCAGTTAGGATTTCTTGAGCTTCGTTACACGTAAGATGAGTTAGGCTACGGTTACAGTGGATGCGCGTTCTAACAAACGATACATTCGAACAACGAAATGTAATATTTACAAGAAGCTGTACGAAGACTATAGGGAAAGAACGTGATAAGTCGTATTTACAGGAACAGAAATGTTAAGATTCGTTACGTTGTTAAGTAGTCCCATGTTACCAAGATTGTATACTTGGCACAGAAATTAAAGATATATTTAGTCGTTCCCTTGAAAATGTTCAAAATGTTGCTCGTTACAATATCACAAGACATGAAAGTATTGCTTCTCTTGGTACTTCTACCTTTGGTTTTTGGCTTTCGTGATACTTCGTTAATTTATCAGATATCTTTAAAAGTCTTGCGTCTTTGGATCTGAAAAGTTGTTTTCATTTTCCATTATGTCATATTAAAGTTCTAAAGAAAGAAAACGATAAAAATGTATTTGTCATGTTTTTCTCCTGCGATCTTCATATATCTGATTGCGCACGTTCATTGTAAACGTAGCCTTTCACATGTTGCGATAAATCGATTATCGGTAGGCGTTTTGTAATTATAGATAGAATTATTTATTCGGTTCATAAGAGAAGAGTTAGTTCCACCGTATTTTGTGAGCGCAAAAAGTTTAGACCTCGTAAGTGACTTCTTGAGTACATAGCTTTCTTCAACGCGAAATCATTTCGAACGAAGAAAAAAACCCGTCCTGACGATGCACATGCTGTTTTCCGTTCAACACCGAGCCAGCGTCAGCTGACCAAACTGCAAACTAACTGTTTATCGAGAAGCATTCTTCCGTTCTACGTGAACTTGGAATTTTTTCCATCGAAAGCTCATTCTCATATACATATTCAAAAACGAAAAAGTTTATCAAACGACCTCTATTAAATCTAAAAATATACGACGATAAAGATAATAATATACTGCATACAAAATGTGCGGAATATCCTTCTATGAAATACAAATAGTACCTGCGTATCGCCTCGTAGTTCTACGACTAATTCCGAGCGGAGAATGAGAAATGTCAACAGAGGCATGTCCCTGAATGTGTACTCTGTAATTTGCAAAAGTAACATGTGCTTCTACGTGTCGTATATATCGGAAAGAATGGACGAAACGTGAACGCGAATGCGTTTGCACAATACATTCGGGTCATGGGAAGAAGACCGATGCAGAGGGTTACGCGGATTTCGTGGCCGCCATTCGTTCGTGCCTCACGCATTTCCGTTTTCATGTTTTTCGTATCGTCCACGTTTTTTGCCATTCATTACGAAGCTCGATCCGCGCCACGTGGAATAACATCATGACGAATGACCAGGAAGTCCATTGAAACCTAAGAAAATTGAATGGTACCTGTCTTCGGTAATAACAATCCCAATAACTTCAAGACTTTGTACTTGTGCAACTTCTATAAGTTTAAATACAAATAAAAAGAAAAAACGAATAGAGAAAAATTTAGATTAGAGATTTTCTTGCAAGTAACGAATCAAGCGTTGTCTGGTCTTGCTTTTCTCCTCGCGCTGGATGTCCTTGGTTAATCGATTCCCATTTCCAAGACTTTTCACGCCATATGCGTTGCTCTTTCGTGGAGAGGAAAATCTGGGTCGTCATAATAATGCTGTTCACGTCAGGAATTGGTCGAAAGGGGTTTCGTTCAGAGTATTTCTAGGGCCGAAAAAGGGGCATCGTGAATATTGAATGGGTTCGTTTCCTATGGATCGTTCCATCGAGTTTTCAATGGGGCTGGCGTACTGGAGCGACGTTATACGAGGGTCAGATCACTTTCGTGAGAAAGAAAATTCTTTGCCAGCATGAAAACACCGGATCTTTTCAGCCGGAGCTTTCGAGTCGTCGTCGAATCGCTTTCGTTGTTCATACGACGGTCATTTCCTTTAAAGGCCACAATAAGTAATTGCATTTAAAGCTAAAGTTCCTTGAGTCATGTCGGAGTACATCTTGGAGACGTTGAATAGGTAACAATAGTCGGTGCATAATTTCAGGATCGTCAGACTTATAATGGTGACTGTTGCTAATCCAAAGTTGGACTTCGAACGTAGGAGAATTGAAATACGATCAGAATACGGTCAGATTACGATGGTGTTAACCAAGCTAGTCCGAAGGATCTTACTGAACAAACCCCTAGCAACGATGACAGACATCAAGCGACGCTGAATAATTTACAACTCGAATTTACGAGGAAGCTAACTTAATAAATTGTCGGCACAGATACAAGTGAGCTAAGAATCCAAGGTTTCTCTTAAGGGATTAGGAATCCTTTAGATCCTGATTTATTTCCCCAGCAGCTGACGCCCAAAATTTAAGCAGGACAACTATTAGTAGAGTTGTTAGCTAAGTTCTTTCGATACATTTTTGTTCCTCAGATGAGAAATTTATGCCGGTTTTCTTTCGATAAGGGTAATGACAGGTCTTTCAGTCGGATGATGCAGGATCTCAGTGGTTATCATAAAATCACGTCGGGAAGTTGCACGATAATTCAGTAAAATTACGTCACATCCAGGTACCAGAAGGTACGTTCCAGGAATTTATAACGGAACTTGATTTCGTCATTCAGGATTCCGTGGTCGGCCGTATGTGCTGAGTTTATTTTTAGAAACGCGGCTACGATTATCTTGCCGTGGACATTGCCAGCGCAGGTGAATCCTCTTCACGCTTCTCCATTTGATCGAATAATTCCCTGTTTCGCCAAAAGACCGGGGCAATTAAACGTATCGTGCACGAAACGTGGTGAATTAAAGTCGTAAACTCCGTGATAGCAGTTGCTGCTTTTAGTGCGAGGCTTGTAAAATCATTTGAAGAGATGATTGCCTATCAAGCGAGGAGAATCGATGTTTCGCGAAGTAACAAAGGATAATTGCAAATAACCTCCTTATCAGAACGAAGCATTTATCACTAACGTCGCTGAATTATTGATGACAATGAGCATTGAATACTGCCTGTTAATCATTCAATGAGATGAAATGTTCGGCTTAATGAACGAACAAGGGTGACGGTAAATGGTCGAGGATACTTACGAAGGTAAGACTGTATATTATTCGAAGAAACGGAAGATTTATTTGCACATTCGACAGGAACAAACGTACAATAATTTACTCGGTGCTACCGTAGCCCAAACGTATTATTGATGCAAACATTCTGTTTGCAGGACGAGCACTAAAAGTTGAATAGGCAATTACTTTAGCCATCCAAAAGTGAGATTTTTCCATGTGCTACCTAATTCAATGAAAAATCTATATACGAAGTTTGGAAGAAACAAGTTTAACCTTGTTACAGGACCTCTTTTATAATATACATCAGAGTTTCATTCGCTTCGCATGATTCGATTCGATCTACTTTTTTCAACCCTCTAGAAAAATAGCCCTCGAATCCATATGCAAATTTCTTAGCGTCTTTCGTGGGTGAGTTCGAGATCAATCACGATGCTTCTGCAACGTATGGTCGATCGATCGACGAGGAAGCTTTCCCACAAGGTGTGCCCACGGGATATGGAACAGAAATATCGAATATACGGTAAGGTGCTACTGAAGAGCGCAGGATACAGAAGGATAGCTCGAACCACCTGTCCCTGTCTCCCACGCTTCTATGCGATCCTATGGACCGATGGATGGATGGATGGTCTCTAATACGAAATCTCGAGCAGGGGAAGCGAAAAATAGATCTCCTAGTCTACTTCCCCACCTGCGTCCTTTCTTTTCCATTACTCTAGGACAAAGAAGGAAGGAAGTCGCTTCTTCTTCGCCCCCTGTTCAGGCGGAATCGATTGAATTTCGATCGGGAAGCTTCTTATGAGAATTTTTCTTACCTTCATATGCGAGAGATATGCGCATTTCTTTCTTATTTAAATTTAGTTTCTAGATTTTGAACTCTATTGACTTGAATTATATCGATGACTGATATTATTTCTTCTATGAATTGCTAATATAACTTGAAGGATGAAAATTGAATAGTTCTCTATACGAATGTAAGATTATACTTTGACATGAAATTTTGTTTACCAGGACAAAACGAAGGATGGTAGGCTGTTGTACCTTGTCCAGGAAATAAAATATCCAATAACGTCTCTTGAGAGATCAAATATTTGTTTTAAAATATAGAACGTCCAAAACTGGGATGAAAAGTATTGAAAATATCATGAATACTATTCTTCGGTGGATTACCAAGTTGAATTTTAATAGATACATTTAGTAGATAAAAATACAAATTTGGTAGATTAAAAATTTATAACCTTGCAACAAAAATTTTTACGGATTATCATTTGTAAAAACATGATATTTTCTGGCAAAGATTAACGTATATAGTATATATATATAGTATGTATTAATACATATACGAAGAACCTATATTTGTATTTTATTTCCAACTCACTGAATTATGCCGACAAAGCCATAAATAGAATTCCAAAGACACAGGTAATAAATTATAAAATTATGTCCCATTTTCTACAATTGTTCTAAATTCTGGGTAGTTTCTCCAGGTATACGTACCTGTCCAGTTTGTTGACGTAGTCGGTACCCTTCTAGTATATACGAAGGTCATAAACAGAGTATTTTTTAAAAAGCCCCATACAAAGGGGTCTGAAAAAATTTAAAAAGATCTGGCGGTCAAACAGCTTTAATCCTTGCCTACTATCCCTAACGGAATTGGTGGTTTTTTTCTACAATATTTTTCTATAGCGTGGAAATTCTTCAGTTGGCTAATCGCAAACCCTGTTTTTACGAGGGCCGACATTTTCTAGTAACCAAAGCTGGCTGAAGGAATATTGCCGTAATTCCGGAACTTTATTGCACGATTCATGTGCTTGGTTGTACCAGACACTGGTCAAACATCTGCAGTAACAGGCTTAAGTTCAAAATTACAGCGCTTTGCTTTTCTTCTTTTTAAGAGTCGTCGAATTTACGGAAGATCCTTCAACCCTTTATTTACAACACGAAAAAGCCTGAAATGTGCTTTCTAAATTCGTTATTCTGTTTGCCCGAGGAATTCGACGTTCACCATTGCTTCTTCCAGCTAAATTCTATCTAATTTTTTTTTTTTTATTTTTAATTTCTGCTTTACAATTTATCCAGCTGGACATTTGGTGAATTTTTCTATCTTTATTACTAAATAACATGTGGATGGCTACCACCAGCGGGATATCGTCTTCCAGTTTGTCTACTTTATTTCTTTCACTAAGTCGGTGGGATGTTTTCTTCAAGTTCTCTCTAACGCAAAAAAATTGAGCTTCTTATTGATAGAGTGTCAGGAAAATATTTGAGTACTAACCATAGAACCAACTTTTTATGCGTACATTGTATCTGTCGTACAAAACATTTTGACATTTTAATATTCGAATAGTTACACGAGCTGTTATACACCTGCATAACAACGAAGCTTAAAATATGGAGTGCTGCAGTTAATTTTATACATCACACAGTTAGCCGTCGATAATTATGTAGGAAGTAAATGACAAGAAGTTGTTCGGTATCCTAAATACACCTATTGTAGCCATGCGACATGCATTTCCTTCAAGTAGGAAATTACAAAATTATTGGAAACCTCCTTTTTAAGAAAATTAAGTTATTCAATATCCAGGGAATGGGCGATTTTTGTTAATCTGAAATTTATTGACAGCTTATTTTGCATTCTTTTGCATGATTCATGCTTGTATACTTGAATCCTGCTATATTTTATAGCATATTATTAGGACGAGTATTATCAATGGCGTGATCGAAGTCTTAAAAATCCACTAATGAACAACATGGTTAGTTAGCTCGATTGATATTCGTAGTGGCGTTCCGATACACGAATAGGATACGCCAGGATAGATCCACTGTACGTGATAACGTAACAAGTTAAACGGTAATAACTAACAAGCGTGTTGACCCATTTTCAAACGCCTTAATGGGATAGATAGATGGTTAACTGAATCAATTCTAACTTCCAAGATTTTAACTCCCAAGGTCTTAATTTCGATGTTATTTTACAATGCAAAAACGTACAAAAACTCATTCATCACTTGGTAAACGGAAAGGGTTGAAATTTTATCATGAAACCAACAGAATTTGGAAAATTTAAACAAAAAAAGTAACTTCGCTTATGATGCGTTTAACTTTTGGTTTGCGCAAAAACGCTCGCTGCGCAAAAACGGATCCCTCGTGATAAGCTTTGATCTAGACGACAGAAAAAGATTTCGAAAAAGCGTAGTTAGCAATGATGGATGGTTGTCTCATGTTTACGAATAGATTAAAGAAATGGCGAAGGAAGCAGACTCCGTCTATAACCAAAGGATTAACTTGGACCAGCAATTTGTCTAGGGTGGTTTACGACGTGTTCGAAGGGTTAAGTGCAGAAAATCGTGATTTACTCTGTCCAGTTTGTGACCCATGCTTGTCAACCCTTTTTCCTTTTTCATTTTTTTTTTTTTTTTTTTTTTTTTTGCTGGAGTGAAACTCGTGGACTAGGAGAAAGTCCGAAAAAATTCAATGGAATTCGTAAATATTTCAAAGACCAATAATTCTTCAGACATCATAAAACAGTAGTAACTAGAAACGGACAAAAATTTTCATTGAATTTTAATACGTAATTGTAAATTGCTTTATATATCGTTATATAAAGTTTTCATATATAGTTCACATATATCTCTAAGGCCTTTTTTCTAAAGATATTTTGGTCTTGTTGAGGTATTGCGATTTTCAGAAATACAGTTCCATGATAGTAAGCAATATAGTTGAAAGTGTTTATGGCGTCGTTTAATAGTTAAACGCGTAAATATTTACTAATTAGTCGTATAATATATAATTGCAAATGGTACACGAAATACCTTTGCTGTAGAAGGTAAACGGAAAAAAGAGTCGAGGAGCAGGATATTTTGTCAATTATTTTTAATGATTTCAATGTCTTTAATGACAGATGTATTTCGGAGAAATACATTTAGAAATGATGACAAAGTCTCGTGTAGGACGAATAAAATTGTTACGCGTTGATTTGACCTACGATTAACGGGTGGGCTATTTTAAAATCGACACATAAATGTCCAGCTAAATTGATCAAAAAAATTTGATTCTTTGCTCTTCAACGAATTTTCATAACGATACGCACTAGATTATCATTTTTTAAAGCCTTTCGAATAATAATTTATTCCTAAACGATTGCGAAGAAATAATAAGCTTATGTCTTGGACGAAGTGCAATGACGCGTGAAAAGATGTCGTTGATAGAATACTGTCTTTGTTGGAATAATAATTGCCCATTAATGCGGCATGGAAGATATGGAAGTAACGTCATTTGTCTCATTAGACGGGAAATTGTACTGCTCACATTTTGCTATGAAAACCTAATTGAAAGATATCCCTCAAGAGACATTACGATTGTGGAAGGATTCCACCAATAGTGGAAGCAATTTAAAACCGCCAAATCGCCCCGCGAATGTGCATTGAAATCACGCGCTTCAAACATCAAAATGCTACGGAAACACTAAATCCAAATCATTAATGTATATCAAAAATACGAGTATCTTTACGATGAACTCGACGATCAACGGATTTTGGACTGAATACTAATTCTTTGAAAAGCAAGCAATCAATCATCGATAGATTCAACAGATCCATTAACATCCCAGTCCGATTCAAAATTCTGTATTTAAATATAAGCGTCGAGGATTGCGCAAGAAAATTTAATAGAATTCCAGACGGTGGAATTAAAGTTAAAAATGAACGGGTTCGAAAGAAACACCGCAAACAGCGCGATCATGCTAGACGGTACAGAATGTATCCTTGATAGTTGCCACTCGTTCATCGTCCTGTAGGCCGGTTCACTGACACCGCTGTACCATCAAGGAGTCAGACACTGTCAAGGTCCGCGAGTTCTACTCAATGGCGTCGATCTGTCACGCAATTTACCTACGGTAATCGACACGCCTTACCGCGAAGGACGCCCCTCCTGTCCTTACGTTCCTATGACATAGTTTCCCTGCGCCATTTCCACGATTCTTTCATTTTTCATTCTTTTGAACGTGCAATTTACAACAAGACAGCGTACTCCAATTGCGCGTCCAATTCGCGATACCTCACTGCAAGAAATTCTTTCACAAAAAATTTACAGGATCTTAAGTAAGCAGTGAAATTATACGTACAAGTTATATATAATATATATTACGTAATATAATAGTTATGTACAAAAGTATAAATATATAAATATATAATTATAAAACAGTTATATAATAGTTATGTACAATAAATGCAACGTTATTGCTAATTCCTCTATTTGTTAGTCCCGGTTTGTATACAGTTACATATTTAAAGCGTCTATACAATTTCATTGTGGTGTATGAAATATAGTTAGCACAAAAGCCTGTTGCTATTAGTAGAATCGTTCGAAGCAAAAGGTAGGATCATCGCGAAGAGCAGGCTCGATTTAGAACGTAAGGAGGAGTGTTTTGAAAGGAGTTGATCGAGCATCTGCACGGCACATATGTTATCGCCACGTTTCGTGAACCTGCGAAGAATCGATTTATAACCCGGAAATCAAAACCTATGAGAACACATATTTTTTTTCTCGTTGGAATTTATCTAACAAGCAGATTCATTCCGAGAGAACCTTTCTCTTTTTTCTTCTTTTTTTTTTTTTTTTTGGAGATTGCCAACTTGATTGGCTTCCCTTCTAATTACCCCGGTCCGAGATGAAACGGTCGAGTAACTTCTGAAAATCGTTCACCCGTCTTCCATATGGTGAAACCCTTTTTAAATTGAAAAGCCTACCGTAAACATTCATCGAACGAAAACACTCGAAAAATCGGAATCTACGATCAGAGATATTGCGCAACTGACGCCTTCAATATTCAATTTCCCATTTGTATGGTTACACGTATACGATATACCTGTTTCAGGGAGTGGCGTTTACGATGCAGTTAGATCGGAACAAGGCCTCTCGAAGGATCGTGTTATTGGTAGTAAAAGTCTCGGTTTAAAGAGCGGCTGGTGGATGTTCGCTCGCACTTTCTTTCGCGAGCCCTTTCGTATATTCGGCCGGCGACAATAGCGAGCTTTAAATCGTCCCACACGTAGCATACTGTACAATCGGTACCGCAAGTTCCAGAGACACGACTTACTTGGTTCACTTTTGCTGGTTAACGGTAAGTCCGTCAAGAGTCAGTGAGTCAACGAGTCAACGGGGGCGCACACTGGTCCCCACGCACTCGCTCGATTGCTCGGGAATCGATCTTCCTACGTGCATACATGGTTACCTATACGCATCCTTTTTCTCTTCTTCTTTCTCCGTATCTTCTGCCTCGCTTTGTCCCCACCATCGACGATCGTTTTCTCCTTGTTCGTCTTCTTTATCCTTACCTGTGCACTTGTTAGATGACGCAATTCTTACGTGTCCATCGTATTCTTTTTAGCGACTTCGTTTTCCTTGTCTTTTCTCTCCTGTTTCCAAGTTGCATCCTACTCGAGTTTATAGTACCGAAACAGGGTTACTCACTATTTAAACTACACAGTTTATACCTTCCCTCGCTTGGTTCGTCATTTTCTTCTTTTATTCTCTCGTTTTATATCTCCTTGTATACGTATGTTTATTCAACGATGCACGTTTTCGAGGTTAACAACTCGAATATGAATCATCTTTGTTATTTTATTGTCTTTGTATCAATGTATGGACGTTTTAGTTGTTTTTCGTTTACTAAAGAATCGTAAAACGTAGACCGAAGCATCTTCGTTACTTTTCTTTATGTATTCCGTTACGAACTAAGCTCGTGTTTGTTCGCATGAAAGAGGATTTTTATGGGCACCGAGGATTCTCATTCGGAGTGAAGCTAATTAAAGTGCAAGCAAGGATGGAGATAATAGCAGGAAAGATGAAAAGAAGAGCAAGCAACGCGAATGTAGCAAGAACTTACCGCGACCGAAATAACTGTATTCTACCTCCACTGTGCTTTGTCCTTTCTCCCTTCCTCCGTGTCCTTCCGCGCATTCCTTTTCATGTTGTATCCTTTTCGTTAAGAAAGGTATATCTTTGAGACTCTTTTGTCTAGAAAAACCGTATTTGCATTCATTTTTCCCTCTTTTTACAACAATATAACTATTTTTCTCTATATATTCTGTTTTATTGGTAGTGTTATTAGTTATATCTTTAAACGTGAGATTAGTGAGTTTGAAATTCCTAAGCAAATAATCTAGGCTTTGACTGTAGAAACGATCGACGTATAATCGAGTCAGAATAACTTTGCTTCCATTACGTAACCTTGAACGCCTTATCTTTCATGCTCGAACATCTCACGCTCTTTCGCCTCCTGACGGCTCTCTATTTTCTCGAATTATTCAAGTAATTTATTGGAATATAAGAAACTGACATTTTTTAGAATATAAAAAATATGCACAATACAACGAATAGACAGAAGTCAAATTGAATCGCAGACTACTTACTAGTTATCGTTTCACAATTTCTACGTATAGACCACATCCTCCATCTTTCATCAATTCTGAATCATATTGTTGTACCTAGGTATTCTAAATTCTTCGTATCGAACGATTAGCATATCTGAAGCGCAAGAATTTTCAGTTGCATGTTTACCTAATGAAATCATCTCTCTTCGTTCAAACGAAAGAAACGTTCGTGCGAAGTGAATTCTCGCGAATGCGAATCGTTCTCGATACGTCGGTGCGTCAGAGGCGCGAAGAAAAATAGCGCGAATAACCGCGATCGATGAACGTCGCGAAAAGAATCCGACAACTAGTAGGACGTAACTGGACATCGTCTGGAGCCGACGAGAAATTAACGGCGAATGACGTAAACGATACGACTCACAGATGAGAGAGTCTGGCGTTTTCCATTTCACCGGTGCGCTCGCAGAATTTCCCTCCGGGTTGTTCACTTTTCACCTCGGTCACCGAGTGCATATGCCCCGCATTGACGCGATTGCGTCGACTATCAGCATACGACGTGCGTGTGACCAGTACTTTCGATCCCGCGTGCTGATTTCATACCGATTTTCTGTTACTATCGTCATTAATCAACAGGTACTAACGTTCCAAAGATTATTACTCTCTGGCGCATCGAATTACGTAACGATCTTTACGAAATCATCTTTCTGAACAATTTTTATTTATGATCAGTTAATCGACACGTGGATGTTCTTTCGTTAAATGCTTAGGAGCGATCCATCTGGTTAATTTGATCGTTGAATACGTATTTTGGAACGATGCTCGGTTTCGAGCAATTGATCGGTCCGCTATGTACACTGAAAGTAACGTAGAAGTATGTCCATCTTCCAAACCCGCGAAGAGTAGCTCCATCCAGTTGGAACTACCCATTCATTATGGAACGCATATTTTGGTATAATCTTTAGTTTTAAACAATTGATTGATCTGCCACGTAAGCGTAATGGCCTAGTAGCTATTAACCGGCAACGTACCCCTACTCGGAAGTTTTAGAATAATTATTATACCAGATGAAACCAGTTTCAAAATTGAAAAAAAGAACACGTACATAATATAAATTACATAATATAAAACAGTCGAGTCACATGCATCGTAAAGACATCAGGGAGTGGCGTAAATATGATAAAGAAACTATATTGATACCTATGTTAATTAACTTTAAATATAACAACTTAAAATATACGCGTAATTTGAAATGTACAATCTACAAACCAAATACCAAGGTTACATTAAAAGTAAGAGAACGTCCTACAAGCTTTGAGCAGGAACGTAATATTCTATTCAGAAAAATTCGAACATCGGTGCGTGCATCAGGCAGCTTCCCATTACAAGGCCAGGTCAAAGATCCTAGACAACAAGTCGAACCTTTAGAAACAAGAAGTAGATAGTCGGTCGATTAAAAGTCCATCAAACTCGAACGACCTAATTTCCGGATAGTAACCCTTCCCCTCCTCAAGCGGTGACGCAACCTGCCGGTGTCCAGGTTTCCTCGTGCCGTGGCTACTCCGGCCCCCACTGGGAGTCCGAGGAACCGGAGGAAAAGCACGGAGGGAGGTTTCGAGCCAGTCGACCGACTGAAATGCCGTCCACGTTGTAGCTGCGATACAGACTATATACACTATACATACGTACATACGCACGTACATACATACATACATACATATCTATTCGCATGGTAATAATTCGATGACAGGGTTCGGTGGCTTGGTAGTGGTCGTGCTCGCACACACGCATACAGCACGTACTCTTTCCCGTAGTTTCTGTTTGCGTGGCTGGTCGCGAACGACGTACACGGACACGTGCAACAGCACGAAATGGACACACAGGTAAGAACGCGTGTTCACCAGGCTACACAGGCCGTGTGCGAGGCTGAGAGTGGGTTCATCGGACGCCAGCGGCCGCGGATTTACCGTTACGTCTTCTTGGCGAAACCCAGAGTCCACACCAGCAGGCTGCTTCTTCCTTCTTTCTTCTGCCACGTTCTTCAGTGAACTATCTTTTTCCTGCCTCTCTCGGCTCCTTCTGTTTCTACGACTGAATTCCAGCAACCGACGGTCAGCAGTTCCTTCGCCGAGAACCGGAAACACAAATGTCTCCCTCGTGTCAGAATCTGCTCGAGGAACTGCGAGACTCGGTGATTTTCCGGGTCACGGAGTCGGTCTTTTTCATAAATTCTGTTTCCTTAGTCAGTTTTGTCTTTATTTTTCTTTTTCTTTTTTTTTTTTTCTCTTTTTGTTTTTAGTCGATCATTGTTCGATGAATTCGAATTGCGGTGAATCTGTGCTTAAAAATGTTCACCCTCTAGTCCCTTCGCGCGTACTTCTAAAGTTATGATCGCAGTGGATGTGCGTTCGGACGAAATTACGTATTATGAAATAAAAATCGTTCTGACGAACCCAAAGACCGAAATGCATATACTTATAAGAACTTATATATTTGATTATTCCGACGTATTTGTCAGAACGACGATTCGTGGAATCGTGCATTCACTGTAACAATACTTCGATCCTATTCTAATTTCGACACAAACAGGGTACGATCGTAATCGTTTTCCAGTTCCGTGATTTAAAAGTCTAGAAACTGGAGGTGTAGAAGTTAGAGATGAAGGAATTCTAGTGTCAAGGTTCCCTCGCTGCTTCGTCGACCTCCTGTTTCTCTCTTGCCTTGTGTCTTTCTTCCACCTCTTGGTTCTCTTAAAAGAGCAAAATACGCGTAACAGATCCCTCTTATTTGAAAAGAATGAGAAGCGCGATCGGTCGAAAAATGACATCGAGGAAAGTCCCAGATTTGTAGATTTTGGAGGTCGTTGTCCCCTCTGTTCAAGGTTCTCTGAGTCACGTGTAAGATTCCGGCCACGCTTCGAGCAATCTGACCTGGAGCGTGGCTGGAGTGAATCAATCCGCAACGTTCTCCTACGGAAAGCATCTTTCTCGTTATTCCAAATTAGCGTCGAACGTGGACGATTGACTTTTCAACATGTTTCACTGACGATTTCTCGGCCATTAAAAGGTAAAAGAGCATTCAAAATTATCGTATATAGCTTAATTTACATAAGACGAAGATTTGCGCTAACAGCGTGGAATGATGCTTTCGCTCGCTTTCGAAAATTGTCGTTTCCTAGAAGCGCTAAACGATGACGGAACCTGTGAAGTTTTGATGAACACGTAGCTGCTTGACTATTTTGATATCCGAAATAAGAGGATGATGTATCACAAAAAGTGAGAGAATTCTATCCAATTCGTGACGATTCATGATTCATTTGAAATTTTTAAATTTTAAATAATTTTACTTGACGACAAACTTTCACGAAACGTTAATACCCGAAAGTTATGGCTATCTCTCTCTAATAACTTAAAATTCTTATTGAAGATTGAAAACTTTTTTAAGCAATTAGATAATACGAATTTTTGGTTTCGTACATGTTTTCTGTTAAGGAGCAGTTGCATAGATTTCGAGGAATCACCGCGATAAACGAGTTCCGTTGTAGAGCGAGCGACGAACGGACGAGTTCCCGAGACGTGTTTTTCTCTGCGTAAGGCTAAGGCCACCTGTGCAGAGCCCCCAGCCTTCTACTTTACTTTCTTCGCGGTTCCGTTAAATACCCGACACCGAACGCGATCGCAAATCCAGGTGCGGAGGTCAACTTGCGTCAGGTTAGGGTTTCGTGCGTTTCTCCCCGCTATCCGTGCCTCTGTCACGCATGCATGCGTACTCGCACAGGTGCGTTTACATCGGACCAGGTTACTTTTTCCTTGAAGCTACAATAACACTCGACGAATGTGTACGCTTGATTAAGAATAATTTCGCTGCTAATCGTCGTCCATGAAAATTAATTTTTTATTTTGACAGCATGATGCTAGATAGGTAAAGACGGTTTTAATTGCACTTTCGTTTGTCTTTTGATCTTCTAACTGATTATGGACCATGCAATATTCAAAATATTCATTAAGCACAAAATAATGTCAAGGAACTGTAACAATTTAGCGATTTTTCTAAAAGTTACCTTGGGGTGTATTGTCCCATTAGCCTCGACGAAATTAACGTAAATATAAAGAAAATGTTAATATAGAGGAAATAATACTACTACTCGTAAAACAGTCTTTTGTTGCCCGTTATTCTTTGACCGATACTACGACACTGTCAGAAAAATATCAAATAGAAGGATACTAACTTCGATACGTCTGATTATATTTAGTTAAAAATTCCAATGTTTCGCGTATCATTCGAGCAACATCAGGCGCAATACTTATTGACAACCTATCGGCGTTCGTGTGTACGTTCTCTCGTTCTCGAGCAACACAAGCAGATGGACACCTCGAAGAACCGTTCCTCGCACACTCGATACCGCTCGTTCGAGAGTGAAACCAGTTGTTCCGATTTCGATCGGACTTTCCTAAGATATCTTCCTCTTCTCCGTAATCTTCCTTTCATTTTTTGCTGCTATTCTCGCGAAATTGCCAACATTGAAATTAAACTACCAAAATCTCGCATCATCCTTTCTAACTTTCTTTGTGCAAGCAATTTTATGATCTACACGCTATACTTAAACGTATGGAAGATAGAATACTCTTCTACGAATATTTTCCAAATTGTTCTCCATATTTCGTGAGATTTATGGCGATGTCGTGATCTATCGAACCGTCAACTATCAAATCTAGTATTTTTCTTTGCAAAATGCAAACGTTCCAGGGTCAAACTGTACTACAGGAGAATATCTTCGATGCGAATAAACCGCGAAACACAGTCGTCGTAAATCCGTAACGACGAGGGCGAAACACGGAGTAGAAGGCGAAGGAAACGGAACTGTTCTTGGAATCGACGATTGCGAAGGGAGTATCGGCAACAAAGGCATTTTCACAAAAAATTCTGAGAATCTCTGTGCCAACTTTACGATCGAATGCAACGGGAAGGCAAATCAGATGTCGTCATGCTGGTACCCGCTGACTTCCTAGACGGTGTCTCCATATGCTGGCACGAAAGACCGATAAGCGACGATCGATCGAACGAAACGGGACGATACGCTGCTGCGCTTCCGCTACTACTCTTTTTATGAAAACTTCGGAATATCAGTGAAGCTTTTTATGTCAGGCGTCACACTTTTCTATGAATAATGGAGTATTATGTATGAACAGACTACGAATTTTTATGCGTTTATAAGAAATTTAAAGGCGAGAAGAAGCACAGAATGCACGCGTAAGATACATAATAGTAGAGTAGTATGATATGTAGATGAAATATGCAAAAAATATATAAAAGTATCTAAAATACAGTACTCGTTATAACATTAACGGATAAATCAAATCTCTGTAAAGATCCCACTTTTCTCGTTGTGTTCGTGAAAATATAAATTTGCATAAACATCCGCAGTCTATTCGCAAGATACGAAAAAGTTGATTTACATCTTTCAGAGATGTAATTTAGGTAATATTATTGCTTTGAAGCACTAAAACTAACGAGCTTGCAATAAGTCTTATCGGCCAATCGGACGATCCTTTGGTTCGCTGCTATATGTATATCGTAACGAGAAACGATTCCTTTCACGGATATTAATAATGGTCGTTTTTCTTCTATTCCTACGTTAATTACTTTAATTGCAAGCAGTTTTCCATTACTAATTGTCTTATTACCCGATGATAAAGTTCCGCGATAAAACTCTTAAAAGAAACTTGAATTCCGCAGCTAGACTTATTATGCTTCTGTTTTGACATACCGCTTTCAAAACTTAAAACGATTAAAATTTTCAAAGACTACTTCTTATAATTCCCCCGTAGTTTGCGCCATTACAGGCCGTCACGAAAAATGTGATTACAGTAGCGTGTTCTGACGAACTGTTGTTTTCATCGCTGAAATATCTGAAGATCGTAGTTGGTCTACTTTGCATCTACGTCAGAGAATACGCGAATCTCAAGAAAAATATTTTTTAGCGGGTTACTATTTTAAACAACATACTTCTTCAGTATGTACATTAATTGTCAATCTGAAAACGTATCTCGAAGCAACATGATATTTGCAGCAAATATATATTTAGCGAAAAATTACCTTAGATATATAATTCGCATGGTACGAACGTAAGATTCACTATAATATAACAATTAAATAATATTGATAATTGATTGATTAAATACTTTTCTGATCTCTGCTAAATACATATGTACCTGCACCGAATGTCTCACAGTTGCTATGTATCAACATCTTCAGATGTCTTCCAAACTTTACCGACATAATTATAGTAACCGGTTTCCACTACAGTACTAATGAAATTTCAAAATGTTCCATATAACACACATAACACGTATTCATAAAAACGTCCTACAAGCGTACGAATACTTTTGCGAGCTACTGTACGTGAACGATCATCATATTCGACAATAGCTAGGCAGGCGTAGGTACCGTTGGCTAGGGAAATCCGTGGAATTCCGGAAAATCAGTCGCATCCAAACGTGATGCGTGCAACGAGCGCGCGCGTAATCGACTATACGGTACCGTGGATCCGGTATGAAAGAAAAGGAAGAGCGTCGACTCGGAAACAAGACGCGCCGGCTGAACAATGGGACGCGGAACGCAGGATGATTCGCATCGCGTCGGAGTAATAAGTTTTCCAGAGACAGGAAAATCGTTCCGGAGGCAGAGAGAAGGTGGAGCACGGTCATGGGAAGAGACCATTAGAGAGACTTCCTTTGGCTGTGGCAGCAGTCATGGTAGTAACCATGGTGGTATTCATGGTAGCAAGAAACGAGCAACTTCGCCGGTGAGGAGGGTTTTGCGCTTTGCCGCGCGATTCTGCTCGCGTGTGCGACCGGAGGAGACCAGGTAACAGCGTTCCCGTGTTACCGGTCCGCGGCCACTGTAATTTATTTAATGTAAGCGGCACATCGTGGTTCGCGCGCGCGTACACACAGCCTGTGTGCCACGGCGTACTCACACGCGCATCCATTACGGCTACCTTACCTGTTACATAGCCTCACCGCTCTTCGTCTTACGTGCTGCGTGTACGCCAGGAAAATCTACTACCGGCAAGAGGCGTATCGATAAAAGTAAGTCTAACGTCGCGCATAGCTCGTAAAGCGCGGCGTGTTATAGTACGGGCTTGGTAAAATTCGAAAACGTCGAGATTTAAGATAACACTTCGAGTAAGACGGCGTACTTGTTGCTCCTTTTTCGAGGCGTATCAAGAATGCGTTACAACTCTTATATACGTGTTCTTCTAACTAGGGAGTAAATTGGACTTTTATGAACTTCGCTTAATATGGTGTTGGTTTATTCTGCGAACGTGAGAATTATAGGAATCTCATGCTCTGATCCTTTTTAATCCCGCATCGTTTTTGTTCCAATTATATTCCTTTGTCGTAAACGAATTTCTTTGAAGTTCGAAGAGGGAATGAAATAATGGTTATCGATGTACGTACACGTACATGTTCGTTTCAGTTTCTTTGCCGGAGGTTCTGATAAAACGTCGAACGTCTTTCGAATATGGAAGCACGAATCGAATGTGGAAATTTAGTTAGCGGTATAAACGGAGAAGCTCGTAGACATATGTAAAAATATATTACAAATTTAGCGTCGTAAGTACCATCACTCATGACACGATAATTAATACTAATTTCCTATAAAAAGCGTTAAAAATGTGTATTTTCTGCATCCGATATTATAAATACAGGAAATCTTGAAAATAAAAAGATAATTACCTCGAATACCAAGTAGTTCTATTGCGTTGTCAAAGGATTAAACGAAGCTCGTTATGTCTCTATGCGTAGAAAACAAACTAATTGTAACTATTTATTCGCATGACACGACTCAAAGTGGCGTGTTCGAGTAACGCCTGAGCTAGTCGACGAGCCGCGTAGGGCGTCGTTTTCACGCGACAGAGATTCATTCGCGAACCGGTGCGAATGATTTCTACCTTTCGAACACGCCACGGGAAAGTATCAAGTTGCAGAAAACACGCGCGTCTGCTGACCGTGCCTCTGAAAACCTCGTAAAATAGAAAAAGACGAGAACGGAGAAACGAGGCGGGAATCGGTGAGTTCTCTCGATTCTCGGTGCACGTATGAATCCTGCAGCCCTCCATCTCCTGCTTCAGCTGGTTTTCCTCGCTCCTTCTGCCGCCTTTCTGCCCCTCTCTCTTTCTCTCCCTTTTTTTCTCTTTCTCGAGTTCTTGAGGTCAGAACCGTGATCACGCCTCACCTTCCTTCCCGTTCTTCGGCGTCGTGCATTCATTGGCCTCGCCTCCACACATCTTCTCGAGGTTATGCCGCGCGGCATTCCCCTGCGAAGCTACCCGATCATTTCGACCTTCTCCGATATAACACCGTGCGCTGCCCGCTATCAACCACACGACGGTTTCGAGAAAATTCTAGTTGATTTTCAAGATTTCATCACGATCTTCGCAAACTTGATCAACTTGTGCAGCTAATTAAGTTGAGTCAAGCATTCAACAAATGCACAAGTAAGATTGCAGCTGTAATCTTTTCAATGAATTTGCTGAATGCTCCCTACGGAAGCGATCCGCGTGGATGCCAGGCGGGCTAGCGGTTGCGATCGTTGGAGACGGAATACTTTTTTTAATAAAAAGTAATAGAACGATTTATATTAGCGAATTATTTTTACTATGGGCTACCTGTTACTCCGAGACCATTTACAATCGTACTTACAATGTCGCCAAGGCGGCGACAAAGGGGCTGTTAGTTCCATTTACAATGTCGCCACGGCGGCGACAAGGGGGCTGTTCCATTTACAATGTTGCCACAGCGGCGACAAAGGGGCTGCAAAGTGATATTCGCAATCGCAACACTCGCGGTGTAATAAGAATTATGACTCTCCGCGAAGCGTACAGAAGGTAAACGGACTTTCAGTTTTCTGTTTATTGTCGTTGCTAAGAAACGCACGCGTATCATGTCACAGACTAACGAAAGAATGTCAAGCGCGAGGGAGGTGGAAAAAATTAATAAACGCGTATCTGTGTCTGTAGTCCACACGGATAGCTTTTGCTGGACGTATATACGTGTCCATAGCACTAGAAGTGATTATTGAAATGAATATTGAAATGATTGGTTTGCGTAAATGTCGACGTGAAAGTATCCGGAAAGTTTCGCTGGGAAATAAAAGATTGCCAAACGTGCAGACATATAGAAATATAGAAATATAAAAATATAGTAGAAATGTAGGGATACGCTTGTCGTATAATTATCGATACCAAAAGAGGATCTCTAAGGATATAGCAAGAGTATTTGTATTTTCACATAAACCTCTGAAACTGAAAATTATGGAAATAATTCTTCCAAATTACTTGAATACGCAGAGTTGTCAGCCCGATATATCTACCAGCCGGCGTATTATCCCTGCAACAGGATTACAAATCCACGGATCGAAGGTAGCTTTGATCCGTAGAACAATCTCTACCTTGCAATGAAAAGTACGTAAAGCCATAATCGAGCGTGACAAGAATGACAGCCGGTGGTTTGTCAAGAAATCTCTCTTATCAAAAAAGGAGCAACGAGGGGAGAAGAACGTTGGACGTCGAAGAGCTTGGACGACCCGAGGTGGAACGGCTACGGAAAATTACGTTGTTACGAGGGCTGGTTCGGAGTCGCGCACGCTCGAGCGAACGCAACACATCTACCATTAAGAGGTCTCGACGGAAGAGGCCCTTAATTGGTCAAGCCGGCACGCTACTGCGGGAAGTGTACGGGACCTAAAGACGTGTCTTCGTCGTGCTTGCCTGTTACAAGGTGCACGCACGCGCTCCTCTGTCATGGTTACACCTGAAATATGCACGCGCGACTTTGGCACTCGCCGTCTCCAAGGGGCGAGATTTGCGTAACTTATATTTCCCGGAAACGAGATTTTTCTTCGTAATTTTTCTGTAATTTTTTATACCGCTCCATATCCTGGCAGCGTAAAAGTTGGAATAGTTCTGGATTTTCTATTGCAATATTAAGAATTAAAACGATTATTTTTCAAATCTAAATTAGCTATCCCACGGTCAAATATAATGTTTTAAATCTCACATTATACATTCCATTAGATGTAGTACAATTGTTAACGTTTATTTTCTACGAAGGTTTATTCTCTCATCTTCCTTGAAAATATGTATTTCATTATCTCGTATTTGATACCAGAAATGCAAGTCGTAACGACAAAGAAGTAATTATTTCCTGACTCGGCCATTCTATATTTTTCGTTATTTTATCACACTGTCAATTATTCGTATCTCGATATCAACATCGTCGATAGTTGACGAACGAAACGAATCACAAAATTAAGACTTGCAGTGGTTCGATACTACGAGACACGCGGTCATTCTTCGTCTACTAGTCAACTATCGTATTTTCGTCACAGGTGGATAGTATCGATCAATTAGCTCCTCAATTTGTTCTTCGAACAAAGAAAAAGTTATTTTCGAAGCAACATCTAATCACAGAAACCATTCTCCCTGTCTGGGTTCATCATCCACGAAGCTCCTAACCCGACTCGTGTTAACGGTATATCAACTTGCGACGCAGCTACTCGGAAACGGCGTCTCGGCGACGCTGATCCCACCACGTGGATTCGAATTCCCCAGATCCTGGCGTTTTTGCTCTTTTCAAACAACAAGACGACTCTTGCGGTTTAATTACGTCTTATACCGACCATTCAATGCTTAGACTCGGAAATTATTTATGGTTCGCACGACTTGCGTCACGATCTGCGCAACACATCGCGCCAGCTTACGTAACTACTATTGCGAAAATTAATGCCCGCGAGCGATGGATGAAAAATGTGACGCGACGATTGTTTTCTTGTTTTCGAAATGACGACAATTCAGCGATTCGTGAAACGTATCACGATCCCTACCAGGTCAAGTCACGCTCGATTTCTACGATGGTTTTTATTTTCTGATAGGAAAAATGTTATGGAGGTACGAAACACGCGTGCCTATACGACGAAGCCGTAATTATAATGGCACAACAAAAAACTGCTCAAGTATTGGTGGTACGCTGTAATTATCGTTTAGCCGACATGATGTAAATTCGTAATATTGTAATTAAAATACATCAAGGTACTACATAATTGTAAGTGAAAAACGGAGAAGCGGCTCAAGTTCAAGAAGTTGCTCGTATTTGTAGAACGTGGAATATAGTTTGTAAATATGCTGTCTCATTTCGCGCAAAGTAGATAAAAAAGCTTGCAGATGTTTCTACGAGCTTGGAACAGTCGAAGAAAATGCTCTTCCATAGATACAGCGAAATTGTTAGGATATAATCATAGCAACTGTTTCGAACGATCCAAGTATTTTTACCGATAATACAATAACGATCAACCGCTACTCGGCAAAATATCCTTCATTAGCCGCGTGCCTCGCGGCTACGATCGTTTGTTACTCGATCGGGCAATCTCGCGATATCGTACAGCTCGTCAGTAGTATAAAATTAAAGTGACCCGACGAGCGAGTGTTGAACGAATGCGGCAATAAAGCCTTAACTACGACTGGGCTTCGGTATTGCGTGCGAGGTATACACATATGAGGGGTTAAAGGGCACTTTGGCTGGACGATCAGGCCACAGGAGAATCTGTCGGCCGAGGCGTGAGAAGCGACGACGTAGGTCTTCGCTCGGTTCACGACGACAATTATCACCGGCGGTCGCTAGGACGAGAGGCAGCGTAAAAGAAAAATTTTACGTTCCGGTGATTACGTAACGCGAGTCACGGTACATGTTCGCGACTGCTCGTCAGAATGAAAGGGACGCAAAGTGACGAGCAACGACCGGAACTCTCGAGGACAGTGGCACTGAACTTGAGGGAGAAAGAAGAGTACGGCGGCGAGTAGAGGAAACAAACGTCGAAACGTGTCGCCGTGGAAACTCGTACTCGACGACCGCCTTCCGTGACTAATGACAGGCCGGATTTTAGCGGCATCGGACCGCTGATACGTAGGACACGAGCGTGCCGATGATAATAATCACGATCCAACTGATAGCGTTGACTGGATACACGGCAGAAAGATTCCACGTAAATAGCTGGTATCTTGCGCTTAAGACGCAATCGTACGTGAAACGTTTATTTCCGCTGGATCGGATGCTTCGAAAATCGTCGAAGTACTATGAACTATACCCTTGGCTGTTCCAATCGCATTCAATGTTACATCGTAATTGCCTTGCGTTTGATAGGTTTGCTTCGAAGGCTGTTCGCAGTTTAGTTATAGTTAGAAATCTTCGTAACTAATAGTCGACATTAT
Organism: Bombus confusus; assembly: GCA_014737475.1. Classification (NCBI taxonomy): domain Eukaryota; kingdom Metazoa; phylum Arthropoda; class Insecta; order Hymenoptera; family Apidae; genus Bombus; species Bombus confusus. The sequence continues at coordinate 62,839 of JACXIV010000098.1, forward strand.
CGTTTATTTCCTATACCGAACATAGACCCATTGATGAACAGAAGGTTAATGTAAAATATATAAAAAGATGGGATACGTAAGTTGATAATACGACGATATTGATATATTTCTAGCAAATTAAATTTTCCTACGTGGAAGCTATATCTTCAAAATGGAAAGAATGACGGTAAACAATTAACATTGAAAAAGTACGAAAAATATCATCATGTTGGTATTTATCGTTTTGTCTGAATTTCGTATAACACTAATGAAACGAGACACTCGTAAACGAAATGAATAATTAAAGTTTTAGATTACAGGTAGAAACATAAGCAGTAAAAGACAACTGTGTCGCCGTTGTCCCTTAATTACTACAGCAAATGGCATATAAATAATCGTGACAATTCGTAAGCCAGTTATCCCGTAATCCCCGTAAAATTTATTAGGACGTTTAATCCTCCCATAATTCATGAGTTGGCACAATGCTGAGCAGAGCGGTCTAACTTTGAGCAAAACCCAACCCTCTGACAACTCGAAGTATTGTTTGTACGACGAGATACCCTTGTTACGATGTCAAGAAGTGCTGAAAATGGCTGTGGAAACTCCCCCGGTCGTTCACGCTAGTGATGGCGTCTATTGCCTTTCATAAAATTCCATAGATCCAGCCCCTTCGGGGTTTTCCGAAGTGCAGAAATTCTGCAAATTCCACCATATTTACTTTCGCTCGCTTCCCCTCATTCGTGTAGCAGTACCCACATTTCTACCTGCCAATTGTTTGCCCAAACCCTAATATCCGTTGCCGAATTCATAATCCGGCCATCTACAATTGAATGATCCCATGTAAAGGAAAGATTTTCACGTAGTATTTGTTCTACGTTAGTCGAATTGTACACGGGTTTATTACGTGCTTACGCTAAATTTGAAAGTGCTACCAGTTAGATACGTATGATATATTGTATATGAAGTATATATTTTATACCTGCTACGGTCATCCTGTAATATATATTATGGATTTCTAGGAAATTTTTTTCTTTTTTCTGTTTATAGAAACTTGGTATCGAATAAATATTCGTAATTTAGATAAGACGCGCATTTATCTGTCTTTGAATGTATTAGGTCGTCCAAAAAGTGTCTTTCTTTTACAAACACGTTTTTTACAACAATGCATCTTTATAGAAACGTGAAACCTAATCTGTCAAATATCGTGCTCTTTATTTTAATAGAAGAAAATCAATCACACGTAATTCGGTAAGATAATATAAAACAAAAAACGTCGTGCACCTATTATTTCCTTGTAAAACGAAAGAAATTTTCCGGGCGACCTGATAATTGAATATACTTTGAAGCATCAGAGCCAAAGAAGCTAGTTTATCCGTACCTAAAGTATCCTTAGGTTCTTTACCTACATTTAATTACATTTTTTAACATACATACTTTAATTACATTTTTACATACATACAATTAAATTTCTCTATGGAATATATGAAATATATGAAATATGAACGCGACGAACGTTTTACGTGTTGTCACGAGGGATCAAGGTAATTTGCGGACCGATATCGAAAGACAGGCTAATTATGCGTATGGGTATTCGATTACCATCGTACAACTACGCAAATGCGCAGCGACGTTATTTAAATATTTTGCGCGCACTAGATATGGAATACGAACACGGAATACATTTCGGAAACTATTCTCTAGGAATTCTCCCGGTTTTGCATACCCATTGCTTTCAAGTAAAAGCTTCGTTTGAAGAGAACTTTGGCTGCTGCGAAACGCGCAGCTCTAAGAAACGTGTTTCTCGTTAAAAACCGAACGACCTCGTTAGACGAACGCGATACTCTAGCCGAGAACTATCCTGCACGGCCCATAAAAGCAATAGGAGGAGCGTGTGTCAGCGAACGACGTAAAGATTAATTGACGTCGAACGACGCGTGGCCACGTGGAAGAAGGTTTATTAGCGCGATGCGGTCGATCGTTCCATCTCATTCCGTTCTCCGTTTCTTCGGCGCGTCTCTCGGCGTTAAGTTTTCCCGGGAATACGTAACAGTTCTTTCATACCTGTTTGCCGGCGTGGCCGGTCACCGTGCTGCTGCAACCGATCCCCACTATTTTACTTGCCGCTGCCGCGGACGGTTGCGGCGAACGGTAGGCAACAAGAGTTGCATAAGTGTTTCTCTCGCCTCGATCTCGACCTTGACTTTGACTCTTGATTACGACCACGATCACGACCAAGTAACGACGCCAGTCAACGACGAACGGTTTCGCAAGCCGTGTATAGTTGTTCGAGACGTAACTTTGCTAGCTATTACATGGTTCTGCGGTATGCTCTATCTCTCTTCTTTCTCTCCTTACTAGCTGAGGGAACACCGAGACAGCTTTAAATGGACCTTGTCTATACCAGTAACCAGGACGATTCGTGTTTATATTTGCCGCCACCTTTCTTACCGTTCGTATAATTTATCGCCAGAATTGGAAATTATCTAATTATACGTAGACAAGATAGCGTACGGTTGATTCGAATCGAGCAAGAGCGCCTCGATTGATATTTATCGCTTATTACGAAGGAAATCGTTTATCACTTCGATCTTCAGGGTAATTTGAAATTGACAGTATAGAGATTGTAACTGTAATTTATTAATACGTGACCTTCACGGTGGAATATTTAAAAACTTGAAATATTGTAAGAACGTCATTTTTATTTTACGTTTGTATATTTCCATTAGTTTCACATTTATTACCGTTTAAAGAATATCGGAGATAAGGAGGAATATATTAACATCGATTTCGACAAGTCGTTGTTACTATATCTATTGTAGAGAAGCAATCGAATACATAATCGTTACGCGATAATAATTAAGAAGAAGCGAAGTTTGAATAAAAGACGAAGAAAGACGCGGGTAAATCGGCGATCGGTGAGTTAACGAGAGTTCGAGAAGAGAAAGTAGGCGCTCTCTTCTTGCTGGACCACTTTTGATGAATTCGCAGATACTTCTGATAAATTGCCGAAAATCGGACCGATCGATACCCGTTCAGGGACGATAAATTAGCGTACTCTTAATTGACTCTGCCATCGTATAAGCGCTTGTGGAAAAATTAATACCTAACGGCGATGTTTACGATCTTTCTCAAGTCTTTGATAATTAACTAATATATATAATCGATAAATATCCGAGACGATATGACGCGATATGACTAAAAGTTAAATTCGCGAGATAAAAATACCTTGCTAATTATAACCGTTCTAGGTATTTTCCTACTAAGAGAAAAAAAGTTTTTTAATCTTGGAAGAAGGTGATGCATGCGATTTTCAAAGATAAACAGCAATGTTTAACGAGAGTAAGCGTAATAAATTATTATGCGAATATGCAGAGCGATACTTTAATTTAGCCGTTCATTTTATTTACAAATATCCCGATGTATTATGTGAGATTTCATTGTAGCAATTAATGGATCTCATGCTTATACAACAAGTCAGCCTATGTACGTTATTTTTGTTAAACTACATATTTCACGCAATAAGCTTCATACCATGGTATAAATAATTATAAATAATAAAAAAGAAACGAAGTTAGCGACGCTACTTCGTAGACACCCTTGTGTTAAAAGCTGTATATTCTAGAACGTTCACGAAGCAATTGTAATAACTGAATTTAACAGTCTGTGAAACGCAAATAGGATTTTGCTTGGTCGTAAAGTTAAAAGGATACGGGTGAATAAATCCTCACAGGTAAATGTTTCGTTAATACTTTAGCTTGTAAACTGAGTAAATAAAGCCTCCTTATAACAGCTTTGTACTTTATGTAACGCTGTTCTAATCTAAGGGGAAATATGAATCATGCTTTTCGTTGTTTTCCACTATTGAAAGAAACCATCGATTCGAATAATATCAGAAAAATAGCAAAATAAATACCACAAAAATAAAACACAGGAAGAAAGAAATCGTATGCAGGTAACGATATTATATAATTTTATAGTTTTTCTGCTTTTCCATATCCTAATGCACGTAGTATTAATAGATTTTTAATTTATGCATTTTTCTAATAAGATGCAACATCGAGTCGAATATATCTTCTGTGACATTTCTTTCTGTCGAACAGGGAGAACGCGTCATGCGCCTAACAAAAGATACAAAGATGATTTCATCCTTAGTGTCTTAAATTATGCTACCTGCTCTTTACATCTCATTTCGAAAAGGACCTTTGCCTCAAACACTCATCCCAATGTCACAACATGATTCTTTCCTAAAATACCTTTTCTACCATATATATCTTACTCATCGATCCAAACAAATAGGATACAATAATATTTGCGATTCGGTAGAATTTTCATTAGAACAACACTGTGTAGAAGAGAAATAATTCTCCGGAGGAATGAATTATTCGTGTTTGAATTTTTTCACATTTTCAGGCATTCTCCTGAAACTACAATCGCGAGAAAAATCTTCGCATAGTCCCTACGCGTTGCCCAAGATTCCATCTCGGGGACGCGTGTCTCCCGTGAAGAAGGTCGTAAACATCGAAACCTCTACTGGATTTTTTCTTGTAATCTTACGTTTCCCATACGAGGTGCAGCGAGATTTAGAGATACCTGCCGAATGCGTGCTGCGGTCAAGGGCATAATTCAAAGTTGACGTTTCTTGGCCTAAATTCGAACAAGTGCTTCTATCCCAAGTGAGAAAGTTTCCACGAAACCTGTCGCTTCGAACGTTTTTCAACTCCAGGACAAAAAGATCGAAAAGATTTCACTTGTTCATGCCCTTCGTTGTCTTATTTCTCTATTCCTTCCTATCTTTGCAATCCTTTTTTTAAATAGATTTCTAAGCGCGTGCCTCTCGATATTAACTTTGTTTTCGTGATATTAAAGGCCATATCATCTACTCGATATTCTTACGACAGCTCTGTGGACATTTCAAGTCAGTCAGTCAGTGTATGAAACAGGAAACGAGCCTGTTACGAGAACTGTCCATGAAATCGTTAATAATAATAAACAGTAATCGTTAACCCGTGCCGCAAGCATGGACAGAAATTCGACGTGCATAATTCTCTGAATCTATAAGACGAATAAAAAGTTTCATACAATAGTCAGCTGTAATTTTTAATAGTTGCGGTTTTTCCTGATTTTCCTTGATTTGAAATTTTAAGAGATACGTAACTGAAGGTTCCGACGGTATGCAAATTCTTAGGTTTCCATAAAGTACGATGTTCTTTATCGATTGAAAAGCTTATATCAATGGCCAACGACTCGATAGGAAATATTGTCTACGTATCGCGTGTAATACTTGAACGTAGTAAGTGCAAATATGTAATTACTTTTTACATGTAGTACCATATTACGAATATTACGCAATATCTGTGACATGTTTGCATAGAATGTTTCTATTCCAGTTCCGACAACGTATCTTTTATGTTTTTAATATTAAAATTATCTTATTGTTTCAAACCTAAAGGACCTTTGAAGCTTTTTATTCGAAGTAACTTTAACGCTTCTTTAAATCTGATTTTACGTCGTATTCATTTTTCTATTTATGTAATAAAGATTGTAATAAATCTAGTCACGTTTAATACACCCTGTAGATAATACACCCTGTTTGTAGCGTAACATCATGGTTCAAACCTAAGCCGCTATGTGGACATAATGGATAGAGACGGGCACCTAGCTTTAACTGTTAATCGAAACCATTATAAACCAATATATAAACACGTACCTAGATATGTTTATTGAAGGATCGTGCGTACAACTGCAACGAATCGCGCGGATAGTATAGATCCGAGGAAATTGCGCGTTTTCTTCGTTGTACATGTTCATAGCTTTAGCGCGTTGAAACATTCGTCAGTTATCCTTACGAAAGTGCTGTGCGTCGCAGTTCACGATCTCGAGAGAAGCTCGTGTGTATCTATAACGCTTGTTCCGAGATCGTGCATCAACGACTTTTCGCAGCAACGGGGACAATTTTGAAGAACCCGCCGCGCTGTGTGAATGAAAAACCCGTAGCGCGCAGGCGCGACCGCGTTCGCGCATTTACCGCAAAAAGAGAAAAGCGTACAAAAAATATCAACCCGTATCCCGGGCGACGAACAAATTGACCACCGTAAAGACAATGTGCAACCGGGCGGTAAAAGAATAAGGGGAAGAGGCTAGGAAAAAGATAGAAAGAAGAAAAGAGACGAGACACGGTCAGGCTAAAACTATAAAACGCGTCTCCGTTAAAAAGAGACGCGAACGCTGGATGAGGGAGGGAACCGGTGCGAGAGGAGTGGTAGGGGAGAGGGGCCTAGTACGCTTCAGCACACGTACGATGCTCCGTTACGCGCATGCGCAGTCCCACGAGCGGTTTCCATCTCCAAGACAACACCGCGCGCCACAGCGGACCCCGCGCGTTGCTAAAGCGACCAAATAATCCGGATGGACTGTATAGCACGCCAACCGAGCCGTGGTGGGGAAAGCAGGGCCTGTTGGCCGGGTAGTAAAGTGGGGGAAGTGCAATCGGTGGTGGGGACGAGGCCCCGACCGAGCAAAGAGGCAACGAAGTTTCAGTTGATCGCTAGAGTTCGACCGTTTACATACGTTCGTCCAGTCTGCGCTCTCTATCCAGGATAACTGTAAATCCGTGACAAAGAAAGACGAAGTTTTTACCTTAGACTAACCGAGAACACGGAGGCTAATCTATCTCTGGACTTCGCGATTTCCGTGTTTCATTGTTAACAGTGGCTAACGCAGGAGCAGTGATCCGAGAACAGGCCGGTTAATACTGAAGATATTACTTTTTCTCCAGGTGGATTTTAATCTGCAGTGTAAGTACATCTAACTTGCAAGTAGGACCATTGACATCACTGAAAACTTGCAATTTTGTTTTGTAACTGTGTGTAATACATGTTCATCGTACGTTGCGGTTCTTTTTAACAGAATCAGTGATTACTGCTCGCTATTACAAGCACGTCCTAAGAGACGAAAAAAACACGTCGAGAGACACGACAAGTGATTACTAGTGCGGTTGATGTCTCTGAGCAACGCAATCGCGGCCGGTCGTGGGAATAGTGGCGTGAAGTGTAACGTTAACATGCGCTAAAGTTCACCAGAATGCCGAAAATCTTCCTCATTAAAAATCGATTGCATCAGCAACAATTGAGACTGTTAGAGGCACACCACGTTGGAAAGAACCCGCCGGTTACTGGTGCCGAGCCTCTTAGTCTTATTGTGAATAAGCATCAGTGTAAGTAAAACTTCCCTTAGTTTAATTAGATCCTCTTGCTGTCGAGGAATTTTCAACTTCCATTTCAGCCGGGAAACTAAATGGAAATCGTTTTAGCGAATTTCTTAAAAGAAAACATTTCATGTAGAAAATTCGTCAAGTTAATAATGAAAGATCTATATATCTTCTATGCATTCCGAGTTGTCAAGTTTCGTAGCAGATTCGGTTTCTTCCTAATCGAGGGATCGTGATGCAAATTTGGACGATGACCTCGCTAAAAATTATAACAATTTCTCCATGTCGTGATGAATGTCGATCCGCCGGGAAGATTGCGAAGCCGGTTTCGGTAGTTCATTAAAATTCTCGGTTTTCTCCAACTTGGTTAGACTACTTTTTTACACTCGGCTCTCCAGAGGAAAAAAAGAAGTGCATGGTTGAGAATATTTTAGGACAACCCCGCAGGTGCAAACGAGTCAGACGCACAGGTGCCGTTGCAATTTAGGAGTACGTTTGCAAATTTGATTTGCGACGCTATCATTATCTCGCATTTCGTATAATGCGTTATTGTTTCGCCATTCGTCATCTGCATCAATCTTCGAAAACTAACACCATTTCTTAACTGTTTCCAAGGTCGTATCAAAGACGAATATCAGTTTGTCTTTCCTTATCAAATAGTTATCCAGGTTGATTAGGCTTACGTACGAAATGTAATGTACAACGTTTCCTTTTAGTAATCGTAATCGTAATCGTAAATCGTAAATATCTTATGATCAAGGCAATAGTAGTCGTAAAAAATAATCCAACAGTTGAGAAAAAGAACTGAAGCTAAGATCCGATCGATTATTATGTATTTCGTAGTGATCTTATCCCTGTTTTAACGCTTGTCAAACAACAAGTTACTCTTTATAACGGTGATTACCGAAGAACGGTATAATACGTAAACGACGACATGTACAACATTTATCGCGCACTGCGCGCAATATCATTCCAACGAACTTCAAATTAAACAGGAAAATAAATTTTCACGGCGAAACTGCGTATGTACTAAACGGGTGTTATTAAATCGCTCAAGTATTATTTCAAGCAAAACAAATCTATAATGTACGTGTCACATTCGTAATTTTTACGTGCTATATATATATATATAAATGTAGAATTTCGTGTCGTAAATATTTCAAGTGCGATATCGATATTGATTTGCAGTTATGTAATTGATTGGAAGACAGGTTAATTGGGTTTTTAGCCTGGGGCGCCTATTCGGTGGCATAGCGCGAGATGATAGCCTGACGCGGTTCTTTTACAACGGTATAGTGAGTAGACAGACCGACGAAGTTGGTCCTAAACTGGTTTAGAAAAATGACTCGAACCGGTTCCTCTTTTTCGTCACTCCTTCTTTTTTTCTCTCGCATCGCGGACACGGCCGGTTGTTTCGAGAGCTGGATGTCGATGGCCTCGTATCGATTATCACGCGCCGCAGGTGCAAATTTACTTTCCGACGACGTTACTCATTAAGCAGCTCGTATATCAATTAAACAAACGTACGAAGCTCAGAACGCGTAAGTTACAAAATAAGCGCGACTACTATCCCTTGATAATCAAAAAAGGGATCGTAAGGTCGTAGGAGCTCGCTGTCGACACAAACGTTTACTTGCGTTTCTCGATTATTAAGCGATAAATCGGACGAGATTGTTCGACGTTTATTAGCAACGAGTGCTGTCCTTCGTGCAATTGTAAATTTGTTCACCGTACATTTGACGAAGACATTGATTTCGCGAAAAATCGACAAGATAACAAGAACCGGTGTAGAGATACGCGGACGCGCATTCAATTAATCCGAAATTTGACTTAATTCCGCGCCGCTCGGTAGAAGTTCGATAGCGACACATGGATTTTCTCTTTCAACTTTAATTCAATTATGTAGTAAAAAATTCATTTTAATGCACTGTATATGGATCGTGAAACGTTGACTCAAACATTTATCCTTGATAATGCGGAGCAATCGTTACACCTTCGAGCTGGCATCGATGTACCGTTAATAGCTAAAGATAAAGAGACCATTGAATATTAATACGGCTAAAGTCGTCGTACTTAGTAGATTTATTGCGTCTACCCGTTAGATGAGATTCAATGATTTATCAGAACGACAATCTGTGCTGGAATTGTCTGACGCGACGATGAAAGCACTCGTGGTGTATGCAAAACGCGTGCAGAGTTTTTCTAGGCGTATCTTCGTATTTACGCATCGCGCAGAGGTTTCTACGTTCGACGAGCCATTTGCACGTTCGAGCCGGAGACTTCGATGCTCGCATAGGCGGGACGTCACTATACTTTTCACGCGCTTCGTCGTAGCATAATTTAATCGTATACTTAACATGCGTACGGTGACATATCATAGACATCTCATTGATCGAATAATATTCACTCTACATCGATATACAAAATTCTTTTAATTCGTATCCTTCGAATATCAAATCTGGAATTGGTTTCGCGTCAAAGTATAAGTAATATCCAAGGAAATGATGCAAATAAAATTTCAAATAGTTTCATCAAATTTAATTTAAAATCACGTTGGTCTCTTCTGTTTCTTCTCAGTTGTTACACGCGAATAGGCGAAAGATATCGAATGAAATTTGCGTAATTAGCTGCAAAAAAGGGAACAGGTTCAAGCACGAAGGAAGCATTCATTGAGAGCGTAGCTCTTTTTTACGCACGTTTCACTCATTACGGTTCAATTTGGTCACACAGGCGTTACACGATATTACGCAACGCGTTACAATAAGAATTTTCAAGTTTCGCACGGTTCTCGCGCGAATTGCGCAACGTCGGAGTACGGGAACGCTCACGAGTCGATCGTCAATGTCTGTAATTCCACGACGGCCAAGGCGAGCTCCGCGTACCGGTGTTAGAATCTCGTGCCGGATTGATGGAGAGGGAGTGATAGAAGGACGTGGCCGGTTCGAAGTCGTAAATAGAAAAGCGACCGGGAAAAATCAAGCTCTCACATTCCTCGAGTCAGAATTCTTATCGAACGTTTTGCTGCTTGCGCTAAGATTTATCGTCGTTTGGGGAATCTAGATGGACTATAAACGAAATAGCGCTCGCGAAGAATACAGCTTATGAATGGGCAGTCGCGTATTTAAAATTGAACCGTGTTCGATAATTTCTTAATTTCTTAGCAACGCTTTGGATATATTCATACGAACTGATTTTAAGTTTATACCATTGGATTTCACGCATTCTCCTTACTCGTTATGACGATTTATTCATATAATAGTAGTCGTTCAGGTAAATAGATTCAACCAATAGAATGAAACGATACGAGTACCAGATCGGTTACTATTTCCTTCAAATAAACGACGTATGTACATACAAACGGTAATAATTTGATTTAGTTTGTTTCGTGTTAGTTCGAAAAGTCTCGAGTCAATACGTTAGATAGGTACTACCAGCGATTGTTTTATTCAGTTTAGAACACGCATCCTATTTAGATGTTAGCCGCAAACCGCGTCACAAGGCGACGTACTATCACCGTGTGCATGGAATGCGTTAAATTCGACGCGATGAATACCAGCGACGAGCGTAAGAAAATGTTGCCCTTAAAGTTGAATAGTAAATCGAAAGATATATCGGTATGATTTAACCAACTAGAACAGAGAAGAATTTCGACCGAACGTATGAATTTTATTTTACCGAGCTGAAAGAGATTCGCGAAATATACCATTTAAAATCGTGTCGCTTTCCAAAGCTAGCGTATGCAGAGTGGCGTGCGACTAGACGAGCGCGTCGCAGCAGTCAGAGGCGGCGTTCGGCTGTCGTTGACACGTAGGGTAATCGCGCACCTGTGCCAAAGACTAGTACACCAGGATGTGCAGTCATTGTGACGAATTACAATGCACCGCTCGCGGTGTTCATCGTGCGTGCATTTCGAGGCACGCGCGTGTGCGTGTACTGGTATGTGGGTATCAAAGGTACGGGTTTCCTCTAGCGATGGGAATGACAACCGAGCGAGAAATCTATCTGCTCTTCGCCTCTCCTAATTACACGAAACACAACCACTTGTACAGTGTACGCGTCCATTTCGTTCGTTTATTTCGATGAAAAATCTAAAATATCTCGTAAAGAGCCGAAGCGTTATCGCGAACGTATATTTTAATTAATCGAAACCGGGCGGCTGAATGACGAACAGAAATCACCGAAGGACGGCTAAACGATGTTTTAAGTGGGGATGATGTAGCGAAGAGGGTAAGTGTCGCGATAAGGAACGTCGGTTAGCTTTGAAGCGACACAGCGTGGACCTGTGGTCGCGCGGAAAACAGGTTCAGCTCGTGGTCGAAAGCGGTGTAAGCAGGTAGAAGACAGAACTTGGCTACGTCGTCTGGCTGCTGCACACACGTACGACTCACCTGTTCACAGACGTTGCACGCACACTCAGCTACGGTCGCCGCACAGAAACAGCCGCATTAACGACTACCGTGCCGCGGAGGCTAATGGCGCAAGAGGGCCGTGACCGAAATTCTTTCGAAGCAAAGGGGCCAAGTGCAGAAAACGCTCAGCTCGATAAATCTGTTGCGACCGCCACCGAGTCCTTGCAAGAACGCGCGTTACCACCTCCTCTGATTTTCTCTTCGAGTTCGCGATCGTTCTCCAACCATTTAGATAATGTTTAACTTCCTCGGAGCTTTATTTTTTTCTCAAGGCAGATGCACCGTTGCACCTGTAACCAGCCAGTTTCTCCAACACTTTCGTTTGTTTTCGACCTACGCGCAATGCTCTTTCTACTTTATTTATTTTTTCTTTTTTTTTCCTATTAAACGGATATCTTCTTCTTATCCCCTTCTTTCTTTTCTTATTTTGCACGGCTGTTCCATATCTTCTCTTTTTAAAAGATTAAAACTGTTACGAGTCGATGATTCAGACAGTTTGAATCGGTGCGATTATTCGTTGCTAATATAACACTTGCAGTCTCTTTGAAGGAAGATACAAAACGATGAGAAACGGCAAAAAACAAGCAGGTGTATCAGTGAAAAAATGGCGAGAGTTTCGGCTGAACCGTGAATCTCTTTTTTTTTTCTCTGTTCATTTCCATCCACAATTGAAAAAAGCACCACGAGTCAGAGGAATCGGCTTGCATTCGCGACGCGTGTTATTACGCTCGGCGAACACTGTAATTAGGAAGCCGCGGCGCGTCGACTTGGTCGCGATCTGCCGACATCGTGAGCACACCAGCATACGTAACATCTTATTCAAAGATCATTATTCTAGCTAATATTCGAGCTGATAAACACGAAACGACATGAATGAAAATTCAAGATCTAATACCCATGGTTTTCAAAGTTTTTCTGCCGTTCTACAAACTTTCAAGTAGCCATTCACGAGGGAAAAGCTGAAGCAGGTATCATTAATCATCGTTGCAACTTCAATCGCAGTTAATCTAAATTAGAGATCTAAGTGAATCTGATCACGAGATTTACCGCTTAATCGCCGCGTTATATGCATCTCTTGAATAGATTTAGAGCGATTTCAGATCTTTCAAATCTATCCGAATCTTTTCAAATTTCCTCGCGAGATATTCGAATAATCGACTGCCCAGATTCTTCGCGAGAGCGCGCGAAAGAAACGTTTTCACCAAGAATAAGCTTCAAAATTATAAAAAGGAATCTATAAAAAGATATTTAGAACCGTCAATGTGTTCGCTGAATATTTTATGCAAAAATATTAGATCCGATACGAAAGACGCGAAGTCGCAAGCGCAGTTTCGTTGCCACGGATTTGCCATAATCGTTGCTAAACAGCGACGGCCAGGAAAAGGGAGGGGGGGGGGGAATTTTCCGCGTTGGTGTTGGTACTATCGTCCGCGTTCGTTTAATCGTGCGCCAGTATCGTACCGGTTTTTCCTGCGCGTTTCCTGCAAAATGCAACGAGAGGTGGAACGCGCCGATTACGTTTCCGTATGTGCAACGAATGTCAAGGCTCGGCGTAGGTCTCGAAAACACGTTCTACTCGTTCTCCATCGTTCTGTGTTCGCCACGCTCATCACGCTCTAGCCAATGGAAAATGACTCAAAAAAAGAGACAAAAACACGGTAGATAGGAGAAACACTTTAGACTGTATGCATCTGTGATTGTGATTTGTGGTATCGAATCTTTTGGATGCTAACTCTATTTATTCATCGCGAAGATTCATAGAGTGTATTTTCGTCCGTGATATCGTGTTAAAAATTCCACTGTTCAAGCCTATAACATAGAGCAGAGCTTTTTACCTATCTGAACCCGTTGGAATAAACAGCGTATATACATAATAGAAGTTCACCAATTTTCCATTCTGAGGATGATAAGAGTTTAGGTTCGAATAACGATTCAATAGTCAGAAGTTGGTTTAGCCGTGAATTAGCTAAGATTTCGTTTCAATATAATAAAATTTCGTTACGTGAACACCATTTACTTGAATGAGCGGTCAGTACAACCGATTAAACGCGTTCTTGAATCCATTCACCCCAACATAAGTTTCTAGTAACGTGCACGAAAAATTATAGGTATTGGAGAGACTCGGTTAGACCCTACGTTACAAACTGCTAAGTTTAAATTACTGTAGTAGAATTCCAAGCATAAATTAACTAGACAATGAATGAACTATCAAGTTCCTGCCGTCTATTCAAACACTACATTCGTTGTAACCTTCGTCGGTCGTTAGCGCTTTGTACGACTTGTCTCTAGATCGAACTCGCATTTGATGCTTATATTTCGTACTTATCATTTAGTCAGCTCGCATGACTATCGCGACTGTAAGATTGCCATGCCAGCACGCGAACGATAAAAATTTCACATCGAGAGTATTCCAACTTCACGCAACTCCACGCGCAGCGAGGCCTGTGTCGAAAGAATTTCCTGTGCGCCCCGTGGTAGTCGCACCTTTCATCGCGACTTTTCACCCAGCGGCGAGACCAACCGCGGAAGATACTCTGCCTTGATCTTCCGTTGCGTGCCTCTAGAAAGACGACAGGAGGAGGGACAGCGTGCGCGCTTCCATTACGTAAGGCAACCGTGTAGCTGCGTGTACAGTGTCACCTTGCTGTTCGCGATGCTTCGGCCCACGCACAGTACCGCTACGCAAATGCTACGCAGATACGGTGCAGCTAGCCGCCTGTGTCCACACAGACTCTCCTCCCTCGACTCTTCTTTTCACGCCTTGTCAGTTACTTGGTGAAGTTTAAGTCGATGGGACCGATTCTTTTCTAGGAAAATAAGCAGTACGATCATTGATTTTGTTTTCGAAACGTTCAACTCTGAATCGTTGATAATTATTTAATAAAATTTTCTTCCATATAATTATAATTATATATATATATATTAATATATATATAATTATATATTTATATATATATTTATATAATTATATATTTATTTATATAATTATATATATTAATATATATATATTTATATATTTATATAATTATAATTATATGGAAGAAAATTTTATTAAATAATTTATTATATATTTATATAATTATATATATATTATAAGGTGGGTCTGAATGGTACCATAAGAATTACAGTAACTTGCCGATCTTCCTAATAATTATTAGGAACGCATATATATTAATCGAGATCCAGACTTGTAAAATTATACGATGGAGCGAACAAGCGTGACAATAAAATACCATGACTTATACATAGTATATTGGACTTATTTGAATTGTATGAGTTTCTGGAAATTCTAGACGCTGCTCGCGATCTCGGAGCTGTCACAACGTGACTTGACTGACATTTCTACAATTCCACCACACACACATATATAGGACGTTAATAAATAATTAACATCTTTTTTCTAGACTCCCCGGATATATCGCATATAAAATTTGCTTATCTATCTGCTTTTATTTGTTTATCTATTTACTGATCGACACATTGAACAGTTGTCAGAAGAATTATTAAACGACAAACGCCATTTTCGAGTTGTTTTTTGCAGGTATAATTTAACTAATTGGGAGTCCAGTTTGGTTTCCCGGTCACCAGATTACGAATATTATAACGTTTTACACTTCTAAGGTACGATAATTATTTCTACGCTATAATTACGCTCGTTTCCTGGGATATTGTAGGTGCAGATACTTTCCAGAGCCAGTTAATAGGATTTTAATGCGTAACATCGTTTAACTTTAAACGGTGTGCCATAAAGACTTTCAAAATAAGATTTTCTTAATGATACAACATGTGATTCATAAAACATGCAAAACTTTCATAATTAACACAAATCCCTGTGTATGTTACGAATAAAAATGGTACACGAATTATTGGATTTTACACGGCTGCTATTTATCATAATAATTTTACTATAATTAATTGATATAATTAATTTGACCGACTGTCATAAATTTTATGCAAGTGCCGCATTGTAACAATGTCGATCACATTGTTATTGGCGATGCGCATTCTTTTTCTTACTGCTCGTGTACGTGTGTCGAGCATAAGTTTGCAGCCACGTATGCGTTTCGTGTCTGGATCTGATCTTTTCAGCCGATTTTTTTCTTGTTTTTTTATTATTTCTTATTTATTATTATTACACTGCATGAATTTATGTAATTGTGATTGTCCTAGTTGCAATTATCTGAAATAAGCAATTACTGTTATTTGTACTGGTACTTTTGATAAAATTTTCCCTCATTTGATTGGACAAAGCGTGTCACACACGTATATATGTACGTATAAATTATATTTAATATACAGGGTGGTTGGTAACTGGTGGTACAAGCGGAAAATAAGAATAAAAAAAATAGAATAAAAAAATCGGATAGTAAGTTAATAGATAGGAAAACACTTCGGTCACATTGGAAGTGTTTATCAACATAAACAATCGAGACAATGATCTACAGTGAGATCAGTTATAACGAGACGTGATAAAGTGCACACGTACCGAGCGAAAATTCAAAGTCGATTTTCTCGAAAACAAAGACTCAAACGAAAAATTTTTATTCTATATCTTCGACTTCTTTTTTCGAGCACGAAAATCATTTTCCCCGAAAAAAGAAGGAGTAAAGCAATTTCACGAACGCTTTCCTTCTCTCAGCTAAAATTCCAAAACACACTGGGAATTTTGCAACAGTGCAGAGAAATCAAAACCTACTTTCGAATGTAAAAGAAGATCTACTCAACGTTGTCGGACAATGGTTCCTTACAATGTAATTACTTCTGGTTCACCGCAATAGTCAGGTTCGCAACCGATAAAGCGAATGTAGTGGTCGTCGCGAACAAGCTCCTCAGTAATGCAAAATCCGCATTGTGGATTACAAATCTTTAATGGTACACTTTCGAGACACAAATGTACCAGTTAGTCAGAATAGATGGAAAGTATCGGTTGCTAATGGAAAGGATGAAAAGTAAATTGGATGAGATATAAAGCGAGAAATCAGCTGGGGAAAAACAAAATTGGTACATTGTTTGGGTCGTCCGTACATGCATGTGAATGCAAATAAAGGATAAACGATGGCATGTAAGCGGTGAAGGTTCGTAGCACCGCGGGTAGCCAAAAGGAAAGGAAAGGAAAAACTGGAGAAAAAAAAGGATTTAAGGGAGTGGTCGGAGTGTAAGTAGGTCGACTAAGCCGAGGCGTTCGATCGAACAGACAACAACCAGCCACGAAGCTGCCGTCAGGCCAATGGCTGAGATCATAGAAGCTTCTCCTGCCAAAATATCCAGAATATCCTTTCTTTCTCCCCGATCATGAACTTCGTGTTCGTTTACGATTCCTGTAGGGTTTAGACAAAGACAGCCATTGTCTTTCTCTTCATATCTTACATCTATATATACATAGATGTTGTAGAGTTTTTCTATACAATCCTCGTAAAGCTGCAATCAGTGATAACGTGATATAAATATCATCGAAGATAGAAGGAATCGCTGCAAGAATCTAACTTCATCTTGTAGCAATGTTTCTTCTTGGTATTGCAATTCGATGTAAATTCTTAAATATTCGTAGTAACAAGCTCCTGCATTTTCGATCATCAAATCTATATACTTTTCTTCGTCTTCGATAAACATTCGAAGTTGCCTCTTCATCGCCCCAAGCCTCTCAATCGAAAAAAGATGAAAGAGCTCTACGCTTGCTTCATTTTTTAAGAGAAAACCATACAGTCCTGCTTCGTCGTATTTGAAACGTAGGCTACGGTTTAAAGACACGATACAGCTACTAACGCTCAAGATATTGTATTTTTTGTCACGACAGCGCGAACCGAACAAGTAAAATGCGAGTCATTAAAACGCGATAGATAAACGACCGGAGAAAAAAAGCAACCGCGACGTCATCGCGTTCGTCATCGGGGACTCTTCAACCCGTTACTTTTTAACGTTGAGCACCGTGAGGCTCGGTCGAACGTTCTCGCTCGCCTTGGACCATATCTTTATAGCGATCGAGTTCGCGGAGCCTCATTTAAAATGGAACTGTCTATGCGGTGCGCTGGCTCAAGCTACAGCGTTATTATCATAGTATCTTTGTTGTATCTTCTGGCTTCTGTAACGAGGAAAACCCGTCAACTACGCGACAAAATCACCAGCGGCACGGGAATCTGAATTTATAGTAGGAGATTAAGCGACGATATCGTAACGTAAACCGCGCGGGTCCGTGCGCGATGCCGTTTACGACGACGCATGCTCAATGTCACGCGATCTTCTGACGTTGATTTCAACTTTTCTACGATGCACTTGCTCCTCGTTGACCGTCGCTTCCTCCTCCTCGTGACACGGCCATCTCCGACGACAGTAGCGCGATATCGGTCGTAATCCAGTAATAATCGTAATCCATTTCGTGAACTTTAGTCCAGAAGTTTCCTACGATCGGCAGATTAAAAGCGAAGAAAGACGAATGAACGGTGATTAGGTCGGTTTTGATCTTCGCGATTGTAAATGTGATTTACTTCTCACGGGTATGATAGAAGCCGTAAAAGCCAAAGAATCTTCTCCGTCTGTGATAAAACTTGAAAAGTACTCGCTTCAATCTTGTAACGCGTTACACGGTTTGCTAATACATAACTTCACGCGTACCACAACGCTGCCTTGTACAAACTACACGACGAAGCAATCTCTCTGCGATAGAACGAGCACGACGCGAGTTTCACGTTAGATTTCGATCGTTTAAAATTAGATACTTGCATAGATCTCCGTAACTTTATCGTACTTGCATGGTAGAGAAACATATAGAGAGCGTTAGTTTAATATAGAACGAACGTTACGAGGGTGTTGCGTACGGTCAAGGCTCGAACAGCTATCAGATCTTTCTCGTTCACCGAGAGACCGTTCGGTCTTTCAAGACTCCCAACCGGTCAGCCCTCCCTCCTCATTCTCTCTCTCTCTCTCTCTCTCTCTCTCTCTCTCTCTTCGATCCTCGACTCTCGATAAGGACTCGAGGCGACTGGATCCTCGATACAGCTAAATTGCTCGAAAACTCGCAACGCGGAGAATCGAATGGGCATCGCTAGTCTCTCGGCAGGGAGCTGGTCGTTCCTGCCGAAGCAGACTCGAAGTACCGGTTCTTGTTTCTTCCTCTCGCTCTTTCGTGGCCTCTCTTTCTTCTTCTCTGTCCAGACGGAAGAGTAGAAGGAGGGAAAGAGAAGGATAGAGAATTCCTTGGAGGAGGGAAGACGCGACTGGAAGAAAAAGATCGGTACGCCGGTCACGAAGCTCGCGCAGGTATTTATAGCACGGCCCCGGACCTGTTCGAGGGATTTGGTCGGAGGATCTCACGTACACGGGCCGATTCTCTTTGAAGGTTGCTCAACCGCGAACAGAACCCGCCATTTTGGTTCCTCTCTACCGCGGACCCGTTGTTACCTTCGACTTGGAGGTGTGACGCAACCGCTTGCGTAAAGACGTGTCGTTAGAAGCATTCTCTAAACGTTTGGCCCACCGTCTCTACAGAACCATGAAATCTTCGGCCGTAGAAACGCGTTTCGCCCGAGGGACAGGGCTCTCGCGATCGCCGCTGGTAGCGCTGAAACGAAGGACGTTCAAAATCGTAATGACGATGACAGGAGCCATGAAATATGTAAATATCGAAGATCGGTTCTGATCGATAGCAGCCTATTCGTATTTATTAGCTCGTTATTCTTTTATGGTTGAAGAAATTGAGATTGCTATTACGAGATACGTAGATATCTCTGATCGACGAGCCGAATTTCGGTTCGGTCGTGAAATTTCAGTTCTTAAATCATTCACTTTATTTCGTATTTAATTAACTTGTAACTTTGTTCTTCGCTGTGTTACATTTCTACCATATGAAACAGATACAACAAGATCTGTATTATAATAAAGGCAAGATACGCACGCATAGATTGTTTTCTGAAAAATAGCGATAGACTGACTCACATCACTATGATTGTCAATGGCGAGCGAGAAGAAATTTTTTCCGTGTTCGAATCGATAGTCGAAAACGCGATCAAAGTTAAAAAAAACGCCGAGCGGAAAAGGCTTTCCTCGTCGCTGGCCCCATATAGCCGGCGCGCACGTGCTCGCAAAAAGCAGCGTGTCCTCGCGACTGGTTTCCTGGTTTCCGCTCGAATGGCTTCGTCGGCCGACACGATGTCCTCGTGCTCCATTCGCGAAACACAGTCGGTGTCAAAGTCAAGAGAACGCAGACCCAAGCGGATCCCGGTAATAGAGAGAAATTACGAATGCGACTCTACGGCCAGATACCTCAGCTCCGGCCCGACCGATCCAGCGATCCGAGACTGCGTGTAATTGCCTCACAGACTGTCCTTGAAGGGCGCTCCTCCTGTTCGCGTTTGCCGCCGTAAATATCATTGTCGAACGATGGAAAGTTGCACGCCGTTGCAATCGCGTAGCTTACTCGCTTTACTTGTACTCGCAAGGTTATCGTTATTTTATATTCAAGAGCGTCGTTCGATCGGGTAGCGCGCGTAGCTGTAACGCGAGCTTGAACAAGGTAGCCTATGTGGAAGAAATAACCGTAAGGCGAAATAAGTTGTAGAAGTCGGTAGAAATAGCGTAAGCCAGTAAATTTCAAATCGGTCTACTTTCAAGGTCGATCGTAATCTTACCAATTGCTATGTCAACTTTGCAAGTGATACGGAAGGCGATTGCGAATACTTTGTAACGCCCTTCTTCCTTCCTACATTTCTCTTCAGCCATTGAATTTTTCCAATCTTTTTCTCGTACAATGTTCCATACAGTTTTCTCTTTTTCTCGTACCTTTTTTTGAAGAGACTTAAACGGCTGACAGGATCTAACGCCCGTCACCGTTCATGGGAGAAGCGGTTTTTCGAATGAGTTTTATATAGCAGCTTGGGTTAAATCGTGTGCGAAGCAGCGTTGCTGCTCGAGGACGAATTACGAGGCGGTGCGTGAAGGACGCACGGAAAGAGAGTATAGCATACGGTACCTACGAACCCCCTCAAGGTTGCTCGTAAATTCAATCATCCTGACTCCACGAGGAGAGCCCATATTATAACCGTTTGCTCATTACATATTCCAGACGCATCAGGCATTAAAATTTCGTCGCTAACCGAGTCAGAGTCAATTTGCAAATTTTAATCATCGAACAGTCTTCTCTGCTAACGACGATCGACCTACTACACATGAATTTGTCAAGAACGTTTAAAAAAAAAAGACACCGCCTTTTAGATCCGAAACTCCACGCCATCTTACTTTGATTTTAATTTTTCTTTACCTTTCTTGATTCATCCAATCGTGAGATGATTCATCCAAATACTCCCCTCGAATACCCAAACGTCGTCGCTATAAAAGCATTTGGTACAAGAAAATTATCTAAACATAAGAATATTGAATTGAACGATACAGATCGCGAGAAAACAGACGATGATCGAGCAACGACCCCAGAATCATTGCGCAGCAGCAGTCCAGCTTCTTCTCCGCCGCCACAATGGCAATCGACTACTCCGACCGATACACCACCGCGTCGATTCATCTCAAGTATTCTCGGTGGAGATGTACCGTATGGGAGCAGAGGACACGTTCTGACTAGAGCGGAACGTAAGGAATATAGCAGCCCACCGATCGTTCCTTCTTCTAGCGATGCTACTCAATTTCTCTCGAAATCAGAGAAGTTGGTTCTACCGAGACCCGACACTCCTCCAAAAACACCGAGAGTCGAACCACCGACTAGAGTGTCGGTCATTCAAAGGGTGCCTTCACAAGGTCAGTCAACATCTAGGAGGGAGGATAAAGTTGAGGTGCCACAAGTTCATGAACCGGAACAGGTATCAGCATCATGTGTGACTCTTGGTTCTGAGTTTTTTAATCGCTTGAACATCTACATTAAGCCTAGCTTACTATGGCCTTGTGTTAATAGATGCGCTTCCCTTTACCTTTTAGGTTAAGATTTTTTAGTTTTAACAATTTCGTCTTGGGTTATGTGTACAATAATGTGCACCAACGCTTATACCGCGTTGAAGGCACTCGTTCTCTCGTGTATAGTAATATGAGCTATATTGTATTATGTCAACAATAAAAGTTGTGACACCCCGCATATCTATGAAAAATAAAATATTAAGGAAAGATATGCACACAAAAATAAAAAGCACGAACATACACAACTCAATCGAAAATAACTAAAATAATGTAGAAGGTGTTGAAAATAACTAAAACAATGTAGAAGGTGTTGATAATAACTAAAATAATGTAGAAAGTGTTGATAATAACTAAAACAATGTAGAAGGTGTTGAAAATAACTAAAACAATGTAGAAGGTGTTGGTTGCGTGAATCTCTAAATAATTTTTCATCTGTTATTCTTTTAGCAGCATAGAGGAACGCTGCTGCATGCTATTGTACCATGCACCTGCTATTCTTCATCATTAACATTAAGTATTTTCTATACTAGGTTTACATCTACTAATTAATCCTTGTCGAATTAACTCCGAAAATCCATCATGACAGTTGACACAAAGGACTATTTTTTACAGGAACAGCCAATCGATTACGCCGTGCCGAAGAGAAAGGAAGAAGACGACGAGCGAGGTCGCGAAGGTGCAAAAGTATCGCGCGCGATCGGTAACTCAATTGCCAGGCCTCTCCTGGCTATGAGATTATCTGGTCCTCAGGTAGTTCACGCAGCAGCAGGTCACGGAAGATCTTCTAATTCTGGTAGCAACGGCAGTTCCGGTTCTAGCAACGGATCTAGCAACTCTGGTAGTTCCTCTTCTTCGAATTCAGGCGGAAGTGGTAGCTACTGCGGTGGTGGGGCAGCCACAGGTGGTAGTGGAGGCGGCGGATCTGTAGGCGGAGGCGCTGGAGGTGGAATGAACCCTGGTGGAAACGGTCGCGGAAATTACGGACCGAGTTCACCACCCACTGGCTCTTTACCTCCCTTCTACGAGTCTCTCAAGGGCGGAAACAATATGGCAAATTTTACAAATCAGTACAACAGTACTCAAGGTATGATAGCTGATGACAGACTGCAGATTTTTAACACTAAACCTATCACGGCAGTCAAATTGACCGCTTGCAATTTTCTACACAAATTTTACCATATTTAAAAATTATCAAATCACTTCCTAATCTATGACTTTTCATAAAATACGCATACAATATATCCTTCGGTATTTATTTCTAGTTTGCTCTTTTTTTCTACGAAAAATTTGTAGTCTGTCCTGCCTATCGCGAGCGGTCAATAAGTATACAAGAAGTGTCGGTAGGTTTAGCGTTACATAATAGCGACTACAAAAGATATCTGGCTAGATGTTACTGTGTTTATTATATATTTACATACTGATTATCTAGTAGTATTTTCACACTTCAAAAACCTAATTCATAAATAATAGTGACTACAAAAGATATCTGACTAGATGTTACTGTATTTATTATATATTTACATACTGATTATCTAGTAGTATTTTCACACTTCAAAAACCTAATTCATAAATAATAGTGACTACAAAAGATATCTGACTAGATGTTACTGTATTTATTATATATTTACATACTGATTATCTAGTAGTATTTTCACACTTCAAAAACCTAATTCATAAATAATAGTGACTACAAAAGATATCTGGCTAGATGTTACTGTATTTTTTATATATTTACATACTGATTATCTAGTAGTATTTTCACACTTCAAAAACCTAATTCATTAAAATATAATGTTATATATAAAACTTTCTTCTAGTTATCGTATCTATAAAAAATTTGAAAATATAAGAGTATGTAAAATATGTAAAATGAAATATTCGTTATTTATATATAATAACTAGTATATAAAATAAATCTCCGCTTAGGTATCGTTTCTCTAGTCATATTCAGTAAATTATCAGTACATAAATCGCTGTCAATTATACAAATAAAATGATTGTCTCAGGAAACGGATATCTGACACCATCACCGGCGGTAGGAATGGACTGCGACGCAGGACAGCAAGACATGAATTCGCAGCATTCCCAGTATAATGCTCAAGAGGGCAAGCAATACTCTCTCCTACAGAATGTGTGCGCATCTTATGGTTTGACATTGAAAGAGGAGGAAGATCTATCCCCCTACAAGATACAAGCAAACGATTTGTTATCGGGACAATATGGCGCTTATGATATGACCGACACTGGAATGATGGTAGACATGGTAACGGGTGCCGTTGTGGATCCTCTTCAGTTCACCGCTACTTTGACCTTCAACTCACCCTCGGATCATACCGCTCTTCTTGAGAGTCTGAGCGACGCTGCCGATCTGTTTCTACCAAGGCTACCAGCTGAAGACGGTAGCAACGATCTTCTGGAAGAATCTTTGCACTCGCCAGCCTCGGTTGGAAGTGGAATCGGCCAGGACGGCGGTCAAATGACCACTCCCGTAGAACCAAGCGTCGATCCTTTCCCAGAGCACAGCATGGCCTTAACCAGGGGCTTCGACACGTCGAGGTAAGTGCTCGTGAACAATCTTTTACTCGGAATCGTGCTGCTTTCGATGTTCGCACGCGATACGCCTCGCTGGCGTTTGTGAATATCACGTGTTCTGTTAGACTGGAAATCCAAACTGTTCTTTCAACTGAACATTGAGTCGTAAGATAAAACTGTAAAATTCGAGTTATCAAAAGAGTTATCAAAAACCTCGTTGTAATGAGGTGCACTCGAAAGTTGTTCGTCAACAATCGTCAAATAATAAAAATAAACAACCATCTCTGTTCAGGAGCAGCTACATAGCAGTTCCTCAACATTTCAGTTCGAAATTAGGGCTGACTTACGCTACAGCAGAGTCAAGTTATCAGCCCGTCTCCAAGGAACGCCCGGAGCTTGCGCTTCACATTAATCAGAACCATCAACACCAAACGGAACCGCAGTTGCAACAGCTACAGATTCAGGTGCAGTTGCAGCAACACCAGCAACACCAGCAGCAACAACAGCACCATCACCAGCAGCAGCAGCAGCAACAGCAACACCAGCATCAGCAGCAACAACAGCAACAACCACAACAAGCCACGACGACTTCCTCCCATCAACAGCAACACCAAGGACTCTTGAGTCCAGGATTAAGTTTTGCCGGTAGTGGTTAGTGTTTATATCGCCTATTTTCCTTTCGTTGTTCGTAAAATAACCTGTGCAAATCGCCGCACTCGAGACAGCTTGATCCACTGTAAACATACATAACTTTACTATAATGTATTCAAGGATAAAGTTAAGCGTTTGATTCTGTTGATTTTAGGTTTGGAATTAGATTCTGGTAGTAGCGTTGGTGGAAGCTTACCAAGTCCAGGAGCAGCGAGCTGCTCTTTAGACGCCGCCTCGGCCAGCACATCACCATCCTGTGCTCTAATGGAACACGCACCAAGCCCGGCGGCTACGGTCTCCTCTGCGTCGGTGAATACCGTGCAACCGACTGGCCCTGTCGGAGAACCACCACTGACACAACGGGTCGGTGTACTACAGCAAAGGGTAAGCACCCGAAATTGATCCAGGCAAAAGCATACTCCTTGTTCACGAACTTGAATAAGGCTAAAAGAATCTGTATGGCATTGTTGCTGGATCCGAAAGCTCGCCTTTCTTTTCTTTTCTTCGTCTCTTCTTATATTTCGGCTCTCTTGCTTCCTTCTTCCTCTTCTTCTTTTTTGAACTCTATCGCATGTATTTACATTAAATGTATCATCTCTTTAGTTTCACACTTCACCGAATCGTAATTTTATTCTTTGTCACAATATTATTTTTGCGGATTGAAAACACATATGATAAACTTATTATAATAATATTTATAAATTTTATATAATAATATTTTATAATAAACGTAGGACTCTATTCTATGAAGACTCGCAAGGAAAAGATTTACGCTTGTATGATTCTCAACTCTACATTTGTTTGCTGGAAGAAAGAAATTCGAGTTTCCTACGAAGCATCTATTATGAATCCTCTTACTTAATACATGTTCCAAAATGCTTAAACATTGCCATATAAATGATCAAAATCTTCCAAACGGTACTTGTTTGTAGAATATTTAGTTTCGTTCAATTCAAACATCAATTCAAGCATGAAAGTTCGCGCGATTGCACAATTATGCAATGCCAATCAAATAGAGTGCTTCATCCGTTACCGATTGAGTTGCAAAATAATAGATTAGATGAGTTAATAGATAAAACTAACCGTGATTTTGTTACAGCTTGGACTTCCTGGTGACTGCCAATTGGAGTTTGTAAACGGCGGCCACGGAATTAAAAATCCTCTGGCAATCGAGGGTCAGAGACAGGCTGCGGCTACTCGCGAGGAAGAGAGAGCAGCTCGACCTCCACCTGGCAAGGTAAACATCATTCTTCGACGTTTTTCTTCACCATATATCGCATATATTATGAAGATTTATATCGCTCGAGTTGTAGATTTAGTACTTTACACACCTAGATCCCAGTTCCTGATTACCGTTCCAGCTTTGTTGTTGTTATATATTTCATACTGTTTATATGTGCCTAGTAACATGCCCAAGGACACAGAATGTTTTTGATAGACGAAGAAAATTTGTTCACTTCCAGGACGACGATCCGAATCGTTTCACGTGTCGCGTGTGCACCAAGAATTTCAGTCTGCAAAGACTGTTAAATCGCCACATGAAGTGCCACAGCGACGTGAAACGTTATCTCTGCACATTCTGTGGCAAGGGCTTCAACGACACGTTCGATTTGAAGAGGCACACTAGGACACACACCGGCGTTCGTCCGTACAAGTGTAACCTCTGCGAAAAGAGCTTCACGCAGAGGTGCTCCCTAGAAAGCCACTGCCTTAAGGTCCACGGAGTGCAACATCAATACGCATACAAGGAACGTCGGACAAAGGTAACGGTTAAAATCCAATCAATATACTACAGTAACTTCTAGCTTCTTCGATCACGAGTCTTCTACAACAGTTAATTATCCATGATTTCGAATACAGTGAAGGTGATAGAGAGCACGTTGATACATTTATAGCAAAGGACATTACCAAAAAATTGACTTTATGTGTGTGTGTCTCTAACGGAAAGTTACAAGAAAGAGCAAAAATATACTTATAGCTGCTTTGTTTCTAGACCTTGTAGTTCAAAACAACGTTCGTATTAAAAAGGGCACAATAATATAGACCTCTCTTTCTTTTAATTTTGTTTACCTCACTAAATTCTATTTTCTTCGTAACGGCCGTGTCCACGTAACGGGTGTACAAAAGAAAAGACGTATTTCAATAGTTTTCAAAATTCTGCAATTTATATTTGAGATTTTATCAAAGAATAACTAGAAGCTCATAAGAAGGCTGCGATATATTTTTAGTGCTCTAACTGATCGTTGCGACAAATCTGGTAATTAAAACGTGAAAGCAATTTTACAATAAAATTTTCATATGCCTGGATTATATTATATTATATCAATAGTATTTATCAAAACCAATTTCTAGATATAAGATTCTAAGATAGTAAGATTTCTGTTCGTTTGATTCAGGTATACGTATGCGAAGAATGTGGACACACGACGCAGGAGCCGGAGGTTCATTACCTACATCTAAAAGATAAACATCCATACAGCCCAGCTTTGTTGAAGTTCTACGATAAACGACATTTCAAGTTCACCAACAGCAATTTTGCCAACATGTTGCTCCAGGTGCGCACATAGACTCCGATTAGATTAGAGTATAAGAGTTTAAACTGTCGTATGAACAATATTTAAAATAGAAAAAAATCAATGAGAAGTAACGAGAACGTGATCGGTAATCGTCTAACTTGTGTTTATCCGTTCCGTAGGAGACAAAAAACAGAAACAACGTTTGAAATTACGAAGTTAGGTCAATAGACAGGGGAGGGTGGGCAGAAATACAAAGCTGATCGAAACAGAAAATGTTAATAAATTTATAAGAAATAGGGCAAAATGATATATATTTCTAAATAAATATATATATAAATATATATATATATATAGATAAATATATAAAGATGATGTGTAGAATACGTGAAGAGAGACGAGGAGAAAGAAATCCGATATTCGAACAAAAAGAATAGCAGAGGCAAGAACACGAAATTGTTCTTCGTCATGTAACTCTTCAGGGTGGCCTGTTGCAACGGGACTCGCGGAATACGGACAGCTGCGTAAAGTCAGCCTCGAAAAGCCTCGAAACACCTCTTCAACGTGCCTCGACATTGTTGCACCTGGGTCGAGCTTCCAGCTTCTGATGATGACTACAAAGACAGCGAGAAGGCAAAGAAGAGGAAAAGGAAGCGAAGGAAAGGAGAACGAAGAGGAAGGCTGACAACGATTTTTTAGCTACTCGACTGGAAGGCCATCAAACGCATCTTGAAATAAACGTCGCGCGAAAAGTACCTGCAGATGGCCCCCTTAAGCGGTGATACACGACGGCGTCGAGGGCCGATGACGATCAGATTAATTGCGAAAATCCACGTGAATCTCATAATCGTCCACGAGATTTGTACTAGTGACCCGTGAATCCCAGAACATAGGCAAAAAAAAAAAAAAAAAGAAATAAAAAGAAAGAAAGTACATTTGTATACACAGTATTGCGTTATTGAGTACACGATAACTGACGCATAAGGTTTCATCATCCACGCATAGGTAGATATATAATATATGTATATGTGTAGACTATGATATTTAGGTTACAAAAAAGGACGAAAGTCAAAGTTGCGAAAGAAAAGAAAAATTATACCCAAAGACTCGGATCGAACGTTTCAGGAATGATGATCATTTCTTCTCGTCGACAAGATTTCCTTACCGCGAGATGGGATTACGCGGTCCTTTTTAGAACGACTTTTTTTTTCTATTAGAGATACATGGCAAGTTACGTTGCTTTCCGACTTGGAGGGTAAAAAATTACGTAGAAGTACCTGACATTTGCACGAGATCTGTGTCAGGTATTTCTCAAATTTTCGTTACACCGAGATAGCGATACACATTTTGGTACACATATCGTGTCTTGAGGTAATTGTTCTCATTTCCAATCGTTGCGTTTCGACTAAGGCATTTCGGAGAAAAGGAATGCAAAAAGAAATTTTTTGTTTGTTCTTTTCTTTTAAATAATAGACGCCTATCGGTACGCGCTTTGGGAAATCTGTGATATAATAACAATTTAACTCACTCCTCCGCGCACAAGATTTCGCTTATTGCACCTTGGTTCTTTCGTGGGGTAAACACTGTCATAGTGGAGTGAGATTACACGATACACATATACACGACTCTTTCACGGCGTTTTCCATATGCAAAAAATCCCTTTATTCTATTTATTTTCTGACTTCAATCGTTGACATTTTTTTTTTTTTTTATTTTAAATTCGATATGATTCATTTTATATGTCAGATTTTTCTATGTATCAAAGGTTTTATTACTTGTAATTTCTTAGTAAAATTAATATATTGACAAACGCCAGAAAGGCAGTGCATATACAGACAAACATAATGGGGTTTCGTGCAATTCTATGGTGGTAGATTATATGATAATTTGGGCGACACATATATAACAGTGTACGAATCTGTTCGCGACTCGATTTATCGGTAAAGTAACGATTATACATAATTTCGCGGGAAACTTAAATCCAGATTATGCAAATAGGAAGATCTGCTAGTAGCAAACCGAATTGTACTCCGCGAAACGGGTATATACTCTTTTAGAAACATCAATTGGTTTCGGACTAAATTGTACAATGGATATAATGTTTTTATAAATCTTAATTTCGGACTAAATTGTACAATCGATATAATGTTCTTATAAATTTTAACCTATCATATTTTACCGTTAAATAAATCAATCTTTCGAAACCTAAATCGATTTTAATATCTAAAAACCGTTTAAAATTCTCGAGATTTTATCGCAGTTTTATTGAGATGTTATTTGAATATTGAGACATATAGATACTAGGACACTTTGCAGTTCATTCATTACACTTTTTCATTTCTTTCCATACAGGCGTAACAACAATATAGGAGCTGAAACAAACACAACGAACAAAACGTTTCGTAACGTACATTTAAGTTGTGATATTTTCCTTTGATTGCAGGTAAGTTTCCAGCAAATTCACAAAGTGTAAATAGTATTCACATGCAAGTAGTTGTTAGAGTATTTTCAATATTCTTTATCATTTTACAGTATATCGTGCGGACGAATTGCGCAACTTGTATATAGCAAATATTAATTAGGTTGCACGAGACAAAAACAGTCTTAAACCTTTGATTATTTAGTACCTTCTTTTTCGTATCGATGATGTACACTATTTTCGCTATATTATATCTTGACAATACTCGGGAATAATTGTACTTCTCGTGGTAATCTATTAATTATAACTAATATTATTTTATTGCTAATATTATTGTATTTTAATTTTAATATAATATTATTATTATTATATAATTATTATTATTATTATTATATAAGTATTAATAAATATTATTATTTCTATTATGATTATTTAATTTACGTCCAGTATTGTTCGAAACTAGCACTGAGATATTTTTACTATCATTATTAATACGAATCTCCATTTTATCATTTACACCAATATTCACCAACAATTATTTATCTTGACCTTTCAAGACGCGTCAAGACACTCTATCACCCGTCCCTCCTCTAGTATTATTTCACTATTATGTTTTGCAATTGTTTAATATTATGTTATTATTAATATCATTATTTCTCCTCAATTAATAATTCTGACTATATACGGACTTTATTAATAACTTAGAAATATATAAATATATATTTGTATATGTATTATCTATATACCTATAAATCTATACAAATATATAGGTATACAGATAGATAGGCATACAAAATTAAAAGAATATATATATCGTCGTTATCACATGCAATTACTAAAGCGCGCCATGTACGTTTGAATTTTTGAATGAGTGTCAAATGACTATCGTATGTGTGAAAGATAGAAATGAGTGTGTTTATGTGTGTGTGTGTCAATATACTGTGTATAACGCGTCTTGGAGAATTTGAAATCTCAAAGTGTCAATCAATACTAATAAAACATTATGATATTAGACACTGGTCTAGGCTCTCAACCCTGTCGTCATTCATTGATGCTAGATTTAACGAATTGCGAATACGCGCTGTCTGTGTATGTAGAAATAGGAGAAATAATAAAAGTAATATTATATGCACATGTATCAATTTATTTCTGCAATTACCTTATATATGGAACGTCTGAAGAGGATGATCATAGGTATTAACAACTAGTTACACACAATTTATATAAATATATATATATATATGTGGAATTTGCATATCTTTAATATTTGTATTTTTGCTCATTAGTTGCATTAATATAATACAATCTATGAGTCACGCGATCCTTCCGGTTAGCAATCTCTTTACTGCAAAGCGTAGCCAAAGATTCTTCGTGGAGGAATCTCTAATGGAAGAAACAGCACCGATGATACAAGGAACTGGTCGGACGTACAAATGGTCAGCTACCAAACTTGCATTTCGATGCGCTCGCAAGGCTGCAATATCAAAATGATAAGAGACAGAGATACTGCTACGGTTAAACTATTACTCCAGGATGTGTTTTATCTGCAACAGAGAATGATGCCGTTGTGTGATGATTCCTCGGTAGAGATGCAACGAACGAGTATGCGCACGGTGGGTCAAAATTACTGGATGGTCGTTTGTCGGCGGCCTGCTCGACTTCGACTCTGCGAGATCGGTGTTTATTCGTCGATTAACGCTATTTAGCTCGATAAACAAGCAAGGAAATCGATCTCTTAGAAACGATTTCACGGTGCTTTCATCTCCTCCACGACTGGAGCTTCATCAGCGATATCGTACACTTGTCTTTTTTTTTTGTTTACTCACTACTGATTACGGAGCTGAACGGCATGAATCTGGGCTTCACAGGTACTATCGGCACGTCCTTTCGACCTCTCGGTGATTTCTCCTCGTTGAGAAGACCTTTCACCTGCGATCAATTGTTTTATTTCAATGGTTACTACAAGTTTCGTTTTAACTACACGCAATATAATCTAACATAGCCAACCTGTTCGTCGATTGCGTTAAACTGCCATTTCCACGTATGATTGTATAAGAAAGGTCGATGATCAAATCTATTGTCGTCGGGACTGTAAGTCTCCGCGTGACAAGATGGTGTCAAGATAGTCATTTTATGACGATTTATAGCATAACATCTATAAAAATGTTTCACCTTATCTGCCACCTATAAGTGAATTCAAATTTAAAAATAACTGTAACAGCAATGGCTGCTGCTAATTATAACTATATTTACTTCTCTTGAGGTACATTTATCCCACATGTGGACGAGTCTGCAGAACATTGTGAAGGGACCTGCACAATCCTGTTTTCTTAAACGTCCAAAAATACCAAGCTCCTTGTACGTCACACCCATATCAACCTCATCAAGCTGCGCGAGCTGTCCTCCTTGAAGAGGTTCCAATTCTGCGGTAGCAGGAGCGTCTAAGATTTTATCTAAAGCAGTTATTCCATGTTTTCTCCTGAAATACATAATGGTTGATCTTATATTTATCAAAATAACTATCTTAGAAGGATACTAGTTTAAATATTGACCTAAAGTAAGAAAGGAACGACTTTAAGTCGTTTTTTGCAATTCCACCGATAGGATTGATATCGGCACTGCTGCAATCATATTTAGTAAAATACCCACGAAGCGCTTCATCAACGTTACTGCTCCCTAATACCAGAAGACCACCCGGTCGTCCTCTGACCCAGAGCATCAATTGGGCAAACAGATATGCTATCACCATTCTCAAGCGTGCCTTAAAAAATTTAAAATAATTAAAAATTTATCTGTCTCTCACAAGGATGATAAAAATAATAGCAGAAATCAACCTGGATATTCTGCAGAGCTAAATTTTCTCTAGGAGACCCTCCTTGCACCTTAAATCTTGGTACCAGCTTAGTGACTTGTTGGAAAATCGTTAAAATGGCAGACACAGCAACATCGATTACTATACTATGATGATAAGAGCCAATCTGATTAGCGAGTTCAGCTGCTCGTGCCTTTGTTTCGACCGATGAATTTTCAGTACCCATATAGCATGTGACAAGAAGGGTGTTGCACAGCTGTTTTGGATCAGTCGGTACATATTCACAGTCTCCGACTATTTTCCTGATGTCTGACAATACCTGTGTATCTAATTGGAGAGTATTTATTGAGTACGTCCTCTAATAATCATACAAAAACAACACATACCTCCTTTCTTAACCGAATCCACGATCATATCACACATGGAATAAACCATGCACGCTGATGACGCAGAATCGACACCACCACTCAAGGGTAAGAAGAATCCACCTTGGCAAGAACGCCTTTTGCAAAAAGACGATAATAAATAAATAATAAATAAATATTTAATTATAAATAAAGCAATGAACCTCAGATAGTCCCAGAGCCAGCATGCAGGAGCCATCGAAATTTCTTCATCTGGTGTGTGATAAAGAAGTTTTCCTGTTGCATTTTCATCTTCATAAGGACCTAAGTCCACATCGATCGGTCGATCTGGAGCAGTTGAAATCAAAATATTGGAAGTTAGAGCAAAATCCACTTTTATGCGTGGATAGCTTGGTTGTCTGGCA
Organism: Bombus confusus; assembly: GCA_014737475.1. Lineage (NCBI taxonomy): Eukaryota > Metazoa > Arthropoda > Insecta > Hymenoptera > Apidae > Bombus > Bombus confusus. The sequence goes on from JACXIV010000098.1 coordinate 96,021, forward strand.
GCTAGATGAGACCTTGACCTGATGTTATTTCTATAACTCCTATGGAAGAAGAAAACAATTAACTCAAAACGGAAATTGAATTTTAATGAATACTACAAACCTTATATCCTCAAGATCAAAGGTTGCCACAACGACTTCCACTTCATCCAATGCAAATTGTTTACCACGGTTCAAGATCTGACCATTCAAAGTAATAGAGGATCCACCACTGAAGTATAATCTAGAACCATCACATCCTCTCAAGTTACTGAACATGTAACATCCACCCGATTTAAACGTAGCCGACTTAACTAAGTCTACAGTGACATAAGCTTTCCGTAGTTCGAAATATGATCCACTACCTTCAAGAGAAAAAATTGAAACCATATATATAAACTAAAAAGTAATAAATAAATACACAGTAGTATGTAAAAGCTTTTGACTGCATAAATTTTCTATTTCATGTTCTAAAAGCGATATGTAAAAGGATTTTAACTAATATTTTACTCTGTTAAAAAATACAGTACAATAAGTAAACACTGTTATAAAATAGGTATACAATATTAGTTAAAATTCTTTAAAATATCACTTTTGAAATGTGATACATGTATTTACCAATACATGTATATATAAGTGCTTGTACATTGTTTCATCAATTACCATTTGCGATAATTTCAACGCCATCCAAGCTCATTGGAATATGATTGCTCATCGGGTTCCAGAGCTCTTCGCAAATTTCGAAACCTACACACGTGTCCCTGGTTGAAATAACAGCATCGCCAAACGGCACCACTGTCTGGTTGGTGATCTGAGATATCATTCTAGGCAGAAAGTAGTCCTCCACCGTGCGTTCCTGCATAAGCAATTAGCACTTGTAGACAGACGCTCGGTATCAAGCCTAAGACTAGAAGGTGAAGAACTATTCTGATTTCTTATGCATCGTGCGTGCAATCTGAAAGAATGACCTTGGTCCACGGCGAGAACCACCTGGATTCTCTATAATTGCCGTCCTCGCACAATTGCATCTTGGGTCTGATAAGCAGAATTCGTCGATTCAGAAATGCCACTCTGCAGTTGTACGTCACATTCTTGTGCATGACCGGCATACCAACGTCTACCAGCATGTCCTCGGCCGCCGGTGATTTGAGAATCGTCGCGAGTACCTCCCAGCTGTGAAGCAATGTATCTGACTCGTAGAAATGATCCTCGCAACTGTAACCACTATTCGAGAGAATTAATAGTATGTATTTTCTTCATGATCTAAAAAAGTAAAGGTTTTTTAAAATCTTATAATTAGACTGCGGATGTTTATGCAAACGAAATTTATGAATTTTATGAATACAAAGAAACGATGCCTAGATAAAAATTTGTCTCGCCCTCTAGATATAACAAATACTTTATTTTAAATAATTTAGATATTTTTGTGCATCATATACATTCTGTGCATTCTTGCACTTTGAAATTTCCCATAAATGCACAAACTCCACATCTAGTTATAATATCGTATTATTCTTCTGCTTTTTAAAAAGGAAATTTTACCAAATTTCTAGCTCTGGTCCGCTTCTATAAGTAGCGCCAGCATCTTTAGCCTCTTGAATACTTTGCAAGATTCTCCTAGAATTCCCATCAAAATCCAATGCCCACTGATTCAGCGAACAAACTGCTACCGTCACTGTACGACCCATCTTTAAAAAACTCTCCTTATCTTCCAAAATTTCAAACAAAGCGATGGTTAACAGGAATTATCTATAAAAAATAAGACTGGATGTTATTAACCATAGAACATTATCCTCGTTATCTAAAAATTGTAAAGTACATATTTAGTTGGAGCAGAATAATTGCTGATAAATAGAAAGCTAATTCATTCCGACCTATCAATTGAGAGCTCATTGATTGGCGGGAAGAACGTTTGCCGAGGAAATAGCAGCACATCCATTCTCTACTCCGACAAACGTTGATTGATCAATAATTTTCAGAAGCACGCAGGGAGAGGGATGTAAATTGCTTGGCTGTTTCGTGTGACTAAGCGCAAGAATGCCTGAGAAAACTCCGAAGACGAATTCCTTGAAATTAATGCAACTTTCCTGACAAATTGCCTTGTTACAATTAATCTTCGATAAAATGAATTCAGATAATCGGTTGCAAGGACTTTTTGAACAGATTTAAGAAATCTTGCAATATCTTTGAATAATAAGTAACCCATGATGTATTATTGTATATTTTCTACAAGTTTATCAATATCATATAAAAGAGGATACACAAGGATGAAGAATAAATCAATATCATTAAAATTCAAAGAGTAGAATAAAGAATCGTATTTTTCATGAATCTGTTCTTGCACGAGTCTTCTTGCAAACAGAGAGAAACTTCTTGCAACTACTTCTTAAGCAAATATAAAAGCTAAATAAAGTATTAGATAATCTCTACAAACAATAGGTTCGATCGTGAGAGAGAAGCAGAGGTTCGTCGAAAAAGATCGATAGACAGACATCGCGTCTACGATGAGCCAGACTTGGTTCGATACGAATGTTCCATCGGAGCAGAGCGACGAACCTCGGGAAACGAGAAAGGGCTTCGAACAATCTACTGGCTCCGCCCCCGTTTCCCTGTTGTCAGGCAATGGACGAGCCAGCTTTTACCGAGTTCCTCTTGCCTGGAGGGCAAAGTTCCTGATCACAGTTCACGCGGTTTCGTCCAGACAACACGTTGTGTAGTCGAAACGTCATCTAAAGTTGATACTGTTCTCGATAAGCTTCTTCTAGAAATGCATTTAAAGAACGATTTAAAGAACGATTTAAAGAATGGTCGAAAGCTTCATCTGGCGGATGACTGAGTTCTACGTAAAAGAACGAGAAATAAAGGATCAGAAAACTAAAAAAAAGAAAAAATGAGCACGATCGGGAAATGCCTATTGGACGGAAGAATTCTGTGGATCGTTGACTGTGTCGCGAGGCAAGATAAGTTTCAAAGTCTCGAGAGAAGAAAGGCAGCGACGTCGAACAATGAAGAGGTCGACAGACCAGAGGAAGATGACGAGGCCGGTGGAAGATAACGAAAAATGAAAGATCTTTTAACCGATAGCAAGGTGAAGGAGCTTCAGGCCATGCTTTTCCCGATTCATCCGATCCCTGGTAAATTTAAGCAATAGCAGCGCGTCTAGTTTGAGCAAATAGAATAGAAACGTTTGTTTGTTGTCGGTGCAGGCAGCACGCTGGCGAACTTGAACAAACTGCAGGAGTTGCACTTGCTGCAACTAGGACGATGCGACGCACCACGAAGGGAAACGGAATTATCACTGTTCTCCATGCCTTTTGGAACTAGAGATGATCAATCGCAAGAAACTCTTCGCAGCGTATTGGATACTCATTGCATGATAGATGGAATCACCCAGGAGACTGCTAGATGGCCTACAGAGTGCCAAGTATACAATATAATATGAAACAAATACAGGGAGTCTCTCTGAAATTCATTTTGATTTTATTTCCTCTTAATGAACCAATCTTTGCATCGGTTCACCGCACATATTAATGCTTGTTTGATATATCTATCTTTTTTAAAGTTATACACACATAAAAATCAACTAGCGTGACATGGAAGATGTTATGTTAGAGGCCAAAGTATTCTCTTTGTATTTCGTATTTTGATTGTAACATTTTAATGAAGCTTTAAATATCCCGTGTTTATTTAATCTGTTTTTCCTTGATTATAGGCACATAATATATTGTACAAATCTGAAATATCCTATATATGAATTATAGGAAAGAAAAAGAAAATTCGAACAAAATGATCAAGCAATTAATACTTCAGGTACTTCCGGAAAGAGTTAGGCATATAGAATACTCTCCAGCCGTTCCAGAACCGTTCTACGTGCCAAGCGGGAAGGAACCAAGACCAAAACCATTGGGCGATGAATTAGGAACTGTGATATTTCGATATCATCCAAATAATATCACCAGTTACGTGAGTCTATAATAATTCGTGCGATAATAATTATTGTAACAATTACAATTTGAAGGAAGAATCAATTATTCATTCAATGACCAACAGTTTAGTAGATCTTGCGTGGGTGGAAGCACGGTAGCACCGTTTCCAGAGGAATTTTCAGCCGATTCAAATGGAAACGAAGCGAAGAACGTGGAGACTAATAGTAACATGTTCTTATTGACCAGAGTGTCTGACATAATGGAAACTAACACCGATTTACATTTTGAATCTCGTTTCGAATCTGGCAACCTTTGCAAAGTCGTGAAGATCACTGACACGTATTATCAATTGTATCTTAGAAAAGATCTTTACACTCAAAGACATACGCAATGGTATTACTTCAGGATATCAAATACGAGGAGCAGAACGAATTATAGGTTAACATTCAATTTTGAAACTTAATTAATTTTTGTTATGTAAATCCATGCTTTTACGAAAATGGAGAAAAATTTTTGGTAAATTTTTCGAGTACTTTATTTTAAATATTTCATATATTACGTTCATTCTCTATGTATTATCTATCTACTCACAGTATATTTATTACAAATATTCATTTTAAAAAATTTCAGATTGTCCATTGTAAACCTTTGCAAAGAGGAAAGTCTATACAACGAAGGTCTTCGGCCACTCTTGTACTCGACCGAAGACGCAAAAAAGCGTGCCGTTGGTTGGAGAAGATGCGGAGAGAATATCGCTTATTACAAGAATGATTCATCGTACGTCATCATAATTTCAATATCGTTAAATGTTCTCGTAATTTTTATTAGATGTATCTTTCTTCCCAGGAGCGACGAGGAGAAAGAAAAGCACACGTTGACATTCAACGTCTCTTTTCCTCATGACAGGGACACTGTCTATTTGGCACATTGTTATCCATATACCTATACTGACTTGCAGGTAATACAAATACAAGTTTCATGCTTCGCTATTTCTTTCTATAAATAGTCTGTTTGTACGCACAAGCGAAATGATTAATATTCGTTGACGATTGTTGTTAGAGACACAGTGAATATAAATGATTGGAATTAGGCATGCAACAGACGATACGATTAGCAGGGTTTTAATAGACCCACATAGTAAGAAAGAAAAAAATGTTGCAATTTTTAGGAATATCTTGCCAAACTAGTGGCAGATCCCATAAAATCTAGATATACGAAATTACGGCTATTGTGTCGTACGCTTGCCGGAAATGGAGTCTATTACTTGACTATCACTGCGCCTACTTACGATGAGGTGGCACGAAGAAAAAGAGGCATAGTTATCACGGCACGAGTTCACCCTGGAGAAACTCCATCTAGTTGGACGATGAAAGGAATTATTGATTTTTTAACCGGAGAATCGAATCAAGCCAGAGTATATGCTCGACATGATCTTGATCTTAATTTAGTTTTTTCTTTTTCTTTTTCTTTTATTTATTTCAAGATGTAACAAGACTTTAACAACGCAGGTACTACGAGAAAGATTCGTATTCAAGCTGGTTCCTATGCTAAATCCGGATGGCGTTATTGTTGGCAACAATCGTTGCTCGTTATCGGGAAAAGATTTGAATAGACAATATAGAACTGTAATGAGAGAAAGTTACCCTTCAGTCTGGCATACAAAACTAATGATTCGACGATTACTGGAAGAATGCGGAGTGGCCATTTATTGTGATTTACACGCTCACTCCAGAAAACATAATATATTCGTTTATGGCTGCGAGAACAAAAGAACCGCTTCACAGGCGAGACTCTCCGAGCAAGTGTTTCCTCTGATGTTACACAAGAACGCAGCTGACAAAGTAGTCGATCCGATACAGATCATATGCTTTTTTCTCCTCTGTTTAAGTAAAGTCAAATGTATTAAGAAGCGCTCGATTTTTAGTTCTCTTTTGAAAACTGCAAATTTCACGTGGAGAAAGGTAAAGAAGGTACGGGCAGAGTCGTAGTATGGTCTATGGGAGTGCAGAATAGTTACACGATGGAGGCGTCAATGGGAGGGACGAAAATAGGCTCTAGATCTGGCACGCATTTTTCTACTCAGGATTACGAGCAAATTGGAAAAGTATTCTGTGAAACTCTGTTGGATTTCTTTGATCCAGATCCTATCAAGGTAAACATAATAATCGTTCAACTCATCGTAACAAGAGAAAATCTTCTTAACGTTGCTTCTTACTTTGTATATATTTTTCATTGGATCTAAATGATGGTAAATTACGCACTGGAAGGAGAAGCTACGGAGCAAAATAATTACTCGGTTAACGAAGGGTGGCTCCAATGCCGAGGAACCGACGAATATCGATTTAACCGACTACTCCAGGTACTTTTCAACATTAATCGAAGCATACTTTTTAGTCGAACCATCTTCCATTCGATTATATCTGTATCTTAATCAGCGACGAAGGCGACACGTCGGATAGTTCAATCTCAGAGAAAGAGGAAATACAATTTCCAGAAGGTACATGGACCTATACTTTGAAGGAACCACTTGTTTCTCCACAATATTTATGCGCACCACCTCCTACGCCTACATTTATTCCTCCTCGAAGTTTAGAACTAGCTAAAAGAAGAAGCAAAAAGGGAATCACCGTTAACAGAAGCTACCTTCGACGCAAACGAATGCTGGTAAAATTTCAGATATCTTTGATATTTTCTTTCTGTAATTAAAACATGTTCATTTGAAATGAGTACTTACTAATCAGACGGGTTGATGTTTAGACTAGAAGAGCAGTGATGGATTTACCAACTCTGGACCCGGGCAGCGATTTGTGTGACTATATTGATTCAGCGGATGAAGGAGTGACGAGGCCAGAACGTAAAACTGCACCATTGAAATGTTATTAAATATAAATTGAAAGAAATAAGAGAAATTATGTTTAGGTTTCTCAGCAAGTATTCGCGAAAATTGCAAAGAAGAAACTAATCAATTCGTGGATAAAGAAACGAAGGAAATCCCCAGTGACGGATTAATCTTACCGGAAATAGCAAGACCTCGTAGTATGTCTTTAGCTGAGAATATCAATGTCGATAAGGAAGAACCGAAGACGAACAGACGATCCCATTGTCTTCGCTTGGTTAGGTAAAGGAATATTAAAATAAGATATTATGACTAAAGTAGATTTAAAAAATGGAACTTTTTTTGTTTAAATTTTAATTTATGTAGGACATTAAGACATCGTTCGCCTGTTCCATTAAGAAGTCAAGATATACAAATTAAGCTCAGTTCACTGCGACAACAAATATGGATGGGAGTTCCACTGAACGTCGCAGAAAATATCGATAAAAGTGTCGAGCATCCTATTCCAAAGGGACCATTAAGCTGGGGAATATCCAATATGGCGTTAACTCAAAATAAAATGAATAATAAAGTATTACTTAAGTATGTAAAGCTCTGTTACACTACCGACGAATGTTCCAACTTATTTTTATTTCAGAGGTACGAAAAAATTGCAATTTGTCGAATATATTGATACGGAAGACAACATGAAAGAAATACAAAATAAATATAAACGTGTAGATACGATGCGTTCAAAAGACAGTAGTTTGCGAGTGGAATCGCAGCGGCAAGATGCCGAGCAGAAGCCAAGGAAAAAGAAGTCTCCTCTGAAGTGGCAGAAGATAGTCAATCTAAATTCTAGAGTAGAAGAAATGTGCCACCGCAAAACATCCTTTTTAACAATTAAAGCAGACTCTTTAAAACTGGTTACGCTTGAAGTACCTTCAAAGGTCCAAACGCGACAGCACAAAATCGAATCTCGAAGGAAGCACCGGAAAAGTTGCGCTACCTGTACTGTTTCTAATGGTGGGAAAACATCGAGCGTTACAAAATCTCAATTACATTTGCAATCGCATTCACGATCCCACATACAATTGCAACCTCTAATCGTTCCTTTGTGCGACAGTTTTTCGTCGGAAAACGACTCCATCGATTCTCATACGCAAAGAGTCTCGAAGAAGAAATACAAGAAGAAGAAACAACTGAAGAAAATGAAGTCGACTCCTGCAGCGGGGAAGAAAAAGCGTGTCACTAGCGCGAACATATTACGCAATCCCTGAAAGATTTCGTACATAAACGAGAATGTTCGGTTGAGTAGTTTTTTCGTGTTTTGAAATATACCCCTGTTAAAGATTCATTACACCCATTAATAAGAATAATTTTGTGCGAATGATTTTTATATTGTACATTTTAACGTAATTGTACGGTAAATCGTCGTTCAATTAAGGCTTGCAACATTGTTACGTAACAAACTTTGCCAAGACTTAAAGTATAAGATAATTAACCAACGTACTTACGATTTTCCGTTGAACCAAATAGGAGAAAAGGGACGATTGTTTAAGGCTGTATTTAAATACGATATTAGTTGCACGTTATTTAAATGGCATGCGCGGGATTGCTGTTTCCTCCACGTGTTTTTTAGGAGAAATTGAAAAATTTTCGATTAAACAAAAACATAACCTCACAAAATATTATTAACATTCGTAATGTAATATTTATTTCCATTGAAACAATTCATCGCTTTTAAGGTTATATATCGCTTGTAGGAAATATATCTTAACACCGGATTTCATTCAATGGAAAACTTTATAAATATATCAGTTTTTGAAAGTCTTTTCCCGTAACGCCTTTGATACGTTATGCTTTCATTGATAGTTTCGTTTTTAACACAGATTAAACACAGAAGAACGTGATGCTGCTCAGGAAACACTGTACAATTCTATTCTCGATAATATTCATGCTATTTTAAAAAAAAATTTAATCACGAATTAAACTACTTTCGTCAAAACAGTTGGTGTTTTTAACGAAGTGCTGCCATCTGATGGAGGAACGTGGAACATGCAATTGTAGGTAACAACCGTACATACAAATCTCTGTATATGTAGCAGCAGGTATGAATAAACTTCCTGGCTCATATATAATATCGCAAGATATAATGCTATATGTATAACAAGATATATATATAATACAAAATAAAATTTGAAAAATATGTTAATTTTAATTATTGAATTAATACTGTGAATTATTGGCACAACAGCAAATATTTCATCTTATATACATACACATATATATCTCCATTTTTATTACATTTTGTATAAACAACATCAATAAAAACGTTTAATACCAAAAGATCTACTTTTATATGTACCTTCCTTTCAAATTTATCTAGTCAAAACATCAATATAAAAATATTAATTCCCTTAAGTATAGTGGTATTTTTATCAGTATTATATTCTACCAGTTCTTCACCATTTTTTGTAATAATTATATGTTCTATATGTAAAAGGCTGTATACTGAAAAAGGAAAAAGTATTATTATCCCGTAATAGAATAATATCAACATTTTTCAATGTCTTACAATTAGTGGAATATATAGTAATAAACAATGAATATATACTTTATATTATAACATCAATAATCAATGCAATTATTTTTCCTCGTGGAATAATTAATTTGTAATAAAAAACACTTGCGTAATTTCAATCTAACAGAATATATTTTCGCGTATTATTGAGCCAGAAAGCCGGGTCATCGAGCATTGACCTGGATATCCGGCTATTGTAAGCATAAATACTTACGTTTTTCCCAATGCCACGTAACACGGTGACAAATTTTCCTAAAATCGTAGATAAAAATACACAAAATTTTAAACAAGATTTTTTGTCAAGCCCAATTTTTAATATACAATCCTCTTAAAACTATGAGAATTAAAGATGAAGAACCATACAAAGTACACTTTTTCAACCAATTAATTCGCTACTATACGTCGTCTACTAAAATATCGATCATCCCGTTCAAGAATTGCTTACGTGAATTACATTACTCTCGGAATTCAACTTGAAACACTGTTTCATAAATTACAACATAATGTTACAGAATATTGTAACAAATTTTAAGAATATTCATGGAAAATTATTAATTTTTATTTGATCAAATATCGACAATTCAATAAGCGACATCAGAGTTCCTAAGATTAAGTAACGAAAGCATAGTGAAAAATAAAAGACAAAGTTTTATAAAAGAAATTAATGAAATCCTTAAAACAAATGAGTTTTCCTTTATTTTTACTAAGGCCACTAATAATTTTAATGATTTTTATCATCATGGCAAAATGTTTATATGTAATGACCTTTAAATGAATTAATTAATATTATGATAAAGTTTCTTCGAATGTGGCAATACTGTGTATCACAAATTATAAGAATGAATTCAATAATTTCTGCGCAACCAAACGAAATTAAAAAAGCATTGTTTGTAAATTATGAAACCGCTGACAAGTGATAGGGGAGTAGGTCAAGGCGGAAATGCTCTCTGCGTCTTCGATGACTTGACGTAATTCCGTCTTTCGTTATTCAATTCGATTTTGAGATGGAAAGAATGATATTAATAACGATTCAAAAAAGAATGCAAAATGAGAAATTCCTTTTACTATGAATTTCTTTTAGTTATATTCTCTCTAATGGAAATGAATATTATATTACAGTAAATTAGAGAAATCTTTCTACAACTTTCTATGCATCAATAAATACATAATATAATCATTCTTATTATACTCTCAAATATCTTCATATTACAAAATATTATCACGATATTTAAAATATCATAACTTTTTACAAGATCTTATTTGGTGCTTTTCCAAAAATATTATTCACAAATTTTTGCACCTGAAGCAAAATTATTTCTGTTACCTTACTTCGACACTACATGTAGGAAGTATTAATCAAATATAACATATTTTACATATATCAAAAATTGTTGATTGGACATACACGTATATAGCCTTATGTTCAGCGTAATTCGCGTTTCATTTCTGCAAAATAACAAGTAGCTGATTTTGCTTTATTCTGCATACTTCAAAGACCAGACGTAAAAATGGAAAAGTGTAATAAGTACAAACATATAATAATTGGATCAATCGGATATTGCTATTTTATTTCATCCCCTTAATTTATTTTCGATCGATTTTTGCTTTCATCGCTTATTTTCTACCGATGATTTTTTAAAATACGAATTAAAAGACAACGAGATACCGGAAACACGTTTCTGTATTTTCTCTTCTCTTAGACGCCTGAATTGCTATATATATAATATATATAATAGCACTATATAGTATTCATAGTATATATAGTAGTACCATATAATATATATATATATATTGTATATGGTACTGTATACTATATATACTATATATATGTGTGTGTGTGTGTGTGTGTACAAGTCCATTAATTACAAGATTAATTACAAGATCATAATGATTTTGTTAAAAAACTTTAGGTAGAAGCATTCGATTTCAAAAGAATCATATTCTTTAGGAAATGAACAGCATGAAACTGCGAAAACTTTCAAGATAAACAGTGTTTTAATTAAAAAATCGTATGAATAAGAAATAGATCCACGATCAATACCATGAAGTTTAATAGCTGAAGGAAAAATACAAGGTGTACGAGCGAACGCAAATATTAATTCCAATAGAAGCATGGCGCAGCCACTAATTAGCGTCGCGAATCTCTAAGTAGGGGTGACCGTAGAAAGGTCCGGTTATAAAAGAGATCGCGCGAAGTTGGAAAACCAGTTCGGTGATGGTTCATCGACAACAACGCATCGTTTAGGTAGCATAAGCATTTATAGGTGGGTGGCGATATTTTCTTCCCCTCGTAGATTATGAAGACACAAGTGTATTTATTGTTGATATTCGACAACATTCTTCATCTTTGAACTTGAAAATGCTGTGAAACTCGAGTGATCGTGTCCGATATGACAATGTGATTCGTTCTTTAAGTCATTTCATCAAGATTTACTTGGTGAAGAAATACAGTTACAATCCGATCCCGTTTTATTTTCAGATAACATCAATTATGTCTACGGCCGGACCGGAAATAGTAGCCGGATCAATGGCAGCCGCCTCGGCCACCGGATTCTCGGCAACCACTGTATTCTTATCCCTTTTCATCCCTGCTGTCGTCCTATATCTCATTTATTTCCGCCTCTCTAGGCAACATATGCTCAAACTTGCCGAAACTCTACCAGGTCCACCAGCTTTACCTATCATAGGAAATGCCTTGGAGTTACTTGGAAGTTCCGACAGTAAGTAAATATTAAAATTATTTCAAAGTAATCTTCTAATCACAGTAATCTTAACTTTCGAATTTATCTTATACAATTTGATACAAGAAATGAACCCGAACAATCCTCAGCTTCGCGAAGAAATGGAAGTAACGATTGTGTTTTGCAAATTACAGCCATCTTCCAGAATTTGCTGGCAAAAGCCGCTGACTATAAAGATGTGGTTAGGCTGTGGATTGGCCCGAAATTAGTTGTTTTCTTGTTTGACCCACGCGACATTGAAATAATCCTATCCAGCAACGTGTACATCGACAAATCTGCCGAATATAGGTTCTTCTATCCATGGCTTGGAGACGGTCTTCTCATTTCAACTGGTAAGTTCTCGTTTTAAAGTTCCTTTGTGTTTGTACCGTATAGCAATCGGCTCAATTAAAAGCATACGAAGAGTATGGAACGAAGACTTTCCTCGTAGCAATATGTTTCCGGTATTATTTGAATCAATCATCTACGAATTGTGAAATTAAGTCATAATTCTACCGCGAAGACAAATATTCTTTGAGCTCTTCGCTTACGAATGCGAAGACAAAATATCTTAATCGATTGTTACGATCTCTTATTACGACAGGTAAATAGAGGCAATAAAACATGAAATATAATTATAAGTAGAGAAAAGTGTTTTCTGGCGATAGCGAAAGCAACAACGACTTCGTAAGCCGGTGAAAGAAACGAGATGTAGTTTCACGAGCGGTGCAGTTATCGTAACTTTCCCGTTGTCTAGATAACTTTCCCCTCCCCCGCCCCGTCCAATGCAGCTCTTTATAGGTACCATTTATTCGTACACGTAACAGGGCTTGACACATGTGCACGTAACAGCCTCGCGTGTAACCGTCTTAAACGACCAGCACGCATGCATTGACGTAAAACTTTCTTCGCGCCCTTTACCGCTTGCTCCGAGCAGGAAAAACTTTTGTATTATAAGTAACTGAAAGTATAAAAAAAAGTCGGTATAATTAACTTTTGCAATTTCATTACTGCAATAGGTGGAATAACTAGGAAACGTGTAATTTCATATCTATTGTCGATCGTATTAACACGTTCCTCTACCGTGCCTTTCTAAATAATCAAGTTAAATTATATATTTATGAGAATATACGTAACACTAATAGGATACAATTATTTTTCATCATACGAATGCAGTTCATACAGATTGCAATCTGTCTGTGTAAGACAGATGAAAATAAAAAAGAAAGTTCGTTGTTATTGCTTCCAGTGGTTTAGTCTTTCTCTTTGTATCTCTAGATAATAACGTGTTGTCTGTGTCTCGCAAAAATATTGCTATTTCATAGATAATTCGGTTTTCTTCGAGCCACGCTCTTTCTTGAAGAGACCGTGTATTCCCTTCGAAACTGCTCCTTCGTTTAATCGATACAATTAAGAGTTCTTGCAAAACTTTTATACGCTGAGTTAAATGTAACAGATAACCGAGTTAAAAATGTAATTCCCATACAGGTCAGAAATGGCGTAGCCACCGTAAACTGATTGCCCCAACCTTCCACTTAAACGTGCTGAAGAGTTTCATCAACCTGTTCAACGCAAATGCTCGCGATGTTGTCGAAAGAATGCGCAAAGAAGGTAGCAAAGAATTTGACTGTCACGATTATATGTCCGAACTCACCGTTGAAATTCTTATGGAAACTGCCATGGGTGTCTCCAAGACTACTCAAGATCGCAGTGGATTCGAATACGCTATGGCAGTGATGAAGTACGTATACATTTTTCCGCCCCTCTTACGCAAACGTTTTCTTCCTCCGGAGAAAGTTCGCCGATATTCCAGTGTGCATGTCCTGTACGAGTTATAACCGGTATTGCATAACAACTGGAAAACGGATACATTTCTATAACGAATGAAGCAGCCATACATTATGCACGTGTATTATAGGCAAAATTAAATAACGGATAATGTACTCGTAGGATGTGCGACATCTTGCATCTCCGTCATACCAAAGTATGGCTCAGACCTGATTGGCTGTTCAATCTAACAAAATACGGAAAGGACCAGATCAAGTTGCTGGAAATTATCCACGGATTGACCAAGAAAGTCATCTCGCGTAAGAAGGAAGATTACAAGAGCGGAAAGCGTAACATCATCGACACTAGCGCTCAGAAGAACGAAAAGGTAAGGATCAAATCGATCTATAATCGATATACAAAATGAATTATCGATGCGATATTTTTGTAAATTTTAGGGTGACAACGCCACCGTCGTAGAGGGTGTTTCATTTGGTCAATCGACCGGTCTTAAAGATGATTTAGATGTTGATGATGACGTTGGTGAGAAGAAGAGACAAGCTTTTCTCGATCTCTTGATCGAAGCTGGTCAAGAAGGCGTCATTCTTACCGATAAGGAAGTTAGAGAACAAGTTAACACCATTATGTTTGAGGTAGGATCCCAAACAAGACTGACATTCGATAAATGTAAATACGTAATATAATAATATAGCACGATAGAAGTCAATGAAACGGTATGTTTAAAAAAGGGACACGATACAACTGCAGCCGGAGCCAGCTTCTTCCTTGCATTGATGGGTTGCCACCCTGACGTACAAGAGAAAGTTATTCAAGAACTCGACGAGATCTTTGGTGACAGTGACAGACCCGCCACCTTCCAAGACACTTTGGAGATGAAATACCTCGAACGTTGTCTCTTGGAAACACTTCGACTATACCCACCTGTACCAATTATCGCTCGTGAGATCAAAACAGATCTAAAATGCAGTTAGTATCATGATTTTCACATCTTACATACTTTCTTTCTACCAAGAGCAGTATTAACAAAAATGAAAATTTCAGTGAGTGGAAACTACACAATCCCAGCTGGCTGCACAGTTGTCATTGCTACCTACAAGCTACACCGACATCCAAGCATCTATCCTAACCCTGATGTCTTCAATCCTGACAATTTCCTACCAGAAAATACCGCAAAACGTCATTATTACGCGTTCGTGCCATTCTCGGCTGGTCCACGATCTTGTGTAGGAAGGAAATATGCAATGCTCAAACTGAAGATCATCCTGTCGACGATCCTCAGAAATTTCCGCATAAAATCCAACTCGAAGGAATCCGATTTCAGACTACAAGCTGATATTATCTTAAAGAGAGCAGACGGTTTCAATATTAAGCTCGAACCTAGGAAAGTAGTAGCGGCCACGGCATAGGAATGCAAGGACGATTTAACATAAGAATTTTTATTTCAAAGGAAAATTACAAATCGTGGTAGGTTATAGGCTTCCCGCACAATCACGCAGCGGGTGACAAAATACTTAATCACACATGCGAATCGTTAAGCGTCATACTTTTCGAGCATGCGCGGGAAACTATTCCCCCAGATTATATGCTTGTGTATAAATGTATGTATATTTCTGTTCATCGTGTAATGTATGAATATATTTACTATTTACGTTGATATTTATCTTGTGCAATAAATTATGCATCCATAGTGTTGCAAAACCTGATGTTATGTTTCATCTTTCTTCTGTTTCACCTTTCTGTTTACGTTTTACTCTTAAGAGCTTACGATAAAACGCTTAAAATGACTGCAAAATCCAGACAAAGAAAAGGATACGAAGAATTTTTAAAGAAGACTGTCGTAAAATTTTTAGAGAAAAAGAATTGCACAGAATGGTCGAATAACTCGGATAGCAACAGTAGCGGATATATTGACAATCCACGGATAAAATTAAAAACTTTGCCCCAAGCTCAAGGAAAAGAAATAAATAAGGTTATTGATGACTTAAAAGCTGCGTTACCAAACGTAACTCCCAAAGAAGTGAGAAGGTTTTTATTATCATTATATATACATATAAAAGTGAAAATAATACAATACAATAGTAATATATACAATACATATATATAAAAATATTATTAACTACGACATTATACATGTCTATTATCATTATATATACATATAAAAGTGAAAATAATACAATACAATAGTAATATATACAATACATATATATAAAAATATTATTAACTACGACATTATACATAGGTTTTATATGCCATATCATGAGGCGATACTTCTCGAGTTTAAAGAACAAGGATACCAACAATCGTTTGATTATATGACAGAACTTCTAGGTTTTGATGAAAAAATTTCAGAAAAAGCTCCTGGCTCTTTATCATGGAAAAAACCATCTTTGAAAGATCAACAAGATTTTATAAACTATTTGAAAAATGGATTTATTGCATCTGAAAACAGTAAGAGGAAAGGTATGAAAGAATATAATTGCACTGAATCTTACTATACATGCCAGTTTACTGATTAAGTAAATGAATAATTTACTTAGGTGACTATCTTGCACAAGCAACGACACTTTTAGATATGGCTCTGTTCTTTCAATCGAAAACGTGGGAATGGTGGTGGATAGCCGACCATCTCTATCAATTTGCCCTTTCAGCTGCAAAATTGATAGACAGTGATAATGCTGAAACAATCACGTTGATACGTTATTTATACGGTCGATTTCTTTGTCACGAATGTTGGTATATAGATCTCGAACTCCTCGTACTTTAAAGTTCTGAAAAATAATGCCTTCGATCATACGTTTAATTAGTACAGAATCCAACAGAAGCTCTAGATCATCTGAACAAGGCGCGGAAGGACTCGGAAAATAAAACATGGAACGCATCGGCAAAACTGGAAATAAAACAATATTGTATCTTCAAAGAATGCAACATTCTTTTGTATAAAAGTCTATTAATTTTCGTTCGCACAGAACGTCTCCAAAATCCCCAATCCGCTTTGAACGCTTGCATTGAAGCTATAGAAAGAGCAACCGATGGTAAGTTCTGCTGACTTCCATCCAAGGATCATAAAGATAAACAAAATTAGAAAAGTTTCAATGTAAAAATTGGTAGCTCAGTTTAAATGATTTCGCTTACGAATAACCATTATAAAGGACTAAAATTTTGTTGGTTTGGGTTGAAACGGAAAGATATTCTATTATAGATGATTATTGGTAACCGAAACGGTTTTGATCATTTGTAGCAGTTATTTATAACCATAACACTTAAAAATTAACATTTTGTAAATTAATTTAAAAAAATTTTTTTTTATTTAAATTTCTTTAAGATTTAGTGATCACTGATTCCAATTTTTGTCAATAATTTCTTTCATATAAATTTTAAAGATAACTTATTTTTTATTTCTGCTTTTGATACGAATGTAAAGTAAAATAAAAAAGTACAGCAATAAGACTAACTAAAATTAAAATGAAAATAAAAACAGCTGGAAACATTGAATATACAAATGAAGTCCTTTACGAGCTCGGGAAATGTTACATGGCTGTAAACGAAATTAAAAACGCGTTGCAAAGTTTTTCGAAGTTATTAGCTCTCGCCAAGAGAACTTCAGATATCGAGGGTGTTTGTAATGCGCACATGGAATTAGCTTTTGCATACAAAGTAATTAAATCCCTTCTTTGGTTTCTATGTACAATATAATCTTCCTTAAGATGTAAATGATACTTGTCCCGCTCGCTCATGTAGCAACTAAACGACAGTGACTACACGGAAAAACATTTGCGGATGTGCCGAGAAAACGCTGAAAATTTCGGTCTCTTGGAAAAGCTCGCTGATGCACACTATTACACAGGCGAACACTATTTGAGTCAGGTAAAAAAATAACGAAAAAGAAAAACAAAATGCTGTTCTACCTTATTTAAAAAATGTTGGATTACAATAATTCTACAAAAAAATAAATGCGCTCACAATAAAAAGATGCACAAAAATATACAAATATACAAATTACATAAATTATCCTTAGTGCTTTGATTTCATCAAATAACAAAATTGAACAATACTTGCAATGTACAGTACAAAAGACGAATCAAAATTTCTATTCCTACAGGGGAGGTTACATTTATCTACCAAACATTTGGAAAACGCACTAAACCTATACAGTAGACTTGATTTGACTCGCGAAGCTGATCAAGCACGATGTATTGCTGGAATTTCTAAAGGTTCTTTTCCTTTTTAAAAGATATATAATTATATTGTCAATAATTATATATAATTAATTGTCATGCTCAATTGTTCACTTCGATAAAAAGAAAACAACAGTATAAAATGAAAATATGTGTTCTCGTACTCTCAATTACGTCCAAGATCTTTTCTCAAATATATAGAAATACAGCTATAATTTGCTTTATTTTACATATTTTAACAATTTATAGATACCACATAATACAAATTGTATCATGATGTTGAATACTTAATTAATACATAGATGAGATACACATATAAGTTACCCTTTACGTATTACAATAATAACTGAGTGCGATAGAAATTTAAAATGTATACGTAACGCTGGTATTCATTTTTAAAGGGCAAGAAAGAATCGAGAAATATATTGATTTATTACTACGATGCGGTGAATATGATAAAAATGCAACGTTGAAACTTTGTCGGTGGAAAAGTTACAGAGAGATCTTTTGGATTGAGGAGACCTTTGGTAACTAAAATTCAATATGAATCTTTTACTCAGTTATTATGTACTACTGTAATGTATATAATTTTTTTTTAGATTTGTATATTTATGATTAATCAGAGATTTCTTAGACAATAATCAAAATTGAGACACGAAAGAGCACTGTTATGACACTCAAGCATATTCATACTGACACTGTCAGTGTGTATTTCAATCTTTGTTAAAATCAATTACAATGTTTGTAAGACTTTTAAAAGATTCTCAGTTTTGATAATTGCACGCTTATACTATATACATGTTTTAATGATTTCCATTAAATTTCTCATTAAATACACTATATGTTTTTCATTACATTAATCCACTGACTATCATGTTACGATGGCCATCATTTCCTTTCTTAAATTCTATACATTTAACGGATATTTATTTAAAATACTACTACTTCTACATACGTATTAATGTAATTCATTATCTTGTGGATAGTCTTTATTATTCATTAACAGCCAAATTATATCTGGTCATCATGTATGTACGTAAACCCACTTCGAAATTATTGTACCATAATGTAAGTTTATCATGAATATTTCAGATACAAAGTCAGACTTAGAAATCCAGCATGAAAATTCAGACACGCTTTCATCGTCGTTGTCTTCTACAATTCATAACGATCAAGCAACGTCGCGACTCTAAATAATGCATATGTAATAATTATAATTAATAAAATTTATTACTACAAGTATTTCATTTTTTTTATTTCGCCTTATACTTATCTAACTTTATATTTAAATATAATAACTTCCTGTTCTTTAATACAATTCCGCGAAAATCATAAACAAGCGACTTGCGACTTGAATAGTTAAACTCATCCTTAAATAATATTTTCCGAAAAACTAATGAAATAATTACGTACAAAATATAAAGATAAGATAACAAAATTAAGACAAAAACAACGACGATGTACGACGATCTTATAATGCGAGATTTTTAGTGAAGTTAACTCGTTTGACGATGTGTCAGTACTTACGATCAATTTATAATAACAAAATTTAAAAATCTGTAGAATTATAAATTAGAGATTAAATAAGAAATATCAAACTAAAAATATTTTGGGCTAGAAGGTCATTGTACTAATAAAACACTAATAATAAGACTTGTGGTTACTTTGCACACAAACGATTGTTCGATTCTTACTTGTTGCTATAGAAAAATTATAAAAAGTTAAAAAAAAGTTTAATAGAATTAAGTAATTAGATATTAACATTAAAATTGGCCAAGTTATACAGAAACAAACCAACCCTCAAAATAATAAAAAATTACTTAAACACAGTACAAACCCCATAATATTAAGATCTTTATTTTGCAAAAAATGGCCAATCCATAGAACAACTCTTACACTATACCATTATTAAAATTACCAAGTCATAGTTTTATTTTAGGCTTATAGTTATTTTGCAGAAAACTTCCAAACCACATATTAATTATACTATTCACTATGAAATAAGCCATTGAAAAACATTATAAAATAACAAGAAATAAAATATATCCAAAAGAAATAAAACTATTTTCGTTTTTTGAATAAGACTTTTCAAACTATATCTTTCTCAATTTTATATCATCGAAGATTGGTAGCATTCTGCACAACTTAGCCCAAATATCTCCAATTAATGTGCAACAATAAACTATTTAGAACCTGCATACAAAACATTTCTTGCTTATCTTGCTTTAAAAAAAAAAACAGAATATAAAAAGCATGGAGATACCTGTAAATAAAACAGCTAATTACCGAATGTAGTAATAATTAAAAATAAACTTTTTAAGAGCGTATATATAATATAATATGATATAATATATTATAATATCATTTTTTTCGTTGCACAAACAAAAATACAAAACAGCATTNATATATATATATATATATCATATATATATATATATGATATATATATATAAATATACATATATATATACATATATATATAAATATATATATATATATGTGTATAGATTTCACACATTATTATTCTATGACAACGAATAACGCTTCCACAAAGAATTATATGACACAAAATTATAGACATTTGTGTATGTGATATAATAAAATATTTTCAAGTGTTTTTATGTTAAAATGAACTCGTATACAAAAGGCTACTAATACTTTGGAAAGTAAAATACAATTGTAGACTTCATCTTCTAATTTGAAATAGCAATTAAGTAATTGTTCCATTTTATACCTTTCATGTAAATGAGAATTAATGATGTGGTACATTTTCTAAGCAACAAAAGCGGAGGAAACTTGACCTTTTTGACTGTGTAAAAACTACATTTAAGTTTTATAAAAAAGTGATCTCATAAATATATATGTGTACTTATACACTACTCCAAATGTGTTTCATTTTCACTTTTGGGGTCGTCAATTTTGAGAGATGGCATATCGACAGTATTTTGTATTTCACGTGATATGTTTTCCGAAGTATCCGTTTCGATGGAATCAGTGTCGATATCAATAACTTCTTGTCGTTTTACAATTTTTGCACTTGCTAAATCAAGTACTTCTCGTAACACTTCTGCTGCTGCACTTGCGGAATCACTCATTGAATCTTCTTGTTGTGAAGAATCTACATCCACGATTTCTATATCATTTATTCTCAAATTTTTCTTATTAGTTGTATATTCTTCGAGTGATACATTCTTCTCCAAAACTTCTATTTTTGAATCAGAATCATCTACTTTTATTTGCATATTATTTTCATTAAAGGATATTCTTTTCTGTATCGATTTTGGCGATATTTGTTCAGAAACTATTGTTAAACCACCTTCATCATCAGATTCGTCCGTTCCGTTGTCCGTTTCTTTATGTTTAATATCACTTTGTTCAATTTTCTTGGAAACATCAATGTCATTTTCTTCCATACTATCCTCAACACAATCTTCACTGAATTTCTTTAAATTTTCTTTATTAATGGTTTGAATCTTTTTCCCATTACACGTCGCCTCTTTTTGTTCCTCTTCCTCTTTTCCTTTCTCATCATCTTTAATATCTAAATCTTTCTTTGCATCTTTTTCTCCTTCTCTTTCTTTAACTACTTCAACTTCTCCAACTGCTTCAGTTTGTTTTTCCTCTATCTTACTTTTATCTTCCTCGTCTTCTTGTTTACCTTCTTCGTTTTCTCGTTTATCTTCCTCGTTTTCTTGTTTACCTTCTTCATTTTCTCGTTTATCTTCCTCGTTTTCTTGTTTACCTCCTTCATTTTCTTGTTTATCTTCCTCGTTTTCTTGTTTACTTTCTTCGTTTTCTCGTTTATCTTCTTCATTTTCTCGTTTATCTTCTTCATTTTCTTGTTTACCTTCTTCGTTTTTTCTTTTATTTTCCTCCATCTGTTTATCTTTTTCTTTATTATTTTCTTGTTTGTCTTCAGAATCACTATGTGAAATTTCCATTACTTCTTCTGAATTCACACGTTCTACAGATCCATGAATATTTTTATCAGTTTCATCATTATTATTGTAATTACACTCATTTTCTTTTTCACTTTCTTTATCCTTGTCTTCTTTAGTTTCAGTTTCCTTTTGCGACGAACTTATGATATTTATTTCTACAACTTCATCTTCTTGTAGATCTTCTGTTTCTTTCTCAATCTTATGCGTCTGATCATCATCAGATTCTTTCATGACAAGTTTTACATCAACAGCATCTTCTACTGCTTCCTTTTTAGGTGAATTAATATTACTTCCTGTATTAGAATTTATATCTGCATGATTACTTGTATTCGAATTTTTTTCACATTCCATCAATTCTTCTTCATCATCTTCTACCGTAATTTCTATAGTCTCAGACAAATCTTCTACCTGATCATCTACTGCATTGCTTGGACCTGATGTTTCCTTCATCCAAGTATGATTACTTAATTTCTGTAATTTTAATCGTGGTTGTTTATAGTGCGTCAATTTGTGTGTCAAACCTATAAATTTATTTTCATAACTGGCTCCACATTCGTCGCATACATATGTTTGAGTCTTAAATATATCATCATCATCAGATTTTGAGGACTGCGAATCTTGGAAACTCATAATTGTGGGAAGTTTCGCGAGATTTTTAGTATACTTTTTCTTTGTCTTTTGTACATTCTTTTCAAAATTTTTCTGATCGATATCTTCATCACATATTTCTATAGTAACAGATGAAGCACTTTTAAAGCCCAATCGCTTTTTCTTTGATATAACATCTTCGTTTGATGACGATTCGTCACTCACGTCTACGTTACGACTTCTTGTTATAGGAATACCACTTAAAATAGTCTTTAATCTTTTACGATTATATTTATTTTCAATATCTGCATCCGATAAGGATGAGCGAGATGCTCGTTTATGTCTTATTAAATGGCGTCCTTCACTTTTTGTAATTTTTGGAATAGAAGAATCTGAATCAGAACTTCGATTAACATTATGTTTTGCAACCAAACTGGACTGCTTTGAGTCAGTTTCTCTTATTTCTTTTGCATTAGACTTATGTTTTTTATTAGGTACATCTTCATTACTTGATTCCTTATTTGCATTCCTTATACTTTTAATAGAACGCTTTTGACTCTGCTTTTCTATATAATTTCTTATATCATTAGCTGGCTTACTGGATTTATTTTCATTTGCCAAATTCTTGTCCATTATAACATATGTCTTATTGCCTTCATCATCCTCATCAATCCTATAGAGCTTTCTCTCCTTTATTTTAGAATCTTTTAATACATCTTTTAAAAAAACTGTACAAAGTTTGATTTGTTTGTCATTTGGTACTTGTTTCTCAGGTTTACTTTTATAGATATTCACATTTTTCCAACAACATTTACATACAATTTCTCCTGTTTTATGAATTTTGAATATATCATCATCAGTTTTAATAGAATTATGACATTTACTACAAACTTGCGATTTTGTTTCTTCGTTTGATCTGTTGTTTCGAGATCGTGTGCGAGTCATTTCGTCAGAATCACTCTCTGATTCCAGTAATGCGTTTAAATTTATTCTATTAGATATAGTGCTGGTAGTTTTACGATTTACAATGGTTGTTTTTGTCTGTAACATAAATATATTATATTGATTTAATATGATATATAATGATTTAATATAATATATAATGATTTAATATAATATACGACTAAACATTACCTTAGGAAAAGTTAAGTAATTTATTTTTTTATCAACTATATCTTCCAATTTAGTCGTAGTTTCTTCACATATGTTCCTTAAATCTATCAATACGTCTATCGCATATCGGCAAGATAAACATATTAATTTATACTCTCCATAAATCTTTCCACTATTCTAAGGAATATAAAAATCATATGTAAATTGTAATAGAATATTTATAAAAGTAATTAATAAACCACTATATTAAGTAGTTTCTACCTTTGTATTAAGGAGTTCCTGTATTTTATTGAATGGATTATACTGCAAATTCTTCTCTTTACTAATATCAAAGATGAATTCGTTTTTTGTTGTTTCTCGGCATAGACTACAACAGTGTCTGCGAATATTTATTTTTTTGCTTATAGCACGTTTAGATTTTTCTATAAAAGTGCTGCATTGATTTAATTCGTATGCACATTTGTGACAAATTTTGGTTGGCAATTGATCAGCTTTTAGTACCTATGTAAATAATAAATAGTTAATATGACTGAAAACACAAAAAAATAAATTGCATATTAAAGATCAACAAATATAAAAGAAATATTATAAGGAAACATAAAGAATTAAATAATACATTTAATATATTTATACTTTGATGTTTAATATATAGTTACATTTAACTTTGTGATAACTTATGTTTCCTTTTTTATATTAGAGAATAAATCTCATAAAAGTAATGGCACTTTCCAAATGCACAGTTTATATTTAATATAAATGTATCAAAGATTATATTTTATAGTAAAATTGCAGCAAATTCAATAAATCATCAATAATAGCACATACTGTAACCAATGAAAAACTTAAAATATAACTTAAAAGTCTTATAGAAGACATAGGAACTCTTAAATCATCGCAGAGTATGAAGCTACTATCGTGCAGAGCAATAGAATTAAATATGGGCTTTCAAATTCTCCACAAAATAATATTAATCTTGTATTATTAAAGTTTATGCAAAATTAATCCAACAGCTTTGTATAACCTCCAATATATGGTCTGCAAATTAATGACTAAATAAAACATTTATTTCTACTGTTTACAATAGACCATTTACTATTAATAATAATAGATCTGTTCATTGTATTTATATGTAATTGTAAGGAAATGAATTTAAGCAAACCTTTTGTTCAAATATTTATGTTTCTTAATGTGCAAAAATATCGACGCACACAGACTTACTGTAGCAAACTTAATCGAATTCGAATATCTCACTAGTAAATTAGTGATTTCAAGCAAGAATATTTCCCTTTAGAAAACTACCTTAACAAATGAGCAGATTTCGAGTTGGTCATAATACATTTGTTTGTTGTCCGCTGTAACATCCAAGAAAACACCTTCATCACTCGCGCAGAGAAAACAGTACTGGCTTGACATACTGACACATAAAACTCAAAGAACAAAAACCGATTATTTAAATAACAAAAAAATCAAATACTCAGAGACATCAACTCGAATATAACATCAAATTTTAGTTATATATTGAGTAATAAAATTCATTGAACGTAGTAGATTGGCGGTAATAGTACTCCAACTAAGATGGCGTACAACGTACGCTATGTCGACCTATCGAAATGTATATGTATGCAACATTTTGACCGTTAAATTTGAAACCTTAAACATCAATTACATTTTAATTACTGACGTTATGTAATAAAATAATATCAGTATTTGATAATTAAGGTATCCCAATAAGTAAATAATAATTGCTTTTTCTTTAGACTTTCCTTTATTAAAGTAATTTTACGATCTTATACATTCATAACGCTTTTATTTCATCAAGAATGTGCAGACTTAAATATTTTGGTCAATTTAAGTACAAGTATATCTTTCAAAAACATGTATCTATCAAAAAACATTGATACTTCCACACCTTCGATCTTTTAATGTTCACGTTGAGACCATTTTTGCAGTGGCGAAAGTGAAAATAAATCAAATATAGATCGATTCTGTTCGTGAAATTGTTCGATACGAACTTTTATGTTATCTAATATTGACCTGAGAAATAGAAAAAAATATTATTTATAAATATTCCTTATTGAATAATAATTAAACAACTTTATTCGTTATTTGTAAAAAGAACATTTTGCTAAAATTAATTGGAGGTTTAATTACCTGAAGGATTCTGCCATGTCTTCAGAAAGCTTGAAAAAATCTTGCATGTAAGTATTTGTTAAATCCGTAAAACTTTTTTTGAAGAGAGCATTCGTTTGTTCATTTTTTTGTTTTATTTTCTCCAACTTCGGTTGTTCAGTCGGATCTTTAATGCCGGTCATTGTACTTAATTGCTAAACAGGAAAGAATTGAATAAAAATGTATTTTCTATAAGATAAAACGTGCAATAATACAGACGAGATGGAATATCCCCCTCTTAAAATTACGCAATGCCTTGTAACGGTAAGTTTCACTTTGACCAATTCAAAGATCACGCGCAAAGTAGTAGACATGAATACACGTGGGTGGCATGACGTAAGAGTCAGACATATTGAATATTTACAATAGTCTTAGTACGACATACATATGTTATATTTAAAAAAAAACATTCAAGAACAATTATGTTTATATATAAATTCAGTCCTCGTATGCATTACGTAATATGAATAAATTACAAATAACTTTAAAAATCTTTATTATGGAAGACTAGATACTCTTATGTATTTATAATAAATCATTAAATGAGAATATTGCTTCAACTGAAAATCCATTTAATACATATTTTCCCTTCATTAGATTGACTTCAAACGCACAATTAGAATTTTTTTAATACAAAACTATCGAGTAGAAGCACCACTGCGATTCTACCTTCATATAGAATATTTATTTAAATACGCACACGATACGCAATGCACACAATAGCCGACGGTCGGTCGGTTCTATTTTGCATGATCTGGACCATTGGACAGGAATTGTCACCGATTGAACCAATGTAGACGTCACTGTGAGAGCCGACAACGAACGCAGAACAACGTCCTTTGTCCTGCTTCGTGCGGTACTATAATTTCTAAATTTAGTGGTTGCTCGTCTACGAATTATTGTTTTCGTCGATCAGGGCAGTTCAACATTAGGACTACTGATCGAACTTAGGGTTAACGGTTCCTGCGCGTTCGCGGTTTATTTACCGACGCGCGCAGTTCACGCGGGTAAAATTTTTAAGTTTAAGTAAAGATAGCATATACATCGAATATTTTAGACTTATTTCGAAAGGAATAAACAATCTAATTATACATCTTGCTTTCAGTCAGACACTCGACTCATAAATAACAATTTGCATTATCTGTTTCTTCTTTGGCTGGGTATTATTAGCATTCGCAGCGATATCACGAAGCACAGCTTCTACGGCTTCTTCCCATTCTTGATCTTTCGAATCTTCTCGATTAAAAGATGTTGACCACTTTAAGCGCGGCATTGATATCACTGTCAAAACTTTTCTAAAATTAATAATAATATGAAAACATTCAAAAATTATAATTATAAACGATATAATTCATCAAATAATGATTACCTAAGATCTGAATGTAGCGCGGACATATCGCCTCCAGCCTGTTCACCTAGTCTGCGAATAGTTTCCGCCAATGGCCCACTGAGCCTCTGCAATCTTCTCCATGATTGAGCATATTGTCGACTTACAAGTTCAATAATGGTACTCGTCAACGCCAAACCAACCAAGATATATAGAGTACATAGTAACGTGTATTTAGGTTTCTCTATAAAAAGACGATAACAGAAGGCATATAAATAATAATCTATAAATACGCACTACGTGGGTACGAATAGCAGTATCCTTTCGTACGTAAAGTAAAAACTAGGTATTACGTCGTGGGTTCGCGTGATCTTTTAAAAACTCTTTTAAGTGTAACATGTATTTTAATACTTACTCGGTACTAAGTCACCGAATCCTATCGTGGTCATAGTGACGAAACAAAAATAAAATCCATCAAAAAAATTCCAATCATCTTCCCATAACATGAACATACCTGCACCGCAAGCGAGGTATAAAAAAAGTAAAACAATCGCTGTAAATGCTCCTATAAAAAGAATATGCAACTTTATCTTTTTGTATAAAAATTCATAATGCAATTTGTATAACGTGTAAAAAGACGATATAATAATTATCAAGGGTATTTACATTATGAATATACTAATTCGAATATAAAGTTAGTTATCGTTTTACTTTCTCCATTGAACTTAACATGATGCAAATGAGTTGATCGAACTTACCGAGCGACCGCCTTCCTGCTAAATTTGTCGGAACGCAGGGAAAAGAAAAGTGAAGCGGGAGTTTCGATTTTAGGGCTAAAGCGATTTTAACTACACCTCCAGCGAATAGTTTCCCCCAATCGGCTATTACTATCAGCGTCAAAGGTATGCCAACGAATGCGAATAAGATGCAGAACATTCTTCCCAGATTAGTAGATGGTACAACGTTCCCATATCCTTAAAACAACAAAAGAAAAAAAAAAAAAAGAAAGAACAACCAAACAAACAAAAATATAAAAACAGTATTTGTATTTCGTTCACTTAATTTACCTATAAATTTCGTGTTTTTTAAATTACATTAATTCGTGCCTAATTGTATTATATGTTAAGAAACTGTTACAAGCACAATCTCTTGATCGTCATTAATCGATTTAGATTTAAATTACACGTTTAATTGTTATTCATTACCAATCGTAGTAAGAACAGTGCTTGCGAAAAATACGGCTTGAAAAACACTCCATCTTTCAGTTACAATCGGCTGTAAATCTGTCGTATCTCGATTTTCTTGGTCTATTGTGTCTGTCACAAAGGAGACCAACAAACCACCTTGTGCTGCTTTCTGGACTGCCTCTTCGTAAGCACGTAATTTTACGCTAACCTGTAAACATCCCTTGCATTGCATTCTTTCTAACTATTCAAAAACGATCGGTACGTTTCGATTCGATTTTTTACGATTTTGATCAACTCCATAAAGTGAGTATTTCAAATCGAAATTTCAAGGTGTACCATCAATGTTGAAATCATCGACTTACCAATGTGCGTAAATTTGACACATCGGTATTGTTGGAAACCGCATTGACGAATGAATATCTTTCAGCACGTAAATTGGCGCGCAAAACTTCCAGACGTGCTAATTCTGCCGGAAGTTCAATATGCCGAAAAACCTGTTAATGAAAAATATAATAATAAATTCTAGCGAATTAGTTTATAATTTATATGTTTCAACATTGTTTTATAATTGCATAACTCTAATGTAAGAAATTAACTTTGTTTACTAACGACATTTAATACACTTGTTTGTAAACCTCTTGACTCTCAAGTGGTTGGTCCTTCAATATCATTTTACGTGCTTCAAATGCATGTTCGGTTAGCATTTTGATAATGTCGCTAATTATTTTATTCCGTGAGTTTATTACTAGGTAATATTTTTTCAAAGATAATATACAAATTCATTTTTTTTTTTTAATTGTAAACTAAAAGGTAAACAATATATGTAAATGTTTAACAAAGGAGGTTAGTATTAATCGCATCGAGCCATGCGATTGGTCAATTGCTAAAAATAAAGGCACCAAATGGAAATCCAGATCCGCGTTGTTATTTCTGTAAATATTACATTCTATAAACTCGCGTAAATAAATAGTTAAAAAATTTGAATATTCATTGGTATGTTTAATAATATCAACAAAATATCATTTGTCATTAAAAATCTTTTTATACGTTTTTACATTATTTATAAGATTCGTTTAACGCGTAATTATTTATAAAAGAGTAATTTTTCATCCAATTGTTCTTTTCATATTTAACAGCAATTTTTATATAATTATTTCATGAAAAATGCAGTAGCTATTTCTATTTAATTTTTTAAAATTTAAACGTGCACATTTAAAAGTTTAACTTACTAAACCACCAATTGCTGTATAAAGCATCAATGCAATCAAAAGTCCAACGTGTCCAGCGATCGACTTGACTTTTTGAATATGTTGCTTTTGAAAAAATCTTCTTTCTTCTGTAGTTCGTTCGACATTTCCTTCAGTAAATCCCACAGATAAATCAGACTTTTTGATCGACATTTTAAACACACGCGTTTTACGGAACACGTAACTGCTTCTTATACTCGAGGGAGACTGATTGGGTTCGCCCGAATCTTCTACAATCACTTCGGTTATTTCCGTACGGAAGAGCGAAGGAACTGTGGTCTTAAAACTTTGCCCAGAATTCAATTTTGTCAAGTATCTTTCGATATGGTGGGTACTACATATTTTTAAGCAGTACTTGATGTTTGATAATTATATGATCCCCTCCTATCATATACTTAAATTTTACTTATTTAAATTCATTATAATCTCTTTGATCATTCTAATATTTTAGTTTTAAAAACATTTTAATTAACAATTCAAATATACCAAAATTTTTAATCTTTTACACTACATTCACGGTAATTTGTTATGAACACATTTTCCTGGAGATTTAAATATTTTGTAATTCAGATTGATCTATACTAAAAACATATGTTGCTAATACTGCAATGATATGTTATTTTTGATATGAAAATATGTAAGTACTTACATACATTGTACATATATTTTATAAAAGGTATACAATTTTTGCAAGTAAGCGCTCTGCGTACAGTCGGTAATGAAGTATTATGTACAGACTGCGATTGTCACGTTCGAAAGAAATTTGCTATAAGAAAAACGAATAATTATTTAAACAAAAATAGCAACGATCGTTAGATAATTGGAATAACATCCGTGATGTTATTTGAGAATAAATTTTATAATTAAGCTCAATAACTAGTTTTCGTGAGTATACCTTATATACAAATAGTATATGACAGTTTATACAATACTATTATAATAGTTAATGAAATAAAAATAAGTCGTGTATTAATTATAAAATACATTAAAATACATAAAATTTAGTATTGCATTACAATATAATAAAAATGCAAAATGTTACGGTTAAAACATGCTAAACGAATATGGCATTTTGCTAGGTTATTGAATCAATATCTATAAACATTGTACTTTATTCTTAATTAATTAAATAGATTATCTATTGTTTCATTCAATTTCCATAAGCCCAAATTGTATTAATATTTATAATTATATTACATAGGTAGATGAATATCTTTCAAAGTAAATTTTTTAATTTATATCAATGTTATGTTCTATAATCAATATATTTTAGATCATGACAGCAGTGAAAGTTCATGGTGGAATTGACATTTTGAGACTTCCTGTCAATCAAGAAGAACATGTATTTCCTCCATGGCATATCAAATACACGCAGTCGCATATACTTCATTCTAAGTGTTCTAAGAGTGAAAATGGTTGTGGCGATAAGGATGCTGATGCCTGCCAATTTTGCATGTATATTAGATAACTTTGATTATGTATAGAACTGTGGCGAATGTATATCATATAAATACTTCTACAGTTTCAGCCGTACTTTAGAATTGCCACACATGCCAGACATGGTATTTCCAAATAATATATTAACTTTAAAACATCAGGATGGTGCATCTATACAATTCAATGCATTAGATGCTTTGAGAACTGTATCAAATGGAAAAATTAATGTTCAATTAGCATGTGCAGAAGCTTGGAAAGAATCCAGGTACAGATATGTTTACTCATATGTATTTAGTTTATATTTTTTAATAGTAATAATAATACATATATATGTTATTCCATAGATCAGAAAGCAGTGAATATTTGGAAGAAAAGGTAAAACCATTTGATTGGACATTTACCAGTACTTATACTGGGACCATATCTAATTTTGAAATTCAGGAAACTAATGAACGAATTGATGTGGATAAATTAAAAAGGAGAGATAAAATCCTGTTTTATCATGATTTAACATTATTTGAAGATGAACTTCATGACAATGGCATTGCAGTTTGTTCTGTAAAAATTGTAAGTCATTATATGAATACATTTGTCCTAAAAAAAAAAGTATATGACTTAATTTGTTCTAATTTTATTTACTGATTTCAATAGCGAGTTATGCCAACTAGCTTTTTCATTTTATTGAGATATTTTCTGAGAATTGATGGTGTAATGTTGAGGATAAATGATACGCGGCTGTATCATGAATTTGGTCAAGATTATATATTGAGAGAATATACATCAAGAGAAGCCAGGGTTGAAGAAATACGCGTAAGCATTTGTTCAATATAGTTTTAATACAAACAATACTCTAGAACAATACTCTAGAACAATACTCTAACAGCTCATGTTTTATCTATACCAATAATATGACATACCAATGGTTTTGCTTTCAAGATTTGCATTGCCTTCGTATCAGTGAGATAATATTAATGCAACGACAAAGCATTTTTATTTTCATTTTTTTGTTAATAAAAATTTCATTAAGATATCAATGAATTTTTTCTGATTAAAATGACATTAAACACGCAATTATTATAAAATTATATATAATGTTACATACACATTAAATTTATTTTTCGCTTGTGCTTTTAAAATGTACTGTGTTTCTTTTAAGATATAGATAGTGCCTTTTTAAACATACTGCGTTCACTGTTTGTTGATATTTTATGAATAACCAAACTCCTGAGTTTCTATGATGTCTCTACTGCATAAACAAAATAAAAATTAGAATGAACCAGAAATTAATCTTTTTTAGGTTCCACCATCACTTTTTGTAGAGCCAAGCGAAATAGCACCACATTTGCCCTTAACTGGATATCAGTATGATAAGCTGATAATGATGTCAAGTAAAACGGAATTAGTCACAAACAACGAATTGGCTAATGAAACAGTAATGGCCAGTGTAACAGCTATAGCTAATATAAGCGAAATAGATACTTCTGTTACCTAAAATTTCCATTTATATGTAAATATATCACAGTCTGAAACAACCAAATGTGCATTTATTGAAAAAAGACATCGCCATGTAACCTTTCATTATGAATTTCCCATTTAATTAACAACAAAAATTTTTTAATTCGATATATGATATTTAACATATGAATAATACATCCAAAATGTTCTAAATAAATGCTTTTTCAGTAATACATTTAGTACCATTTTAATTGTTCTGCTCCATTATTTAACAATCGTATAAGATTGTCACATTTTATATCTGTAAAATATATTACAATCTATTTTTATTTCTATGTTTTGGAAGAAGATGCTGTTTCATTAAAATTTTCAT
Organism: Bombus confusus; assembly: GCA_014737475.1. Lineage (NCBI taxonomy): Eukaryota > Metazoa > Arthropoda > Insecta > Hymenoptera > Apidae > Bombus > Bombus confusus. The sequence goes on from JACXIV010000098.1 coordinate 128,842, forward strand.
CATAGCGTCTTCTAATAACTGTATTTATCCACAAAAGCAATATTTTATTATATTTATGTTCACTTATGCAAGTAATTCTGTTTGCAAGAAAATTTAGTTTTGCATTAAATAAATCTTCACATGTAATTTCTTCTCTTGATTTCTTTGTATATACAAAATCAAGTGTACAGTAACCTATTGCATGTACGTGATCACAACGTTTTAGTTTTCTACCCAATGTCCCATTATTTGTTTCCAATGACCAATTATGTTCAAAAATCTATATAATAAATATATACATTAATATTATTTTCCTCTTTCATATATTACAGTTAAAATTACATTTTATTACTTACAGCTATATCAGATATGCTTGTCCCAGGAGAATACCTAAATTTTGGACGAGGATTTGGTAAATGTTTTGGGCATTTTTGATTTTTTAACAATTCAATATTTATATTCTTTGCATTTTTATTATATTTAATGTCAATTTTCTTTCTTCGCAGTGCAGCTCTTTTGAAATCTTCTTTCTCATAATAAATAACAATATTTCCTGTTCCATCATCAACTGTAACAATTTTTATTTAAATTACTTGTTTAAGGTACAGGCCTTTCTTAAATCTTACAGATATTACTTGCCAATTTACATAGTTTAAATTACTTACTATGATACTCATAATATTTAGGATCTTCAGAAACATCTATCACAAATCCGACTATTTCTATTTTTCTTATTTTAATATAAGGCATATTAAGAGGATGAAACTTGACATGTTTACCCTCAAAATAAGGTATAAATCTATACAATTCCATTATTAGGAAGGGTTCAAAAATTTCTATATTATCTAAAATAATTTACTGCGCTTGTAATAATATATAATATTTATATAATGATATATTTAAAGTTTATACTACTTATCAATTATTGCATTTAATGTTTTAATGCACCTTCAAAATTTTTATGTTTGAAATTGACCCACTCTTTTTCATCAGACAAATATTGCGGAAAATCATAATCTCCTTTATATGAAACAAAATCTTCGTTGATTTCTTTTGGTAAATCCGTCCAATTCATTACATTTATATTTACTGTTTTTATATTTTAGAATTTAAAAGAGAATCTAAAGCAATTCACTATACACCACATTTTATTTCAATATAAATAACGTTTAGAAAATTTAACAGTATGTATTAAGTATTTACATCCAGGTATGTTGAGATGGAAGATTTGGCGCGAAGAAGTTTGTTACCAGTAGAAAAACACTCGAAAGATTGAAGTCTTTATTTTAAGCCGCATTGAATGTAGACATTTGCCACTAGAGTGCGCTATTAGTTCAATTTTAAAATTGTAATCTTGGCGCTGGATCAATTTAAAAATATATCAGGCAACTACAATTGATATAATTTGAAAAGATAAAATGCAAAACGAGTTGAAATTAAAAAATTACTTATTTACATTTTTATTAGACATTACAAATGTAAACGATGCAAAATAGAATGAAAATAAATAAGAAATAAAACATCAAAAATCAGTTTACAGTCGAATAGACATAGACAATTTAAATTTTTTACTAAACTTATATGGAGTCAATACTTATACGCAACGTATAAGTAAGATATTAAAAGAAATGTAAGAATATTATAATATAACCTTTTAGTATGAAACAACAGGAATCTTTGTTTTCAAATTATGTTATAAAAAAATTATTATGTTATAAAAAATTCTCGTTTTACGAGAATGTGCAACTTGTATTAATGGAACATCTTTGAATGATAGTAGGTGACATCAGCAGTGTTTGCATCTATGAATAGCTGAATGATCAAAGGCACGACACAGTGTTTCCTTCGGTTGAAACCGTAATTGCTGTTACTAGTCGTATTGTATCGCAGTAGACTACCACGGATCAAGTCCCGTGTGCATTGTTCCTTTACACACCGTCTGACCTTGGGAAGGTCACGCCTGTTACACGCACCTCGCATTCCTCGAATCCCCCGCGTTCCATTCTTCGCGGAGGCAAGCTTACTTCGATAAGCAATAACGTCTCATTTCATGCACAATAATATTTACCTCTTGTGAATTAAATAGCAGACTGCAATTTTTTGTTTTGGCTTGTTATCATTTAAATATAAAATGAAAGTCTAATATTGTTATAAAAAAAATTAGTTTAAGAATGTTTCCTTTAAAAGCAAGGATTCGTTAGTTTTCGTTGTTTCAACCGGATAATACGAACGATTCTTAATAAAAACAGATCGCTTAAAAAAAATCAGCAGTTTGTATCTGTAGCATCTCACATGCGTGTTTTAATAAGCATTCCAGTTACTGACATATGATGTACGATACACCGTAGAAAAGAATACCAATAGCGAATACCAATGATAAGACCATCATCAAAAGTTTCCTACAAGTTAACCTAGAAAAATTTATTAGGTTACATTCTCCAATGTTTAAAAATGTTTGCAATTCATTTGTATGTAAATAAATAAATAATGTACCCTTCATTTATTTATCTTTCATCCAATAAACGTTAAAAACGAAGATATGTACTATTATCTTCTCTGAATATCATACGCGCTTCTACTGTAGTAGGTGTTTCGAGTAGGTGGCGCCACGATTAATCTTTCGGCCCGCGAAGAATTCAAAATACTTAAAAATTTTAATTTGAAAATTTGCACCTTAAAGTGTAATAAGAAAACAAGAAAAAAGTACAAGCACAAATTTCTTCGACACTGAATATCGATCTACCAAGAAGAACATTACAATATCCAAACGCGACAAGGATGAACCGGAAGATTGCAATGGCAAGGAGACAGCCTTTTCTGGTTGATCTATCGATATAAAAAGGTAGAGGAGAGAAGGAGAAGCGAAGCGAATCAATCGTTGTTCGACCAACATTGTTACACGATATCTGTACCTATGAAAGAAACACGTAGAAAAACTGTTGAGCTTCGTAACACAACCGAAGGAAGAAACCAAGACGGGGTTAGCGACAGTGTCAAGATTCTTTCGAATCAATGACTCTTACTTAATTTTGAACAAACAATGAGCAATTTAAATCAAACTATTACTTCATTTTTAACTTGATCTTCATCTATAAATTACATTATTTTATTATAATCGTTCTTATAATCGTTATTGTTCAGAACTCATTCGTTGGTCAAACGTGGTGACTTTAGAACAACGTGTTCGTATATCAATTATCTGCTGTTTGTATTATACGTGTTAACAAATTATATAAGGTAACATTTATTTTTTCTTCTTGTTATACCCATTACTGACAAAATTACCGAGAACGGAAACGAGCTCTCATAGTCTCCTTCTATCTATATAGCTTGTCTAGTTCTCATTAGCGATGAACCAACATCCGTTTGCGGAGCTCATTATAGCATTTATTACAAATTCAATACCGTGCGACCATTAACTCACGAATATCAATATTATATTACTGCGAGCAGGACTGCGAGTAATTAACAGTACGGTATACATCGGGACAATATTCTTCTATCGAGTTCTTGAATTCTTTTCAAAGAAAGGATCCTCAATCGATCCCGTCGCTATTTCGCAGATTAGCGATGTAGTTGGGACGTGTCAGCCCTTTGCGATGTTCAAAGTTTCACGTCACTTTCACATCTACTTAATACGATTGGTGTTACATTAACAACAGCCTTGTTTACGAGATGACTTTCATGAAGGGATACGATTAACAGAAATCAGAGATGATACTTAATGCCTGCTTTGCCATTGAAACTTGACAAGGAATCGATCACAGGCACGATTATAATTGCTGATTCCTAGGAAATAATTCCTACAGAAGAAACATGTACAGTATTCTGTCATAAGATTTCAAGTGTACTGTCTACATTCCGATGATACAAACTAATACAAAGCCAAACAGCGTTACGAAAAAAAAAAAAAAACTCCGCGGAAAATGAAGCTCTTTCATCGGTAACGAGCGTCTGAAGTTTGAGAAACGTATGGAGGAATCGTTGTTGAAACGTATACTTTTCTCTTTTAGGTGCATGATACAGTTCTTCTATCGAGTAGCCAGGAAATTTGCCACATCATTTCGTTAGGACGGTTACCGAGAAGCAAGAGGAAGCTTCGCGCGGCGTTCGTTCCCATCGCTGAGCATCGCTACCTCGCACGCTGCCATGATGCGTAGGTGTTTCCGGCCGGCTGAAGCACGGGCATCTGCTCGATCTCTCGTGCGCGCAAGAACGAAGAAAGAGAAGGAGAAAAGAACGAAGAAGGAGAAGGAAAGGAGAGAGAGAGAGAGAGAGAGAGAGAGAGAGGGAGAGAGAGGGAGAGGGCGATTAGAGAGAGGAGACAGCGACGCGCGGCGCGGCGCGGCGCGAGAGAGCGAGAGAGAAAGGGAGAGAAGAACGAGCCGGCAAATAAGGGAGCTAGCGAGCAGAGCGAGAAAAATAGAGTCTGCCAGCGGGTGAGCGAGTAGAAAAGCAGGATGCGAGTGGAAGGACGCCGGCCGTGGAGAGAGCAACCAGGAGAGAGAAAGAGAGAGAGAGGGAGGATATGCTCGGCCGGAAGCAGTTACTCGTGCGATGTAACGAAAATATCAGCCGTCCGTTTCGCAATCGGCCTACCCGCGTTCGCCGAGTTTAATATAGAACACTCGCACGCCCTGTCGCGAAAACATCACGCTAACCCCGCTAACCGCATGCTGCTATCGCGTTTATCGCGTCAGATCGAGAAAAAAAATCCCGTTCATGCTCCTCTGTGCGACTCGATCGAAGCTGCGTCGACGAAGAGGAGCCGTCTGCACAGTGTCCAGGTACTTTAAGGCGCGCACTAAAGTACTGACAAGCTTCTCCTTGGAATCCGCGCGGTTACTTCCACATATCGTGTCCTTGATATCCGTTCTCGATACACGAGAATTGGATAATCGGGTGCGCAGCTTGCACGATTTTCTCTATCGTCGTTAATCCTCGCGATATAAATCGAACGAGGTGAATCGAAATTCGGTTTATTATCAAAATATGTATGCTACTTTTTTTTTTTTTAGAAAGTACGTATATCGATCGTTCTCATCGATGGATCGTTTTAAATGCACGCTTCCTTTCAATTGGATCGCGAATGACGTACCGCGACCTCGGTCATTCTAATCTGTCTTTCACGCTAATAAATTTCTGTATATCGTATCGGCACAATATTGAGCTTAATCTGTCCTGTTAGATCGTAAATCATATTTGTGTAACCGATGGCTCGTAGATCTTTCCCTCTTCCTTCTTCCCTCCCTCTCTTTCTCTCCTCGTGACCTTGGCTCTCCCATTACCCTGACGCGATAATAAATTCTTACGACGGATCCCTATAAAATCGCTCGGCGACGAACGCTTCTCGCCTTCGTTTCGTCCCCGGATGCTTCGCTTTTAATTCCCTGCCCGATAAACCTGATCGACCGTAAAAGCGTCTGGCTGCTTCAGATACCGCGATCGCGCCGCAGTCGTTCAAAATTTCTCGAAATCCTCTCGCTCTCCGCTACTCGTTCGTTTTTGTGAAAAGTTTATCGGCGACTCGCGCGCGAGTGACAGCCGCGATAGCTCGTTCCATCCTCCGTTCCACCTACCACATGCACGAATCACTGATCAATACGACGTTCGTAGAACGACACTAGAAATATCACGCGATTCTCGGAATATCGCGAGCATTCTACGAACACCTCTCTATCAGTCTCGATTCTTTTCCCGACCGCATTATTGCTTCGGATTTTTGCGTTTCCGGGACGATGCACTTCGAACGCATGTGTACAATGGTCGCTTCTATTTGACTCTTCTGTCGCGTCGAGTGGCGCGTTCGATCGTTCTGACTCCTGCTCCGATGCAACATTTCCGAGTTACGCATGACGCGAGAAAAACTATCGAAATATTGTGAACTAATCAGCACAAGGATTCACTCTGAATTAAGCTGGCCTCGTCTTCCTTCCAACAATCGATCTCTCGTGGCTTAGGAATCGGACCATCGACGAACCATCCTCCGAACGAATAAAACATCCGAAGACCAAAATGCATACGCACTCACGCGAATCTACATCCTATCAACGTAACATCATAAATTTCTCATCTGCTGCTAAAGTGCTTATCTTCGGGCAGAATAGGATTAACTACGCCCCCTTTAACTACGTTATATCAAAGTGCACGCTTCTAATCGCTGAATAACATCAAAGTTAAAAAAAAAAGTGTAATCTTCGTATACTTGATTGTTCTAACGTATTCGTGAAAACGATAGCTCGTTAGAGCACGTATCCGCTGTAATCATTGACCAACACGTACTTCCTTGTCGTTTAGGATTGCGTTCGTGCGTACGAGTTGTTGCGCCCTGTAACAGCTTGCCATCCGTTTCTTTCTCTTTGGCGCCTTGTGTGAGTCTCGTGCGGAGTCGCGCATAGAACCGTGCACCTTATCACCCTGCCTTTTCCCCAATATTCCATCTAACCTTCTTTCAATAACGATTATATCGTCAAACTGCACGATCAAACATATACCACGAATACTGCTGCAAAGATTGTTTCTTGCACTGGAATCGGAAAGCTTTCTCCAGCGCGTTGCAACTTTGTCTCTCCGTTGCTCGCGTTCTGTAAGTAAAGCGACGCGATAAACACCGCGTATCATATCGTAGAATATCTTTAAGTCAGTCGGTACCATGAAATTATCGTGTCACGTACGAGTATAAGTGCTTATCCTTAATACAATATGTACCAAAGGATGAAACTAGTTTCGCGGGGCGGGCAGAAGGTGGAGGGGAAGAAGGGGTTAAAGGACGTCTCCGGTAGCTTTGACTTCTTCGAATGTGGTTGAACGAGTCGTCAAGGTAAGGCAAAGCGAGGCAAAAGCGAGCCAGGCCAATCTTCCCTCTCGTTGATGCGTTCGTTCGTGCGGAGAGGAAGGGATAAGTAACCGGAGATAGCGATGGAATCAACGCGTTCCGAATCGTCTCGGACCGTTGACAAAACTTGCATCGCGTCGAACGTTGTTCAATTGCTGTGCGTGTGTTTAAGCACGGCGCGGCGCGGCGCGAAGCGTGCAGCGAGGCCTTCGAATCGAATCTGAAAGAAAGGGCGAGAACAAGTTTCTGAAAGATCGATGCTTCAAATTCTGATTCGTGTTATTATGGAAGATGTTAACTCATCGAGGACCGAGCAATAATTTATCACGTGGTGGCTGTAGAATGTACTCGGGCATATTCTTATTTTCTAATGGGACGTTTCTTTCGTCAGGTTCCTTTGACTAAAAAAGTAAAAAAGTTGAAAGTGCCGCTAAATGATAAGAAACTGTATATTTCTGGACCTGATTGATCGTCCGTATAAAAGCGTTACAACGAGCAAAGGAACAGCGACGAAAAATATCTCAAGCGAATCCTCGGAATTCCCTTTCACAGCTACGATATCGAAAACTAGTATTTGGATAACATGGATCGCTGGAAAAGAAATTGCAAATGAACTGCCGTATTAACGCAACGTGACCCTTAATGAATTAATATTCCACGGATGTTTCCGAGCGATTTCGAACAACTGGGGCGATAACGCCGCATCCTCCTAGTATTTCTATACGGTCTAATTAATATTCCAAGAAATGCGCATACACTGTGTTCTATCGATCGCTCTTTTCCTACGAATTATTGGAAACGCCGCTCATTCATTCTCCACCATCAAAACCAAATTATTATCGGAGATTTTCGTGCGACTAAATCGTTCGAAAACTTGCAACGGACGGAATTTAATGCCCATCGCTAACCGGATGAAGCCGAAGGAAGGAGGGAAGGGGAGATCGTGTACAGGTCTCGACATCGAAGGTGGAGTTGAAGGGTGGGGAAGAGGCCACTTCCGGTCACGTGACAACACTGGACCAGCCAGCCTGCCACTTTGCTCTCTTCTTATTTTCGACTCGTCAGACCCCCTTTTTCTCTCTCTCTTTCCCTTCCAACCTTCCCTTACGTAGCTCCTCATCGGCGTCATCTTCTTCTTCTTCTTCTTCTTTTTGATTAACTCGAACTGTCACGAATCGGTCAGGAACAAGCGAAACAGATGGCGGAGAACGTATTTTCTCGTCTTATTCTCGTCGCCACGCATGCAATTTTCAATTTGCACGACGATGTTCGCTCTTCATTCACAGTACGTGCATCTTCGACTCGTATATCGTGATAAAGATTGGAGGAATTAATTATCAATCGAAGGGACTGCTGCGGCAAGGAGATATCTCCACTTTCCGGTAATTAGAGCGAATCGATAAAACCGACTTCAAGACCAATTAAAATCGAATCGCTAGACCGAGGATATTTATGCAAATTGATACTTTTATGGATATAACCAGACAGAGCGGACTTCGATGGAAGATTGTTTTATATACGAAACCTTCTAGAGCTTATTGTAATTTTGAGATCCGATATTTTTTGCATCTTTGAATTTTCTATGAATGCGTAAAAATGCGACGAGACACGTTCTCAAACGTACCATAAATTCATAGCGAACTAATAGCCGTAGTGCTGAACTTTCGCACTTTTCAAACCGCTACCTTGAACTCTTTTTCCAATCCGACAGAATTGAAATATCGCAGCTTCGGCTGTCGATGAAGATCCTTCGAATTAAATGTCGCAGAAGTCTGCGGAAATCCAGGAATATTTTATTTCTTACGAAAAGCATGTACAAAGGATGAAAAAAAAGATAGGGACGAAATTTGCGCGAGAAAAAAAAAAAAAAGAAAATAAAAAAGTATTTGCTTACTAACTTTATTAACAATTGCCGGTATAAACCTGAATCTACTAACAATTAGATAACAACATGTGCGTCAACGCATTCCTATGGACGTAACGAATTCGCATCAACCAGAAGTAATGGAATTTTTCGTTCTTTTCTATTCTCCTGTTTCTCTCTCTCTCTCTCTCTCTCTCTCTCTTCTTTTTTATTTATGCCGTCTTATTAGCCGTTGCGATATATCATTTATCAAAGGTAGAAAGATAGTTCAGTTTGAGGCGAATTTGTATCGATCGTCCATGGAGGGGGGGGCGAGGGGATTAATACACCGAATTGGTACGTTTCTTCGTTTTTTACACCACATTGTTCTTTTTTAATATTGTACGTCCGTGTACGTAAGATATATAACGTAGTTACGTCGATGTTAAGCGCTTTGCGATTACAATTTCCCGAAGAGTCAGGTTTCGCAAGGTGACTACACGGTAACGATGCTGGTGCGACGAGAGCTTGTTCACCGTAGAAGAAACTGATCGAACCTGGATACGCTGATACATCTACTATTTGTTTTCCTTGTTTATCGCAATCTGTTTTCCTTTCTGACGATTTCGGACAGATTTCCTGATCTCGCGGCAGCCTGTATCCTTGTCTTTCTCTCGATCGTTTTCCATCAAACAACGTAGACATACACGCGTTACGAATTTAAATTTCCCTTCGCTCTTATTTCGTCAATCTATTCTTTTATCCGAGGTAACGAGAAGATGATCGCTGCGATGATACAAAGGGTGGATGAGTATTCTCCTTTCGAATTTTTGCAAGCATTTGCATTGTAAATGTATTTCGAAAGCTGTCGCTGTCTAATAAGTACGATGCGGCGAACGTCGAAAGAAAGACCAAAGATTGATGATACGGAAGAGAAAATGTTAAGCAAGAGAGACAGGGAGGAATCGATCAGATGTCTCGACTCGTGTGATAACCTCTGCGCATCCGGCAAACGATATTGCAAAGAACGATAGACAAATCTCTAAATTAATCGGAGAATCGAAGTAATCGGAAACAATTTTGGCTGTCCTCACACTACTGCTTCCAATATGTTAAACAGAAATGCATAAATATATATGTATATATATATACATGTATATATACATTTGTTTCTGTATATATAATATCCATATGTATATATATATGCATATATGTGTGTGTGTGTATATATATATATATATATATATATATATATATAATATTTACAAGACATATACAGAGCATATATAGTTAATATTAATAAAAACATACATTTTTCCTTTTCGCTTTGCGGGACACGCGCGCGCACACACACATGCAACCATACATATTATACATACAGGCGCGCGCATAGGTATGCACAAAACGTGTCAATGGGATCGTCGCGACGTACTCCTTGATCAACACTTTTACCATTTTGTCCTAAGGCTCGATATTCCCAAGAGTCGATCTCGACCATTCGAATCGAATTTCAACGGATATCCCCGTGTTTGCGGTTCACCTTTTTTCGGCATTTCTCAGCTAGACGCATTGTTCCTCGTGTATATAAAGTAGCGCTCGGAAGAACAAACAAAAAATATTACTCGTCGTTGAACAGAAAGAAATTTTTCAAACATTGGACGAACGCTCGCGGGAACTCGACGATTTCCGATGGTCTCGTTGTATCTTTTTCATTTGCACCAAATATGCTCGCAACATCAAATCAGCGTATGTCGAAGGTTTCGCGACTCGTGAAAGGCTATCCGATCAACGCACCCAAACGCTTCCAATTACAGTCGACCCACGGAACGTTCTCCTATTCCCTCGACTTGGAAGGGCAAACCTACGAGAGGGGATTGATTTCGGGATATCGCGATTCGTTGGACGTTGGATCGTTTGCCGCCGCGTTCACTCCTCGACAGGTCCTATCACGGACGACTGTCGAAAGTGAACGCAGCGGCAAACGGGTGGACGCGTGGCTTCTTCTCGTTTCTCGCTGCCTCTTCGCGACGAACGAAGCCGAACGAGCAATCGGAAGAAAAACCGTTTCGCCGAGCAATCGCTCTTCCCGTGACGCGTTTACCAACCTTTCGACCGCCCTCCCGCGCTTTACCAACTTCCAAGAAATTACTTTTCGCTGTGAACTTCGTACGCGTTAACGGTACGCACGTGTTCGATCGTGCGTTCAGCTTTTTGCCGAACGTACGAAAATTGCAAGGACTACTCGTATATTTCGTTCGATGCGTCTCAAAGATGGATAGAACGGTGGTGTCGGCGGTATCTGACAGTATCTGTTGGAAAAACGATTCGGACAGTTTCGACAACGAAAGAAACGAACGTGATTGCGGTGGCGAGGATGACGGTGTCCCATGGAACGTCGACATACCTCAACGATCAAGCCGCTCGAGCAAGAATGGAAAGTTAACACACCTTCGTTCGGTGAATTCCGTCCGCGTGGGAAGCGCTGTTACCGTGCAATTAAACGCCGCTCCAGGCTGCAGCGGCGGCTCGGCTCTCCACAACACCAGAGTCTCGAAGGCGTTAATTATTTCAAAATCGTGGTCGGAGAAGTATAGTCGAACCAACGAGGAAAGCGATTATCTACGTATGTACGTTAAATCGGAGTTCGCAAAAGCGAAAAAAGAAAGAAAAAAGAAAAAAGAAGAAGAAGAAGAAGAAGAAGAAGAAGAAGAAGAAGAAGAAGGTTCCCGAGTCGCGAATCCACTTTCGCGTTATAGAAGAGCGGAGCAACACCGGCGAAACGGCCTGTCAACTACACCACCGCGTGTGATACACGACGCGTGTATCGCTTTGTAGCCCGTACCCTAATGAAACGATATTTAATTAAAATCGCACGACTAGATAATACTGGAAAAAAAGAAGAGAATCAACGAAATGGAAAACGACGCCCGACAACCCAACGTACGTTATAAATACGTCTACGTACGTAAGAGATTTCAAGCGTGTTGTGCTCATTCCTCCCCCTTCCCTGATTCGTTCTGTTTTGTGCCGTACTTCTCTTCTCCTCACGCTTATGCCCCCACGCAATTGTCCTTTTCCCATCTGCCCGCATTCTCGTCGTCCCCATGAAGCACACCCATACACGCATACGTACATACACACACGTACACCAACACTTGCACACCGAGACATATAGATGCAACCGTTCGTTCTTACACGCTTACATAGCGCTCTCGCTCTCACGCAGCCCGAACAGCGTGCATTATCTCGATCTCGTGTCATACCGCTCTCTAACGCTCGACAGGGCCGCTCGATACAACAGTGTTAACGAGTATAAAAGCGTATACATCGTGTACCGAGCGGAGGAAAACGCTCGGAAACGCGGACAATGCTTCTTTTCAGAGCTTTCTCTCTCCGTCACTTCACCTTCCTCCCCCTCCCCCTCTCCCCCTCTCCCTTTTTCATCCCCTTCCTATCTTTATTCCTTCCTTTCTCGATTCTTCTATACGTATTTTTACCGCGAGACGCAAGCGACTGGAACACAGTTTCAGGAAATAATCGAGTCCAGCCGGGCAGGACGCCTACCGAATTCTTTCATCGCCTGCTGATCAAACATCTCTCGCCCCCTCTCTCCGTGTCGTGCTCCTACTGTGAAACTCTATGTGTTACTTGGCGATGCAGCCACGAATAAATTAACCGTAGAAAAGTTTCTTCTTTATACAAATGTAATATACAATATACATATCTATAACCTAGGCGTAGACGCGTGTACACGCGTTTCGAGCAAAGTAACAGCAGGAACGCGTGTACACGCGCGTACACGTGCTCGCGTTCAATATACTTTAGTGGTTCGTCTATTTGCTTTCACGCTTTCTCTCTCGTTTCTTTCTCTCTCGTACGCTCGCTTACTCTTACTACCACGCATTCGCTTGGTCACGCTCGCATTTGCTCCCTGTGTGTGCGCGTACTATTTATATATTCTATATTCTTGTATAGACCTATCTATACGTAAGTGGTATGTCTCTGCGTTGATACGCACGCTCGCGTAGTACATTGTCATCTTTCTCGCCCTTTCTCCGCCGCCTTTCTACCCTTTACCTATCTTCTATCCTCCTCCTCCTCCTCCTCCTCCTCCTCCTCCACCTTCACATGCTTTACCTCCTTTACCTCCTTTACCTTCTTTCCTTCCTACCACTACTACACGATACTCGCATTCTTCCATTCGTACACGTTCTTGCTCTTTCAAACTCTCTCGCTCGCTTCGCACATTCGCGCGCGCATGGAAGAATAATAAATAAAACACTCACGACGTCAGACGTACAAATTCGTCAGAATCTTCGATATCGTTTCTCGACTTAAATGCAACTCTTGTACTTAATGCAATTTTTCATTTTGCTCCCTCTCTCGATAATCCCGTGCATAGAAGAGCCTTCGCGTCTCTGTTCGCCAGAGACCGCGCGATATACCACGTGTATTACTGTTGTCGGAATAACGCAACTATTAGAGTTCCGGTGTAACCGGGTCGAGCAACCTTTTCTCCGGATCCCTCGAGTCCCCGATGTCGTTGGCGATCGGATGATGCCTGTTGCCGGCGTTGCCGATCGTGTTCGGGTTGCATCTGCATCCCTGAGCGGCGTGCCGGGCGTAACACATTTCGCACAAAGCGACGCAGCCCTTGAACGGCCAGTAGCACAATAAGCAAGGCATGACGAGGGTAAGGGCACCGAGACAAGCCCACCTGGAGGCCCTCCTGTTGCCCGTGCAGGAGCACGGCTCGTCCGCGCAGCTCCCGGCCGCCTCCCCGTCGATTCCGCTGCCGCCGTTCCCGTCCACGCAATGATAAAACAGTCCTTTCACGCAGCACAAGCAAGAAGCGTAATCGAGGATCGTGTCGGCCGAGCAGAAGCATTTGTTGTCGCACAACCATTTGCTCGGCAATGGTGGCGGTTCCCGACAAGACTCGCAGCGACATCGACCGCAGAAATTGCACATTATCGACAAACCGGCCGGATCGTAAGTTCTAGAGGCGAGGCTGTTGGCCGGTTCCTTGGTAAACGAGACCGGCTGCTTGGTGACGGCGTTCGGTGGCGCGGTGTTCGCGGCGATCGAGCCCGCGGACGCTGCCGCGTTCGCGCCGCTCGCGATCAACCCGCGAAACGCTTGAGTCCTGCTAGCGTGCAACCGATGCGTCGCCGCGACGGACGCGTCCGTCGCGCCCTTCTGACGATGCCTTCGGTCGATCTTCGGGCAATCGCTACCGATCCCGCGTTTGTTGTCATCGTCGATGACGCGTCGCTCCTGGTTCGAATGTTTGAACGGCGCCTCGACGTACTCGTTGATGGCCCTCTCTCCATCCGGTCGGGGCACGGTGAGGCTCACCTCGCTTATGGGACTCCTCGGTGGCGTGTCGTTCGACAGCAACCCCCGGGCGTTCGTCTCGTTCGAAATGTCGACGTTCCTCGGTCTGCTGCGGAAGGTGCTCGAGAGCGGACTGAGCGGAGCGGTGACCAATACTCTGGGATTCGACGAGGCTGCGAGAGGCGCGGTGGTGGTCGAGGCGGCCGCGACGTGCACGCTGGGCAATCTCGGTGGCGGAAACGGTCGATTGTGATCGTGCACGCGACCACCGGTGACGCCCTGCTGTTGAACGAAGTGCGCGTCTCCGTCGTCGGAGTTGGTGTTGGCGACGCTGCTGTCGGTGCTGATGACTGTGCTGGCGGTGTCGAGACCGTTGGTTGCGGCATTCGCGTTCGTCTGCGAAGAAGGCGGCCGCGAAAGCGGCGCGATCGCATTGTTCTGCGACATCGGCCGACCTCTCAGTTCAAGATGCTCGGCTTGGCAACGCGCCGCTGCGTCCACGCAACGCTTCCGGTGCTCCTCCTTCTTCTTCGCCTCCAGCTCTTCTTCCTCCTGCCAGTGATTCGCGAAATGGATACCGTTACCGATCTCTGCGCCTCTTTCTGCTCCTCTTCCGCCACTTCCACTTCCTCCTCCTCCTCTTCCGCCTGCGCCTCCCGGCCTAACTCGACTCGACGACGAGAGAGTCCTTCTCGGCGATCCTGTTCCCGGTCTCCTTGCTGTTTCTGGCGAGGATGGTGATGCGGAACGACGAACCGACAAAGCCGACGACGCTGCCCGCTCGCTAGCCCATTGTTCGATGGCTCTCGGTGATCCTGGACTCGATGTATGCTGCTGGTTCTGGTGGTGCTGCTGTTGCTGTTGCTGTTGCTGCTGATAATTAGTTGATTGACTCGGGGTAGTAAGTATCGCCTCGTTGATCCGCACTGCCCAGCCCGCGCGAGGTGGTGACACTCTCGACAAGGGCGTTCCATTAGCGAGGATGAGGCTCGGTAATGCTCCGCGTCCGCTTCCTCTCGCCCTCGCGACACGCGCTTCATCCCCACCTGAAATGACACCACATCCGTTACTCTCTCTTTCTCTCTCATAGTTTCTATAAATCGCAGTACATCGTTATCTTGTCGAAACAGAGAATTCGAAAAGCAAGCAACGCGCCATCATCAGCTTTGCCAAAACCTGTATCGTTCGTATTTTGCCTGTTCTATACGCCCATGATTCAACGTATCCGCACGGAGAATCCCGAAAGAATGGGAGAACGAATCTGAATGAACAAAGTCGAAAGCGATATTCGGATCACACGTCGATAGATACGAAGAATGCCGTGTACGCGCCACTACCTACGTAGCTTCGAGGTAGGTTTGGTCTCCGTGCGTGGGCGAGCGCGGCGCGAGTGGGCGCTCGTCGCAGCACCGGGGTTCTTGATTCAGTGGTCACCGGCCCACTCGAAGCGCCTACAGTCGTGGAAGAATCGAGCGTTTCGTTCGACCGATCGTGCCCTCCACTCAACTACTCCGCGTGACAGACTTACAACCAGGGCTGGCCGATGAATTACTTCCACGAAGACTTTTTGGAGAAACTGAACGTTGGAAAATTATAGACTCTGTTGTTCGTCTACCCTTCCGCGGCAGAACGTATAAAATATTCGTGGCGCTGGACTCGAAGAACAGGCGGAATATGTAATTGGAAAACAGGGAAGAACGCACGCAGACCAGATGACGTTAAATCTGGCTGGTAATCCGTTCAACGCGCCACGACCCACTCTCCAGGAGCCTACGGAACTGGAAGAAACGACGTTTGCCCGCACGAGACCAATCTCGCGTCCTACACGCATCCGCCGCGTAGAAATGCATTGGTATTTCTCGCAACGACGACTATTAACTTCCCCTGCTCTACTATTCGGTTTTTCTCCGTTTAGGAGACCAAAAAAAACGTCGATCTTGTCTGTCTTTCGTCGAATAACGAACCATTAACGATTAGTTTACCGAGTTGCAGTGAAAATTGAGAAAAAGAAAAGATCAAGGACGGGAAACGCGGAGAGGATACAGTCGATGGTTAATCGACAAATATAAGAATCGACAGGATTTGAGTCAGCATGGTGCCTGGATTAAGCTATAGCTGCAACGAATGCGCGTTCCGATGAACCGTCGCTCTGACGAATGATCGTCCGAAGAACGATGTGACTGCTCTCATAAAAATGTATATTTGTTCTGCCTATGAGTCGATAAATCAGACGAAACTTAACAGCGGAAAAAGCAATGACGGTGTTTCCATTTACCTGAGAATCTCCTATTATCTACGTCATTTTCTTCTAGTAAATGGAACACCTCGTCGAAGTAAGAAACTTGTCTTTGAAAATGGAACGTTAATCGCGCAGATACTCGTCCATCGAAATTGAAAAATCGACCAAAAACGGACTAGTCGATTTAACGTCTGAGAGGCTTAGGTCGATTGACGAGAAAACGCATCAACCGTAACCGTAGCCTTACAAACACGCGGTTCCAACATGTGTGAACGTAAGCAGATAGGTGCGCACGGACGCGATCTTCGACGACACGGCGAAGTTGTCGAAAAAAACCTTCGAGCACAGGGCCATTCAGAGAGGATGCACTGGGAGTAATGCGTGGAGCCTATCGCCGGCCGACTGCCATAGGTCAGAGCTTTTAGTCGCTCTATAGGACCGAGTGCAGATAAGAGAAACGTTTTCTGAGCTTATGCATAGCCGGTATAAACGAGCAACTCTCTCTCTTCTTCTCTCTATCTTTATCTCTCTTACCTCTTCTTTCTAAATAAACCAACAAAAACGAAGACGTTTCTTCGCTTTCCTCGTAGTGTACAGCAACGCTGTCAACAGAGATAGAAACTCATCCATCCGAGCTAATGGGTTTCTGGAAGCCGAACTTCAACTACCGTGGAACGATAACGCGAGGCGAATTTTCATTGAAAAGCAGACAGCTGCGAAGTGAAAGGAAGGCTCGTCCACGCGAGGAATTTCGTTTTGTCACGGCACGAGAGATATTCGTGCGACGCGTAGGTCAACCAGTGAATAACGTGTACGCTTTCCAAGTAACGATAAGGTAAGTCACGAATCAATTATGAATCACGCTGGTGGCATTACGGAACGGCAGGGCTTCGGGGAAGATTGCCAATCACGTAATTGTGACACGATGATTGTTCCGTCAATATCCACGCGCAATCGCCGCGATTAGGATAATGACGATGATACGTCGAATATTTAGCCAACTATCTCACGTCCTTCGTGCCGCCTTCGATATTCCATCTGTGGTTGTTGTGTCGCGTGCGCAACGATAATTATAATTGGAGTTATTTGTAAGTAGAATTCCACGTACGGTGAGATACTTCGGCAAAGAAGATACGAATAATCCTCGTAATGTGTTACGATTTGTAACGTTACGTGTCAGAATAGTTGGTAGGCAAGCAAGAAAATAAGTTTTGTTAAACAATGATACAGCGAGGATTGTTGAACTACGTGGAGATGTTTGCTATTGTTTTAAAGTTTGCTTAACGCTGGAATTACTAAGCTCGAATTTGTTTATTTAATTATAATATCGATTATAAAATCGTAGAAATTATATATGTAATATGAGCAATTATCTTCCTATTTTAGTAAAAGTCGATGCTTATTGATTTAACGCAAACAAGAAATTTCACTTTCGTAGCTGTAAAAAATTGAATTTAAGTTTTGCGAAACGTTTGTATCTTTGACAGGATGTTAGAAATAAGATTCGTGTAACTGTCATCCGTAAAAAAACGCGATTTTTAAACGACGTTCCGGTCCAGATATGTTTCAATAACGCGCCGGAAATGTCCGCGATAAGATCGGACATGCTTCCTCGCCACGTACGTATTTCCGTTCAATAAAATTATCTGGTGCTGCGGTCAGCGCGATGTCGCGTATGCGTACCTATTAAACGGCAAGTTCTTCCAACGATCCTGCGCCAGGAAATAATTTTAAATATATATATATCCAAATTTTATAACTCGTAAATCGTAGACAAAATATATAAACGTTTTATGTAAATAACATTTCCTTCGTTTGACGCTGCAACTGCCAAACCTGTTCATATAACGGGATTACAATTCCTTGATCGCGCAATTACTAAAAAATATATACGCATCTCGGATAAAATAAATTATTACGCCTATCTATTTTTATCGTACCATTTGAACCGAGCTGAGATTTACATGTAAAACATTTTAAGATTTTCAAGTTAAGTTTCGCACGATTGAAGGGAAAAATCAAACGTCCAATCTTTTTAGTCGAACTAGAGATATCCGCTAACGATAGAGAAATATAGTTGCCAAAAACATCTAAAAAAAAGAAAAAAAAAAAATTGTGTGTTACCAATTTTGAGCAAACATTAACACCGGTATTAGCCCTCGTAACCGTAACCGTAACCGTAACCATTTCCTTCTACATCCTGGCAATCGTTTAAAAACTCGACTAAGAATGGAAAATGGAGATGCGTGGAAATGGAGAAATTGGCCTTGTCGACTTACTGAAAATTCATGGGACTAGCGAAAATCCAGAAAAGAACGTGGGCTCGCCCACGCCGGGGCCGATGGAATCCTTCGGAGGCGTGTCTGCTGATCACGGCGACGCACGCGCACCGACAGGACACGACACCAATGGAACAGCGATTCCGTTCGAACGGATCTAGGAACGTCCTCGAATTCCACCGGACGACGTCAGCTTGTCACCCTCTCATCGGTCGTACTGCTCTCATTTGCCGCTCGTTTAATATCTGCACCACGAGCCTCCCTGTCGGCGGCGTTTAGCGCCGAGAACGGGGCACACGTCACAAGCGCCAACAAATTTGAACGAATATTCAGAGGGCTGCCTATTCCATCTTATATTATATTTCCGCCAAACGCCTTTCACTCAACGACGACGATTTACTTTTGCACGGAAAAGATCAAGTTTCACCTGTACTGTTTCCAACTTTTTCCCGAGTTTCACGGATGAAAAGGGACATTTAAATCCGCGTGGATATCTGCGATTATATCGTTTATGGTGCAGCGTTTGTCTCGGCAGAAGCGCGATAGGAGCAGCTTACGGAAGTGTTCGTTCGTGACACGAGACTAGGATATGAATGGATGACGGTTGACACGGAGGCGAGAAAGAAACGGTGAAACGTCATAACACGAAACAAACACGACAACTGCTGGCGGACGACTGACAATGAGCTTGCCGTGAGTGAGTCGAGCTGGCTAGCTGGCGGCGAAGGGGAAGGGGGAGCGCGTCAGCGATTGGGCGCAGCGTAAGAGGTCTGCGCGGAGGGGGGACAGGCGAGTCAGAGGAACGACGGATGAGAAAGAGAGAGGGCAGAGTGGGAACGACGACAGAGCGGTGAGCAGGGTACGAGCAGCAGGACGAGAGGCGGTAGAACGAAACGGATGGAGAAGAGGGAAAGCAGGAAAGGAGAAGGAAGGAAGCCATGAATGGCGACAGCCGGGCGAGGGGAATAGAGGAGACAGAAGTAGAGACAAGCGGTGTGTTCGAAAGAGCGAGATAGAGCAGAGGTGGTTGGCAGAGTGTGCGAGAGAGAGAAACGAGGGCCGGTCGAGTTCCGTGCACGGTATGCCATCTGGCGATATCGTGGCCAACGACTCGTTCGCAACACGAAGCTTTTTATGAATGGGCGGAAGCTATCATTGAAGCTTTAGATTGAATGAAAACATTACCTATGTCGTCACCGTGTATACCACCGACAGCGTCGGCGCGGCGACAGTGACGGTCGTCGGTCGCCACGCTGGAGGTGGCAATGCTTGCGCGGTGATTTTTTTTTTTTTCGTCCCTGTCAAACGTGCTCTCTACACGTCGTACACGCCTCCTTCCACGCTGTGGGAAATTTTTTTGTCCGACCACCGCACCGGGGGTTCGATGTGCCGTTCCGCGCGTTATCGATCGAATTTAAAGCGTACCTCTCTCGAACGTTTACTCGACACCAAAGAGTCTCCGGTCACACCGGATAAAGGATTCTAGCCGCGTCACTTTACACGTTCACCGTCATCCTGCACCGTTTTTTTTTTCTTTCCCTCTTCTTTTACCTTTTTTTCTTCCCGCACATTCCCAATTGACGTTTGCGCGTTTCACACGACAGAGGCAGCAAATTTCATTCGATCGTAACTGTTATCGCGGAATAGATAGTAAATAGAAAGAACGAACGAGTACCGTTACCGTTTGAATAACGATACCATTCTCGAACCGGAAGAATGTCCAAGGCTTATTAAATAACCGGACTGCATCTTTCGAAGAGAGTTTCTTTAATCACCTGACCACGTGCCTACCAATCCCATTCCGATCTTTCGCTTAACGTTTACGGTTATCCCTAACATTGTTCTCATTAATATTAATTATTTGTGGCGATAAATGGTCACGAACGTTCCGTTAGAACCGGCCTGAAAGTCACTGTTGGCATTTACGTCGATCGTAAGACAATCGATAAGAGCGTCTACTTAAAATAATACCGTTAACGGTACTTTTCATAGAAAAACGTATCGCGAACCACTTCGTACCTCGCTTCGCTACTCTGTCCCATAATGAAATCGGTTATTTACGAAAGTTTGCTGCAACCACAGCCGAACGACAAGTAATTATAATTCGATCGTAGAAAACTGTCGAACGCGTGGAAAACAAAAAAAAAAAAAAAAAAAACAAACAAATCGCTTGCCTGGTAATTTTTAACTCGTCCTATCTGATTCTAGAATCAAAATCTAGCGTAAAAAACAAAAAAAAAACCATCGTCCTATCGATTTAAATAACCACGAATCAAACGGAAGACAGGTTGAAAGACCATCGACGATACTCATCGAACGAGTATCATGGCTGAATGAATTCCCAACGTGCTATAGTATCGATAAGTCGTTCTAACATGTTGACGCTGTAGCGTTGATTCAGCTATGCGCGTAAGAGTAGACTCTGGTACAAGGAAGAATCCTTTCGTTTCATTTGGTTCGATTGTATCGGAGGCTCGTTTACAGCGAGTAGTCGTTCGATCACGTTGACACGCGAGACAGAGAGAAGAAATTGAAGGAGTAAGTCGAGCGACCAACCAACCGAGCGAGTCGAACATCAACAGAAGAGAGAGGGCGCAGATAGAAAACGGAAGAAGAGGAAGAGATAGGCCGTCTCGTTCTGACGCGTTACACGTTTCTATATTTATCCCACTCATTAATTCTATCCTCGTCGTGCACCGTTCATTCATTCGAACGTCTGTCTCGCTCTATCTCACCGTGCCGCGCCAACCGTCGTTGTCGCGTCTCTCTCTCTTTCTGCCGCGTACGCACGTTCATTCATCTCCTCTCTGTCCTTCCCGCTGCCCGTGTACTTTCCACTCGTTGTTTCCCGTCTCTTTCCATTCTATCCGCCACTCGCGTTCTCTCCTTCCCGCACGCAACCGTCTTGCCCCTTTTCCTTCTCCGTCCTTCTCTGGCCTTCCTCCTTCTAGTTCTGGTTCGTTCACTCAGTCGCGCAACTAGTCACGTCGCTCCCACTCACTCGTGCTTCCCCACCAACGACACACATCCGCACGACAGATACCAATAGCGTAACTACGAATCCGCCTGGTTACGCGCACCGCGCGTAAATTCGAGATCTTATTGCAATTTATTTTATTTCATTTCTTCCTTATCAAGCACTCGAAATTTCATGCAGAGTTTCCCTCTTTCATAGTCAGAGACTCCGAATTATGCGTGTATTCTTCCACGATGAGAAAACCGAAGTAGAAATGTTTGTTTTGTTATAGTGAAAGATCCAAGGTACGAATATATATATTGTAGCCTGGCAAAGGTTTCTAGAATTAATGGACGCAAATTTTCCTCTAAGTTTGATCGAGTTACGCGATTTCATTGTCTCAGTACGACGCTGAGAAACTGAAAAGGATTTTCGAATACGGATAAACATATAGAGAGGGAAATGATTCGGGAGCGACACGTTCGCGCTATCTTTCAACAAATTGCAGCGAGTATTATCTATCGGCAACGTAGATTTGCCGATCGTGTGTCAACGTATATCCTAGTTGCGTAACAACGTATTTCCGGGTCGCGGTCCTTGCAGTGCCGCACGAAAACTAAATAGCGCAGATAAAACGATATCGTGTTCGAAGTGTAATGTTTCTTTGGTGTATCTCGAGTGTCGACTCGACAACGATACGACTCTAAACTACACGCGATATTACCAGCTTATCGTTCACCGAAGCACGCTGACGATTCAACAAGCCAGCGGACCTTTACCAAGAATTTTCAATAATGTAGGAGAACGATATTGTAATCGAGCGAATGAAAAAATTTTCTGTTTAAAAGCGAAAGAGGAGGATGTTTAGACGTCATTGTGATTTATTGCGCCAACTCGGACAGATTTTCTTCGGGGTTCTGTGAATTCGACGATACGCTACTGAAGCGTAGAAAGACAAGCGCGCAGGAACGTTAAGCGAAGCGGGCGAACAGCGAGCAAGCGAACAGCCAAGTAAACTTTGACGAGGGCTTGGCTCGCCTCCGAGCAAACATCTCTGCACTGAGAAATTTCTATATAAAATAAATTCCGATCCGCGTCCCTACCATCGACCACGAGCCATCGCACCAAAGCCCCATAGATCCGAAAACTGAAATTGTTTGCCAGTAGCAGAGAAATCAAAGTTATTTTCCACCGTCAAAATAATATCGACTGCGCCTATTTATAACGTTGAGTCCCCTACAACTAAATAACTATACGTACACAATTCGCTATTGGAAACATCTAAACACGTAGAATACGCAAAAGTGGCCACAAATCGCCTGCATTGCTGCTATTTGCTCAAGTTGCTGCGTCAATAACGAAGAAACGTGCATGGTCGACTAACGACGAAGTAGAAAACACTCTGGGGAACGAATGGCGTGCAATGGGTAGCAGCAAGTTAGCGAGCGTCAAAGCAGCCAGTTTATTTCGAGCGTTTCCGATTTCGAGGAGGCAGACTCGCGTGCCACTGGCGAAGCCAATTACACAATGGCTCATAAAAGAGCTCCGTATGAATTCCAACCACAAGACACAGAGGTGCAAACAGAGCAGTTTGGCTCGTTGGTTTTTCGCGCGGTGTAAATCTCGAAACGTGTAGCACGGGAGAAGAGAGGTAAAAATGAAGGCACGGAGAGCGCGGAGTTGACGATGATCCAAAATATTTTTCTTTCAACGGGCCGTGTCACGGTGCGTCCGTTCACAACGGCCGACAAAATTAGAGCCGCACCGTCAAGTTATTTTAATGAGAATTCTGCTTCTCTCGGTGTGTCAAGATCGCGCGATTCAAGCAACCCGTCGCGCTATAATGGTCGACAAAGCTGCCGTGTCTGTATGTGCTATCTTTTAAACCGAAATTCTAGTCCTCGGGAAAGTCAAGGTTCTGGGAAGTGTAACAAACCTAGCGGATGTTATTTATTGCCAGCGAGACCAGACTGAAAAACATTCCACGCTCCCGGATACGATCGTGGTTAACGAAGCGACTGTAACAGCCACCGATCGATTCTTATCGGTTGCGTGTCTTTTTCTAGAGGTCGTAACTTGGACGAGTTATCTAACATCGGGCGTACATTACATCCCAAACAAAACAATCTGTATTTCGGAAGAACTGATTAAACGCGTGAGTTCTGTATCGCGGAAGAAAGATTCGATTTTGTTAAAATCTTTGACAGTTCCCAAAAAGGAGAACAATATACGAACTACCGAAGCAGTCGAGATGAGCGATGGCAGATATTTTGTTCTTGCAATTGCCAAAATTGCACGCAATTATTGACCTACTATATGTAGTTTTACTATATAATAATGATAATAATGTATTCTAATCATAATTTATTTGACAATGTATAATATAATATAATATAATATAATACAAGGTACTGTAAAATAATCTTTGCTTACATGGAAATTCCGACTGTCTCGATAAAAAGAACAATTTATAATATGCATATTAAATTTACTGTGTAAATGTATATATATATATATTAAAGATAGATGAATTTAATATTAAATTACTACTGTATATTACCACTGTACTGTAAAATAATCTTTGCGTATATGGAAATTCCGACTGCCTCGATAAAAAGAACAATTTATAATATCCATATTAAATTTACCATGTAAATGTGTATATATATTAAAGATAGATGGATCTGACGTTAAATTTAAAATTAAAATAAAGTCCTTCCTTCCGCGAACCATTGCGAAACAAGTTACTCGAAATAGTAAATTAATTCCAGAGACACCCCTTTAGTACCGAGAAGTACTCAGTTCGATGTCCTTTCGATTCACTGAAAACAGAAAGCGAAACGCCTTCCGCTCGCAGCGATGGTAGTTCGTGAGGGTTTGCGACGCGTTTCCAGGTAATATTCTCCTACAGAAGAAGCTTCGAGCTCATCGTGAAAACGTTGCTCCTTTCGCCATGGAACTCTAGATAGCCTTCCACGATTCTGATGAAAATATTTCGAAAACTTTGCAACGCTTCTCAATACGATTCTTAACATAAAACGTGCGAATTCTAAATATTTCCCTCGATCTAAAGAGAGAAGTTGGAAGATTCGCAGTATTGTTCGAGTTGGAAGAAAGACGGAACATTCCAATCCTATTAGTTGGCTACCTGGATTTTTCCAGCTGTTTTTCCTAACTTTCCACTCGAAGACCCGAGCAATAAGTTGGAAAACATCTGAAGGAGTAATATTCGATCTTTTTTCTTCTTCCTTTTACGACTCGTCGCTTCCTTTCGATAAAAGAGTGACGCAATATTGACACTAGATTTATAAAATTAGCTAAAACGACTGGTATCGGATCGTCTTATTTTTCCAATTATCCAACAAATGCGTTTGTTTATTGAGACAGAAATATAATTACTACGTTATGGATTTTTACAGATCTCTAGAAAATTTGAAGGTACAAGAATGCACATAATATACGTAAAAAGCTATATAAAATACCAAAAGGAAATCGTACGTTACAGTATTTAACGGATGTAACGAAATTTACGTAAACGTCCTCAGCCTAAGGATAACACGTACTTAATTATTTTCGTCGTATTCCTTTAATTCTATTTGACCATATGTCGTACATTTAAATACACATTAAAAGCCAGTAGTTCTAGCGTTAAACCGACGTCACACGTTTGATCGCGATCGAAAAATATCGTTCACAATGGAAGATCAACGTTGCAAGTTCCACGGGAAGGGAAACAGAGCGCCACGTAGTTTAAGGCGACAGCGAAATAACAAACAGCAGGGACAATAAGGAAATAAAGAAGCACCGCCGTTTTCCAGGATGTTGCAGCTTTTTGTCATAACTGACAGGGAACGCGCGCCCCATGCAGCGAAGACGTTACGACAGATGTTTGCCGGCCTCTGTTCAACTTCCCTTCGAGCGAGCGAGCGGAGAAGCTGGTCGTCGGAAGCTGTTTTGACTTTGCATGCAAAGTAGCCGCGCAGAGCGGACTGCGCGCAACCTTCTTGCTAACGTAGGAATTAATCGTTATATAGTACCTTAATACGCTCGTAAATCTCGTATAACGAATCGTCCATAAATCCACCGTCGCTATAAATTCCTATCGACGACAGCTTTGCCGGATTATTAAATTTTAATTTCGCGCTCGACTCGTTCCCGACTCGCGCGCAATAAATATACGCGCGATTCCCAAGGAACCTAGTTAAAATGACCCTCATGATTCTTTACTTTTCAATGTTTCTTCTAATTATTCTTTTTTCTTCTTCTTCTTCTTCTTTTAAGGACGATAGCACTCGTAAAGTTTGTTCTGCTGATAGCTAGCAAATTTATTGGCATAAGAAGCGAGAGCAATATACATATGTATGTAATTAGTAGACTACGGATATTTATGCAAATTCACATTTGACGACCACGGGGGGAAAATGTGAGTTTTTCTTGGTTCCCTGATTTTAATACGATGCCGCGATTAGACGGCAGAATTTTAATGCGATGTAATTGAAAACGAAAATATGTTAAGTTGGAAGATGTAAATCTTTTAAAAATAGAAGCCATAATTATCAAGACGGCAATATTTTAATGCCGTTTTTACAATTTTAAAGGAGATGGGGAAATACGTGTTTACCTCGAAAGCAAGATATAAAGGCAGTTTTGATCACGTTTCCATTATTGATTGACAACGAACTGAGTTCTAAAACTGCTTCTTCGTAACACGTAAGAAATGCAGATAGATTCTTCCTCTGTAGTCTTCGTGTTTATAAGCTAAAGGAATAGAATCTAAATAGAAATTTCATTCATCAAACGCTGTAACGAATAGCTATCCACTCTACTTTCGACGTTTTATGCATCTTTGCATAATATAAAACATATTATATAATACATAAATACATGTTATGTATAATATATATGTCATGTATTGATAACGATATTATAAGACGTAGAACAATATTATATTTATAATATATGATATATAGTATATATATATATTATATAATATTCTATGTATTTTGCATAGAAATATGTTTTGGATTAAATAAGTAAACAAATTTACATACATTTTTAACAAATAAATGCGTAGAAATTCACAATTTAATTTCGCAAACGATGGATCGTTATTCATAAACTAACGACCTGAATGAAATCCGTGAAACAGCAAATTCTTTGAATTAACAACCGAGAGCGACGTAATTCGTGAACGATTAAGGCGAAACGAAATTTTCAACAAGAGCGAACGATAAAATGGGATAGAGGTGAGAAAAAGAGAGAAAGAGAGAGAGGGAGAGAAAGAGAGAGAGAGAGAGAGAGAGAGAGAGAAAGGAACGAGCGAGAGCGACACCGGATATCCTTCAGACTGCACCCACGCAACGTGCATGCATGCCCGCGTGCATACACACTCGTATATTCAAGATGCACCAGAGCATCTCTCCGCGATTCAGTGCTGGCATATTTTTAAGCGTCGCCCGGCAAACTCGCTGTATCCGATTATTTATTCCCCCTGGTGGCATTCCCACTCGATTATCTCCGATCTTTGCCCACGGGAGCGTCGAACAACACTTTCGAAATTGATTACGAAAGGAAATAGCCTGAAAATACGACGGCACTCTGACGAAGGTTTCGACGACGAGGAACCAGCCCCGTTTACAGAGACAGATGTATCCGGTTTTCCCTGAAACCTACGCGAGATACTTTGCTCTAAAAACTCTGTAAACTTTCCTTTTTCCCAATTCAAAGAAACTCGAATGGTTCCTTGCTACGATCTTCTCATCGATACGCTTCTTTTCCAAACAAGAAGTACGGATTTTACTTCGAAAGAAATTTTTCCATTTGATATAGATTTCCTCTTTCTCGCTCTATTGGCTCTTACGATCATCGATCTTCTAGTTTTTAACTGCTTCTAGTCAACTGCATCTTTTCTCAGTTTCTTAATTTCGTTGTACACGATGAATTCTCGCGTGATTTATTCGTTATTCGTAAGTTCGTACGTCTAAGAAACAAATCTACAAGTTTTTAGTCATTTATCCGAAGAACAAGTGACTCGCTCGCATAAGTTCGTTTATAGCAAGAAGATGACATAGATGACAATAGTAAATTCCAAGGTAAATTTTAAAAAGTCGTTACGTCATCAATTTTCTCTGCTGTTCCATTCGTGGACGGAACCAGTGTGACTTTCGAACGGCTCAGACAATTCTGGAATAGACTGACAATAAGAAAAATCCTACTTCGAGACGAGTCTCTCCGATTTCGTCGATTCTTATCGGCCTTTGCGGTCGTCCCAATCGATCTTCCGATCCTCGCAAAGCAAAATCCTCGTAAGAAATAATTTCCGGATAAGAAAACAACGTCTCGAAACAAGGAACGGTCGTATGCACTCTTCTCGGCGAGTTCGAAAACGAATTATCGACGGAGTAAAGAGTAACAGGACCCTAATGAATGAAACAATCGACTTTTATTAACGGCGGTCGCTGTAACGCGATTCGTAATAGGTTTCTGTGTGCAAAGTCCTTTCGTCTGCGAGAGCTACATAAACCAGGGATCGTTTACGGTGACACTGCGTTACAGAAAGAAATTTCGAGGAACCCGAGGAACGAGTCATTTTCTTACAAAGCCGACGAACGATGTGAAAAGGAAGAGAAGAGATGAGAAGGGAAAGAAAGGAGGGGAGGGGGCTGAGAAGGGAAAGAGAAGAGAAGGGAAGACAATGGATCGCTACGATCCCTTCTTCCCGTCCTTTGCTTTTCTGCCACCTTGCGTTACCTGTTCCCTCCGAACCATAGGGTATATATACCTGCAACACCAGCCTCGGTCTGTTACCTTTATCCGGCATCGGTTTCAAATTTAAAGCGCAATAAAATCATTCAGGGAAGGTATCGCGTTTAGAAAAAGCACCAGCTTACATGATTTACGACGGTGATTAACCCACGAGTACCTCCGATAGCTGGAGGAAGATAATCAATCACCTGCTCGCCAAAGCGCTTCCCGCTACCGAGTGTTAAATTATTATCGTTTCTTTCATCCTCATTTGCATAACCTTCCGGTATTTCCTTTAATTTTAGGACCCTCTTGGCTCGTCGATTAGAGCCAATATAATAGATTCATATATTAGAAAGCTACTAGGATTATTAGTATGTCTCCGGGTAATATACGTACGACGAATTTAACGTCTCGCTGGAATTTATCACTCATCGTGCGAATAGCCATTTACGATTGCCAAAGTTAATGGACCATTATTATTTGGCTATCGAGTTCATCGTAAAGTTTATTCACGTTGTTTCCTTTGGATTATCACTGGATAATCCACAGTAATCGATCGCGCGGTATCGGAAATTCGATTGAAAGTCGATCGACGAGGAAATTGGTTTTATATGATGGAAAAGTTGAACGGCTGAATATCGGGGATATAAGGTAATATACGACAGCTTATGGAAATATCGTAGACGCTTGCCATAGTAAACTTTCACGCGTACAGCGTGTACATTATATACGCAACATTTTGGAATTTCATTGGTACTGTAACGAGACAAGAATGTCATGGTCACGTTGGGAAAATTGGAAACCAATCTGAAGGTATGTGCGCAAGTTACTAAATACGTATTTAGTACAAACGTGTATTTAGTAAAAAATTAGTGTATAGCATGGATACTCATCGTAAACATATAGTGATCCATAAAGATGGTTTCACTGAGCGTTGAAACTTGTGAACATAAATAGTAATTTATTGTTTAAATGCTTTTTTCTTCGCGAAATATCTCAACGAAATATTTTCAAGTTTCTATGTACATTTCCGCATTGGTTTCAAACTTTACCAATACAACTATGACAGTCTTATCCAACACGTTTTCTACTCCATGCATAATATCGACTTAGTCGAAAAATTCATAGCGCTTCGATCTGAAATTTCTATCGAACAACGTATAATTCCAGCTAAAGCTTTCTTAGTTATCGCTAATCAAACTTTATCAAATTTTCCAAACAATCTAGTATGCTTATTCATAAAAGGTGTTTACTAAAGGTAGGAAAGTACTTTTGTGAGCCACTGTAATCGAGTTGTTTCGAAAGAATCGACGGAAAGGAAGAGAAAAGGAGATTAACGCGAAAACACAGATGCTTTTTCCATCGAAGACGTAGAATTAAAGATGTTCGCGAAGCGGGAGGTTCTCTGGCTGTCGGCAGAAGGAGAGAGCAAACACGCAGCTATCGCCGGCTCACGAGAAATGGAATGTGGACACCATATGGTCGGGATCTTCGCCCAACCACCCACTCGCCATCGCCGTCGTCGTCGTCGTCATCGTCATCGTCGTTGTCGTCGTCGTCATCGTCGTCGTCGTCATCGTCGTCGTCGTCGTCGTCGTCGTCGTCGTGCCACGATTCTCTCACCCGCGCCACCTTACGCGCGCATCTACGCCTCCGAGTCAACTCCGAGAAAAGTTCGTTAGCGATTCCAGCGTAATTGCACGGCTCGCGGAATGGAAATTTATAGCCGGTATTACCACATTCGCGTTACGTGAAATCACTGGCCAGTTGGGAATTCTGATTGTGCGTCCGTTTGCGCACTCGCGTCTTCCACCACCATTTTATACCGTCTCGTTCGTTCGCCGACTGCTTACCGATGTTCCCTTCGATTTTGCGTCACGTTTCGATCGTTTGATAGGTGTTTCGATAGCGAATATTGTCATCAGAAGACTCTGGTCTGATCGATAATCACGAGATTTTCGATTGTACGTGGAAGATGCACTCTTCTTGCCGCAAGGATCGGTTACAACGTTTGGAAATTTCGGCGATTTTCAAAGAGAACGTTCGCGAAAGTTTTCGTTAAGAAATCAGTCTCGACCCTTTCAGAGTCGAGTACCGAGAGATAAATTTTCTTTTTGTCGATTTATTAACGACAGGAACGTTTCGTAGCGTTTTCATGGAGAAGCTGAAACGAACCAATGTTTGTTGGCTTATAACTTGTTAAATTAAAAAAATGCAATATCGCGTGCAAGCCTGAAAGGGTTAACAAGGTCCTAACAAGAGTGAAGTAAGAAGAGTGAAACAAGGAATATCAACGGCTCGTCGAACGAAGCGCGATATTAATAACGGAAAGGAAAGATGAGGAACGTTCGTGCGTGTGAAAAATGCCAGGAAGACGCTAAATATTTTTCGGTGAGAGCGACTGGCTGATTACCCAACAGGGTGAAAGAAAAATCCGGATATCAGATACGCAGTCACGCACATACGTAAGTTTACGTATTCACGCGTATATTGTATATATGTATATAAATACAAGCCCACGCAGTTGCGACCCACACTCCGCCACATGTCGTGAAACTGCCGACCCTCGTGTATGTTGAAAAACTATTTTCGACGCGAGCATTGTGTATACGCGCGGACTCCTGACTCCGCCGGAAACCTCTGTTTTACGTATGTAAACATATTGCCGCGGCCTACATGCGCCTCTCGATATTTATCCAACCGGCAGGAATTCCTCTCGTTAAGGGAGCCAGCGCTCGGCTGCATCGCGGATCTTGTTATCGTTTCTGTCAAATACCGAAGCGTTTCTTACGCAAAATCGTAAGTAACATGGTTCTTCCTTCGACGAATCTCGTTGCTCGAGTCCTCGAAATCTTTCATATCCAAACGATGAAAACTTGGAATTGCGTGAAACTGCCGTTTCTCGTCGATGAATTCGAGCTATTTAGGCAAAATCATATTTTTATAGATATAACTAGGAACTTGGGTACGACATCGTTTTATTTATTAGATATTAGAAATAGCGCTGCGCTTGATGTATTTTGTAGATTACATTAAATATACGTATTGTGTGCATTTTTCAGTTCTCCAGAAACGTTCGCCAACAAGATGTAATTCATCAGTTAATAATATAATTAAACTTACAAATTACAAGCTTCAGCTTGCAGATTGCTTGCTTCAAATTCAATAGATGCTTTATAATTTCTAAAATCTAATCTTCTTCGTTACTATATATTACGCAAAGGTATTTATCAAGTGGCTAGCTTGTAACTTGATTTAACGAAATTTCGCTAAATGATATTCAGAAATAGAATATCCACGCAGCGTTACTTCCAACGAACAGTACTATCAAATACTTTAGCGAGATTCCATACGATTTCCACAACGCAAATAGCAAATTGCTATTCCGTACGAGCCAAAGAAAATATAGAAACAAGGTAGCAGAAGAATCGAACAAGGTTCACGATCGTTTCGATTACGTGCACCCATGTATCTAGGATGACAGCTGGCACACTGTGACTGGCTTATCGATAGCAGATTAATATCGAATCGAGTGTTTTCCCGGCCGGTGTACAGATTATTCGTGTCACGGTGGTGTCCACGTAGTCGACGAAGCTACCTAGGGAACGGTGCACGATGCACGAGAAGCATCGGAGGAAAAAAAGAAGCAAAGGCAGTGGTTCAACAATGTTGGTGTTGTTCCCTGTTCTGCAACATCATTCCTCATCCAGTATATATCAACGTCGATCTTGTTGGCATCGCATTCTGAATGAAACCACGTTCGGACCAACGTACGTACGAACGGATCGGTGGACGGACAGATGGACGTTCTCGTGAGGGTCAACGTTCCCTTCCTTTCAAGGACGGCCGAAGAGAAAAGTCAAAGAACAGTCGGGCGTAGGAGCGAGACCTAACCACATAAAACGGTGAAAGGGAGAGACGCGGATGAAGAGAGGCAGAGGGAGAGAGATGGAGGAAGAGAGAGAGAGAGAGAGAAAGGATGGCCATTTATTTCGGGAGGATGAATTTTCACGCAACTAATAATAGCTCGTAAAGTGGAATAGATTGCCCTAAATATTTTGCGATGTCCAGTTTTAGAAACCGGCCATGCTTAAATCTGCCGCGTTACAATTTTATAGGCATTCGAGATGAACACTTGTTGCTCCGTCTAAGTAGAATTTCGTACAAGTCAGTCGAGTTACCTCACGATCGATTCAAATAGTTTCAGACTACTTCTTTTCCGATGTTCTATCTGGCATTCTTTGATATTCGTTGAAATATTTCAAGTTGCCTGCGTCTTTTACCTTTCAAGTGAAATTATATTATACAGGCTGTTGAGAAATACCGATTACGCGTGTTAAACTGGATGAAGTAGAACAAAGATGATACAGAGTTTTCCGTGATCATTTTATCGAACTGAAATCTCGTCAAGCGCGTGACAGAAGATTTATCCTTCCTGTCCTTCTCGTCGTTAGCCAAACCACTCGATATCGTGTCGTATCGAATAAAGCGAGTCGCCTGATTCAAACGAAGTTCTGCGGAAATACGATAATTCTCGCGTTTATTTAATTGAACACAGTTGCAAAGGAAGAACATACAAAATAGTATCAAAAGATTGACATAGAGAGATCTTTTCATTTTCCTTGTCTTAACGTTTCATTTACGTGTAAGTTCGAGAGTAACGCGTAAAGAGAAGAAATACGGGTAAACTGAAATGCTTGCTTCTTAACTCTGACTCGACAGCGCATCTCGACTCCGGTTTGTACACGGCTGTCATAATGGTCTGCCTTTATCGTGCTAATTCGTAAAAGTGTCTTGGAGATAAGGGCACGTCGTTCCACGCGATAGAGGGACGCGACCATTTGGATCAGACCGATGGAGAGGAGTGCAGACCACGGAAAAACTCTTTCGAAACTCGGACTTCTTTCCAAATGTTTGAAGTCCGAGATACGAAAGCGAGGACTATCATCGATCCGATCGGACGATAATGAGACACGTATTGAATAGAACTCGTTGATGTATTTATGGCAATCTAATGGAAATCTAAGGATAAGAAAATGTACCGAATGCGCGTAATATAAGAAAATAAAATAGCGATAATGATTCTCATATTTAATAACGGGAACGAAATCTAAATAAAGATCTGTTTCGATCATTAAATACGGTATTTGGATATTTTACGTACTTCTACGTATTATCTGTATTTCGTACACATTCGCATCTTTCCAATTCCACGAATTAAACGCGATTAAATGCGAATAAAATAACTAAACAGAGATTTCTATCGTTAGTTAGTAAATCATAAAAATGCATAAATAAACGCGGTGTAATAACTGGAAATCGAAGGGGTAGTAACGTCGTTAGCACGATGCAGGCTCCTATTACATTATCCGCAAACTTTATATTTACTCGATGGATTTACTTAATGAATTTTAAACACCTATACCAGGGAAGGATCGTAATGCAGCGTGGCAATCACGCGCTAACTTAACAAGCTTACGCATACACGCATATTTATACGATACACGCAGGGAATGCGAATAATATTCGTACGAAGCAGAAATCGGTAACGTAGGTAGAAATTGACGAGCTGTAAATGTTATTTTATGGCGGTATTATGTAACCGATCGTTTACGGTCGGTTTATGCGCGTATAATTCGTGGTCGCAATAAAAGTCCATGCATCCGTGTATCATAACGTTGGCCCCGTGACAGTGACAATAAATTAATTCGCCGAGAGGCCAATTCGTTGAACCCTGAACCGAATCGAATACTCTAGTCGCCAATTAAGCAGCCTGCCTCGTATCTTCGTCCCTGCGACTTCCGGTCAATCTCCGCGAGCTGATCGCGACACACGATACCTTCGTGGCAATAAACTACATCAGTCCTCCCCCTTGAATCCACTGCGGCTACTATAATTTTCGATACGAGAAAGGAGGAGAGACTTTCAACTTCACCCATAACGAACACGATGGGAACGTTGCTCTGAATATCAGTTTAGGCATTATTTTACTACAATAAGCCATTATTTATACAATTGGGCGTTATTTTCTACAATAAGAATCATACGAAGGTGGTTAATATAACGAGAGCAATTGTTACTGTTTACAAAGCTATTATCAAAGGAAATTATGCGTGAAATTGCATCCTAGCGCGCGTTTTAATCTACCACAATCGGCCGTTGTTTTGGTAATTTCAGAAACGTCGAGTCCAAGCACACCGAAGCATACTGAATCAGCTGAGATAACAATTTCACAGCAACTTCGTTCAACTAAACGCGTATTTCGAAGATTCGTTCGGAGCACTCTGCAATGCAGCGGGTTTCATAAAACGCTTTTTATTCTTGCGATTGTTAAAAACGTGCAAGTCTTCTTAACCGTATTAATATCTTCTCTAATTAAGATAGAAACACGGTTACGTGGTTACTTATATACTTTTCTCTACTTTGCTTTGAGTTCAATTATCTATGTATAACACATATTCAGGGGAGGCTAACTAAATTGTTGAATTAAAAGAGTTAGTAGCTCTGGTGTTACAGAGGAGGAAGAATCGAATGCTCGTCGGAAGAAGCAGACATGTAGATCGGTCCGGAGAACCAGCGACCCATCGAGAAGGCCGAAAAGAGGAGCAATAAGAACAACGAACGGGGAGAAGGCGAGCGATCAGCCAGACCGGATATGACGCGACAGCACATAACGATGATCGTAGATTGCGTTCAGTGCTTGTGCAAAAGCAGGCGAGCAGGAGCGAGTTGATGAAACGATGACGAACAGGGAGGGTAGAGTAGCAACGAGAGAGAGAGAGGGAGAGAGGGAGAGAGAGAGAGAGAGAGAGAAAGTGAGAGGAGGAGGAAATGAAAAAGAGATGCGAGAGAGCGGGAAAGGAGATCAAAGACGGAGGAACGAGAGATAACGGGGTTGGCAAACATGAAGATAGCGGCGGTGTTCTTGTGTTACGAAGAGAAGAGAGAATCTTACTTCAGCAAAGGACGTGACCCAAGCGTTCAGCGTTCCGATCGAAGAAATGCGTGCTTTCGCGAAATCGTACTACGTATAAGGAAAATTTGTAGAAAAATATTTTAGAAACGTATGCTTCTATATCGCGAAACGATTTGTAAGAATTTTCTTGGAAAATCTCTGAACAGGCCACTCTTTTGTCTCGGCTGGCATGTCATTTGGAGTACACGCAAGTATAGACAGCATTAATCGAGAGGAGAATTGAATCAGGCTCGAACGTTTGAATCATACCCTTTGTTAAAGATTCGAGTATGACTCTAGACTGTAGACTATTGCGAGAGTAGGATAGGCCGACAGGCTTGGCGTCTCTGCATCGAAAACGTTGACTCGACCGTCAACATATTATGAATATTGCTCAACGGGATACCGACACGTATGTACATTGGAACAAAGCCTAATGAAATAAGCGCTTCGTTTAGAATCGATTTTCATTTGTTATGGTACTATATGGAAATATCGTGTGCCTATTATATGGAAATGCATTTGCGGAAATTTTGCAGGCGTAGTTCGCTTGCTTGGAAGTTGACGCGCCGATTTGTCACGAACGACGTCGAAACGCGTGGAATGCAAGCAACATCGTCAACGTTACGCGGAACGGTGGCTTTGGAATGGAAACTTTCACAACGCCTCCCCCTCTCCCGCTTTTCCCCGTGTCTGCTGCAAAACACGTCAACGGATCTTTTTTCCGAACGTATGCATAGATCGAGTCTCGTTTTTAAAATACTTTTTCCTGTTCTTATGTAAAAGCAGAAGTTGTCTATAGGATCTCAATGTCGAATTAATTTCTCATCGATCACGAAACTCCTACGTCGTACTGTCTTCGATCGATATACGAAGACGTTTTATCCGACGTCGAAAGACGAAGGATAGGATCTGTGCATAATTTAAATGGCTCGTTGATGAGTTTAAAGACGCACGTGCGAACGCGCGAGGACGTGCAACGCCAACCACTCCTTTTATGACTTTGTTCATATTCCTTCGATTCGTTATTCCGGACACATGTCACTCAAGGACGTGGCGTCTTTGCGCGAAGATCATCAAGTGCATTTGCAAAGCGTTACCACACCGCGTTTATTGCGAAGTTGCGCGACATTACATAAGAAACGGTAGCTCGAAACGCGCCTTCCACCGATCCTACGGTCTGGGTTCAAAGATTCTATAGGATGTGATTAAACGCGATCGCGGTGTCTGTTACAAACACTGGAACGCGAATGTCAAAGCAAATCTCTGGCGTATACGTAACCACGTCGTATACGTAGCACATATTAGTGCATCGTTAACTAACGTATCAAGAATCAGAGAGATCTTGTGTTTCCTTTGACTTTATCACGAAATTCACTCGATTTTCTATCAAGATTCGATTAAGTTATCGTTTAGTAACAATTTCCTGCGATCTAATGGTATCTTAATCCAGGAAGGTTTAACGTTCTATTAATGCAATATCTCATTTATAAGCTTTCCGTCGATCAATTTACACGATCGAATTCCGTGTTTTAACATCGTGGCTAATTGAAGGAAATTCCAAGAATTTGTTCGATATCTCTCCCTTCTTTGTTATTTCATTTTTATTCTGATAAATCGTTGCTTGGTCTAACATAGTTCCTAGAGATAAAGCTTCAGCTTCAACGTTTTCCGAGGACGGGGAACATTTTCGAGATACAATGAATATCTTTGTCGCGTATCTTGAACGTACTTCGAATTATTCAGCAAGCGACGCAGTGGTTCTAGAATATCGGAAAATCACGTTCTGCGTCGCGTTTTGCGTCATCGACTTCGTCTTGTCCCTTTCGAGGGAATGACAAACGCGAGCGGAATAATAAGAGAGCCCTTCGCGGAGAACGTTGGAAACGATGGCTAAACGCCAAAAAAATACATTTTTCACCGATCCGCTGGTACATTCGTTTACGAGTTACGATTAATCACAGAGATGCAAGGGAATAATTCAGAGGGCGACATTGAAAGGTGAATACGCCTGATCCAATGGCTTCGTTTAAATATAAATCTATACAAAAAATAGTATGTGCTAACGTACTGGTAAATTTATTTTTCGATAAAAAGAAGAAGTTAAATATATTCGAAGAGTTTGAAACTCTACCGACAAACAGATTATTACGACACTGTGCGATCTACTAGTTGTCATTCAAAAGTTCCTGAATGAGAAATCTTATCGATTCGTAACCAACTGAATGAAAACGGAACGAAAACAAAACGAGACGAAATTAGTTTCTATATCCCTGTCGCAGATATAGCGTATTAATCTTTCTCATCGATGAGTCGAGCATAGCGCCAGACGAGTCAGCTACCTATGCGCCATGCGTGGAAATCATGGTTTCATTCATGCCAGACCGACGCTACCATGTGTGAGTGCGTGCCTGTGTCTGAGTGTTCGTTTACGTGTATATCTGTGTCACGATGCGCGTGAGCGTGTCGATATCTTGCCTCGCAAGTCGCCGTGCAAACTGCCTCTACAAGTTGGCCTGAAAGTCTCTAGCAAACACCTTTATCTCTATATACTACGTATTTCAAGTCCAGTAAAACTTTACAGTAAAATTACACAGATGACAGACACTTATTCATCGATTTTCCGTCATCAAGCTCAAATCGATCGATACGCTTCGATTTCAACGGAGAAACTTTCGATCGAATCACGTGATCGTAGATCAAACGTTGGCTTTACTCGCGGCTGCACGTTTCCAGGTAACATTACACTACCCACTCGATGAATATCGAAGATATCTAATCTACGATCGAATATCAAATGTTACGTGTCAGATCTTATATCCCAGTGTTCTGACTAAGCCGTTCGATCGAGCCTTTCCAGATACCAATCCTAATCTCGAGTACGATTCACGACTTCGATGTACGGGTCAATGAATATTACCGTTTCCGAATTTCTTGGAAAACGTATCATTCAACGGGAAGTGCGACTCGCCGAAGGTGTTTAGCAATATTCTACGCGAGATTCTTTGAGCACCCGATAAATCGCCATACGTATTTATACGCGAGAAACTTACGTGAAACGTTGACGCAGACACGCGGGCGCATGCGCGCCAGGTACGTCAAACCGAGTGGCATTCATTCCTATTGCCATTCGAAGCGAATGACGCGGCTGTGTGTTGGTGTGAATGCGCGGTACTGCGCATGCGCTCGTACTCCGATCGTATTCCGTTCCAAGAGAGAGGAAACTAGCAACGAGACTAATTCAATTACAGTCTGCGAGTTTTCAATCGCCGCTATCTTTGATAAATCATGCACGCGTATATACGAACCAAAGAAATTCGCTCTTTAAATTCATTCAGAGAATACAAAATAAAAAATATGAAATCATAGCTCGTAGAGGTGTATAATAATCAGGAAAGAAGATAAAGAGTATTCGGTTAACATAGGTTAACGAATGCGAATCAACTCCGGTATAGATAACGCGAGATAAAGGCCGATGTTTACTTGGAGTCAGATTTTTATTCTAGTATTTTGCACGAGTCACTCGATGCGTCTCTGTCCTCCCTTTCGACGTTTCGTTATACGAATTCGTTCGAGAAAGATATCGAGCCACCAGAAAATACGATTGGAAAATCGATCGAATACCATTTACACTCGGTGCATTCATAGATAGAATAAGCGAATACCTTCCATGAAAGCATACGCGACCCGCCTACGAGGTCAGCATTCCCGTCGACGGGAGGAAAGCAACGAGCACACGAAGCCGAATGCTCGAGGAGGAAACACGGCTACGTAAAATGTGTCGGGCGTTACGAACGGAAAGGTGGCGGCGACTTTCTCGCAAACTTTCTACACCAGTAAATTTCATTCACTACTCGGCCCGTGCCTTCTGGCTGGCTTCTATGAAAGCGTAATGTGACTCAATCCGCGGCGAGTCACGCTCGCTCGCTCCGATCGTCGATGAAATTGCTACGAAGAAATCGTGCGACCTCGCTTGCTACCGATCGTCGATCGTATAGAAACAAGTTCATATACCAGCAAGCTATATATCGGAGCTATGAATGTTATATTTTCTAAGCAAACGTGGAATGACCATAAAAGGTGTACAGTATACCGCATACTACATAGAACTCGGTAGTACTCGGCTGGTAGACTCGCTCGAATAGGTCTCCCTTATATTAGGTTCCAAGTGTGAATCCCCAATGGGAAAGAAACGAGCAACAACAGCCTACAGAGTTTCTTTAGGATCGATTCCTTTCGATTAACGATTCGTTCAGGAACGAGAAAGGTCGGGTTAAGCATGTTAACCCTACTACGATGCTCGAATATTTATATCTCAATCTTGCTATTATTTTAGCAAAAAAAAACAGATTGTTAGTGTTATCAGAAAGTGTTTGACACAGGATTGAAACAAATAATCGCACATTCTTGTATTTTACTCGAGCTTGAGATATTTTTCAACGTTAGAATTTACGTCAGTCGTAGTGTCTAAATCGATATGAAATGGCACCTAAAACCATAGGGGAATAGCGATGAAGAAAGTAAACGCTATATCCAAGAGAATCGGACTCGAGAGCGTGACGACTTGATTCGTTTCCCCCGATTGATTGATTGGTTAAGATTCCCGTAATAAAAATCACGATCGAACGACGGTAGAAAGTAAATTGAAGTTGGATAAGAATTGGAAGTTCGAACTCACCGTTTCGACTAGGGGGCCGTGGAGGCGCAGGATACTGAGGCGGCGTCAAGGGTGGCGGCTGCGGCGACACTCGCGCAGACGAGGAGGTCGTTGAGCCTTGGGAGGCGGACGGCGCCGGTACAAGCGTCGTCGTCAGTGGCGTCGTCGACGTGATAGTCGTCGTAGCCGCCGTAGGTGTCAGCGGGGACGTGGTGGCGGCGATTGTGGTGGTGCGCTGCCCGATGTACCTTGAGGCGGTGCTGCTCGGGCTGTTGAACGGCCAGGGCGGGCGCCGCGGTGGCAGCACCGGGGGCGGCTCGTAGTCCAAGGTATCCACACTTTCGGCACTTCCGTTTCACCTGTATCCTTCACCGAACCGCGAAATCGTCGTTTTAGCTTTATCCTTCGCTGCAGTCTCCGCGGCACGTGTTCGAGCACGAACTCATCAGAGGCGCGAGCCGACGACTCCCTTTATCGCCGCAATCTCTCTTTCACTATCTTCCTTTTCTCTTTTTTCTTTTTTTTCTTTTTTTCTTTTTTGAAATCCGCGAGCACACAACACGCGGTCTGCGTTCGAAAAGCGAATGGGGAAACAAGAACGAGAAAGGAAGATGGAGCAACAGTGAATGCGCGCACCGTGAGGTTTCGAAAAAAGATATTGTCGCGTTCTCTCTTCTTATCTCCCTCTTCCTCCTTGTATTTTATCTCTTCACTTCTCTTCTTTCGCACTGGTCACGTCACAACACGTAAACACATGCTCCAGAGTACGGATACTATAGGTGTAATGGCATAGCGCAGTGAAACGTAACAGACGAACAAGAAACTCGCGTAGAGGCTACGGATTATCGGTAGATTTCCGTGGTTAGGAACGAAAGCGGTGAACACGGCACGGTGGCTCCGGCGTAAGAGCTCTGTCGAGAAAAACACAAGCACGGGAAGAGGAGATGAGAGAACCGAGTCGAGTCGAGTCGAGTCGTGGCGAGGCGAGACGAGACGGAGTGAGACGAGGTGATGCGAGGTAAGGCAAGCCGAGAGGAGACGAGACGAGGCAAAGCGAGACGAGACGAGACGAGAGATGAGGTGAGGTGAGGCGAGGCGAGGCGAGGCGAGGCGAGGCGAGGCGAGGTTACGACGACGTGGAGAGGAGAGAGCAGAGGAGAATACGAGGAGAGGAAGCCAAACCGAGACAAAGTGAGGCAAAGGGCGGAGAGTCGAACGAGTACTAAGGTGTGCTACGAGGTGAAGCGAGGTGAGGAGAGGTAGAACGAGGTGTGGTGAGGTAAGAGGAGGGAGAGGCAAGACGAGTCGAGACGAGGCGAGACGAGGCGAGACAGAAGGACAAGACCGGTGAATACACTGCGGGCTCTTCTCGCGCACTGGGAACACATACGGGCTCTCTCTCGTGGCAACGATGCGCGCTCTTCTCCGTCTCTCTTTCTTTCTTTTTCCCTTTCTCTTTCCGCTACGGGACGGCTGCTGGTCGAGCGAGAGCGAAAATCAGGGAGAGAGAAGGCACGAGAGAACGACGATTAGCGTGCGCGGCCGAGAGAGAGAGAGAGAGCGCGAGAGAAAGAGAGCCGACGACTGAATCTCGCGTAGGCCGTCTGCCAGTAAACAGGCTCCTTCATTCACTGCTTATTTTATACGGGCGGCCCCCTATGCTCCACAGAAATAGCCACTTCGCTCTGTCCTTGTCGCGCGCACATGCCACGGCCGGATATGCCTTCGCTCTTCGGTAGAAGATCTCCTTCCTCTCTCTCTCTCTCCCCCTCGTTCCTGCCTCTCCTTTCTCTCGCACTCTCGCATTCGTGTCACGCGGCTCGCACCTCGAACAACAGTACTGCTGCTCGCCGTGGAAAAGCAACGAGTAGGACCTCCTCACCGACGTTCTCCTTCTCGCGCATCCTTCTTTCCTCTTCTTCGGAGCGTTGCTTTTTCCTCCTTAAAGCGTATGTGCTTTTCCTCTTCTCTCTCTCACTCTCACGCGTACGTCCTCGTGCGTAAACTTCACCGAGCTGGATGCCTGCCCTTTATTCTGCCCTCCGTTATTCTTCCGTCTCCTCCTACCGGCACACGAGACACTGCCACACTCTCTGCCTCTGCCACTGCCAGCAGCACCCCGACGACGACGATGCCGACAGGTGCGTCACGATCGATCGAGTCGCCCCGTTCTTCCGTAAACTGAATGACACTGTCACCGACAATTTTATCGTTTCGCTAATCCAATTGTCACTGATTTTCTTCTATTGTATCGGTCTAGTCAAGAGATCTATTATACAGCTTTCGATACAGTCAGCTTAGCAGGTCTCTGCATTGAAACGATGTCACGGCCATATATCGATACAGTTTTGTTTCTTTCGCGCACACTTCCACCGTTCCGTAGTTCCAGTAATTTCCCGCGATCTATGCGAGAAAATCGATCGTGTGGGTCGATCGAGCGAGATTTTTTTCGAGGAATCACATCAGCACGACGCGATTCTCGATACGTACACCACTGCTGGTGATAAATGTAACGCGTGTGTCTGTGGTTAAGTATCAGCCAGCGTAAAGGGTTCGCTTGCGTTCACTGATTTTCTCGAATGGCAAGCCTCCGCTCGATTTCCCCGCGATGGCTGGCAAACGGCTCGCACACACAAGCGAATGCATACACGGGGAGCCTGGGTATTCGTGGCGCACGGTCCTCCTCTCTTGCGTTAAGCAAAGAACGGGGGAGAAAGAGAGTTGGAACGAGTCGGATGGAAGGAAGAAAAAAAGAGACGAAACGGCGAGACAGCCACCAGGAGTGGGAGAAGCGTGAACGAGGGAGCGGAAGAAGGACAGATGGAGAAAGAGAGAGAAACGAGGCAGGAAAGAAGGAAGGGAGGAAGAAAGACGGATAAAGTGGGTGGGAGCAACGATCGT
Organism: Bombus confusus; assembly: GCA_014737475.1. NCBI lineage: Eukaryota > Metazoa > Arthropoda > Insecta > Hymenoptera > Apidae > Bombus > Bombus confusus. Next base: position 171,570 of record JACXIV010000098.1, read on the forward strand.
CGTGCAAGAGAGAGAAGAAAAAGTTCAGCTGGCCTCGGCGGCCATGCCGGTGTAGATCGTGCGAGCGCAGCCCAGGCACGTACTGTCCGGCCCGCAGGCCCACCACTCAACACCTTCTCTATTTTCTCGCCTTTTCCCTCTTGCTCCCTCTCTTCTTCTTTTATTCTCTCTTTCCTCCGCACTTTTTTCGCTTTTTGCTTCGACCACGTATTCCTCCAGGCTTCGCGATCACGTACACGACACAATCTCTCCTCCTCCTTGTCGTCTTTTCTAACCTCTCTTCCTCCCAACTTTTTTCACGTTCGTTCGTATTGCCGTACCGGTCGACGATCGAATCGATCCTCGAGCCTCCGTGTATCCATCGGATCTCTTCGTTTTCCCACTTTCGACTTAAAGCGTGTAACACGTTTACAGTACTCCCGGTGAATACGATCGCGTACGACGATCCAAATGCGATTCGAACAAACTGTAAACGATGCGTTTGTACACACCAACAACTATCGAGCGGAAAGGCGAACGAACCTCTTTTCCTGTTTCTCACGGAAAATCTTAGGCGAATGATCTCGTCGTTTGGTCTAGCTTAACTAGAGAAAGAGCGAAATATAATAATGCGCACGCGTACACTCGCGATTTCTCTTACTCTCCTCTTTCCCTCTTTCCGAGTCGAGTATCACCCGTTCTTTTTTTCTCAATACCGTATATACCGTTCGTTTTCACAGCAGGAGTATAATCGTGTCTCGTTTGGAGCCGAGGCCGGCTGCGCTCGACGCTGGTGTGGCGTTGTAGACTTTCTGCTTGTTACAAACAGCGGAGCAGCGGCCTGTCTGTCTGTGGGTGGGGTGCGCGCGATGCGCATGCGCACTCGATCATACCGAAAGTTGCATATGCGCGCGTTCACTCATACGAGCGTGATCGTTTACACGTAAACGCGCATACATACGTCGCGGCAACCTCACCGCCACGAAAGCACCGTGACGCCTGCTATCTCCCTCCTCGCTTCGCCCTGCTTCGCCCGAGTATACCGTACCCCGCGAGCCAGACGCGATACTTCATTCATGCTCGTATTGTGCGACCAGGGCTGTTTCTGTTCACCCAGGTCCCACGTACTTTTTGCCAACTTTCGTACACGTGTACCGCGTCTAATCTACGACACTCACGCTGCACTCTCTCTCCTATCTATCATGTTCATTCATTTCATATCGCTTATCAAAATCTACTTTTACGTTGTTCTGTGATCGTCGTTCTTCAAAATAATTCATTAATTAATCAAACTTACAGATTCCTTATACACGAGCGATTAACACGAAATGTATTAAACAGATATATTTGTAATCAACTCTGGAAGTAAAACATTCACGATCGCATATTAGTTCGTAAACGCGGTCTTTTCTCAAACAACTGATGAGAATGCGATCAGGGAGGACGGTTTATTCATTGAAGGATATCCAAGCGGGAAACGATTTCGCTCGTTCGTATTCTCTCTTTGCTCCGCGGTGCTTGAAAAATCTTCGCTCAGGTGATCGAACGTCGTAAAACCGATACCCCTCTGTGTACTACGGGGCTCTCCCACATGTCGGAGATACTCGGTTCTCTTCGGAAATGTCCGCCGACTACATCCTCTTTCGTCTTCGTCGTTCTTGTTTTACAACCCGTACGACTGTCCTCGTTCCCCATCTGTTCGTCTCACTCTATTCGTTTACACGTAAGTCGCACCGTAACTCTGTGCCTGTGCCACGTTATTTATGCGGCCGTGTGTGCGTGTTCCTCCTCCCACTCCCTGTTGTAAGGCAGACAGTGAGCATAAACCAGGCTGTCCTTGTCGCTTCCAGCTTGGCTGTCTCCGTTTCGCCCAGCCGGGACACCAGGCAGCGCAGCAGTTCGGGTATTAATCGGACACGCAAGTTTCGAATCACGAGCGGAATATTGTCGAGATAAATCGACCAGACTCCTGCAAATAAAATTACCATAAATACACCGGGTTGCATCACGTCGCGCTCTTTCCTCTCCCGCGGACGCCTTTCCAACCTTATCCACCGTATATACGTTCCAAATCGACGCTTTTGTCCTCGAGATTTCGCCACGGTATTCGACAAACCTTCCAGTCGTATTTGTATCATATTTTCACTGGTGTTTCTATGTGTCAATGATCGAAGTACAATATTTAATCAGACAACGAAGTACGAAATACCCAGATTTCATATAACAAACTATATACAGATTCTGAATTTGTTCTTGTCGACGAGATTTTATCACGGCATTCGTCAAATCTTCCACTCCTATTTGTTGCATAAAATAATGTTCAAAAATCGGAAGGTTAGCGCTTCCGTCAATGATTCGAATAGATCGATTAATCTGAAATATGCTGATTTGATCGGTCAACTCACATATGAAGATAAAGGAGAGAAACACGATGAATACATTTTTGTTTATTTTCTGATTTTCTCACTTTACGATCAAACAGGAGAATACGAATATGACATAATCAAAGATGAAAATAACTTCTCAGGTCCAGACATGTAAGTCTTTTAATAATAGCTGATAAATTAACGACGTTTTGTGGAAGCCAATGATGTATGTAATTATCAAGCCAAGCGATATTTTTGAGATTTTCGGGGGAATAAGAGAACGCACGTTTAATTCCAAGACCAAAGAAAAACGCAATTTCGGTAACCTCAGATTGATTGTCAACGAATAGAATTAAAAAATTGCTTCTCCGTAAAAGATAGAAAATGTGGACTTGTCATGTTCTTGTAATCTATCCTTGTATCTATCCTTGTAATCCCCATATAGAATCCAAACACGAGCAACGTAAAAATATAGCGTAGTCGTTGCTGAAAAACGATCTACTTGTCTCGTTTATATGTATGTAAAGGTTGCAGCGGTTTTACGAAACGCATCGACGGTGACGACTTTTAGTACTCGGTAGTAAATACGGTGAACCGGTTTCCATGCAAAAATGCCACTGTTCTAATCTCGAATGCGCGAAGCGAGCGTATTAAACGTGTGATTGATTTACAAATCGCATTTTTCAAAGGTCTCGAAGTTTATGATCGAGAATCGAACGGAACGTAGTATCGAGACGAGTAAATCCTTAAAGTCGAGGAAAAACAAGCTGACGACATTGAAGGGAACAACGAAAAGTGATCTAGGAACGCGACTGGTCAGACTCGTCTAATAACGTGGCACTATCGTTGCCGCAAATCATGTTTTACTCGCATACATGCAAAGGGGACACTCAAGGTTTTCATGAAACGTTCGTTCATATCGCTGCTCGAGAGCTCACCTGATTCATTAGCAGCAGCTACACTCGCCAACTTATCGTTACAAGCAACGTTGGTCGAGGACGAGTTCAAGGCCTTAATTTTCAAAAGGATTGAACGTAATTGGAATGTCAAAATATGAAACATCCCTGTACCATAGTAATTTTCCAGCTGCGCGAAATCGGTATATCAAAAGAATTATCAGTGTCGTAAAAATGGAATTAAAATGAAAATTTCTGTATTAAGCATCGAGATAAAATCGAGACGCAGCAATCTCGACAACGATATTTCCTTCTTTCTTCACTTCCTCGACGCTGACAATCAGATGCAATCAATTTAAACGAAGAAAATATAACGAAGTACAAAGAAATCGTAGTTAATGAGACGTAAAAAAAACAGTCCTCTTAATGCAATATTCGCGAGACCTTTCGCGCTTGTTACTTCTTTACATAATCGTTACAGATACAATACAAGTGACGAATTTATAATAACAATAATAATGATAATATATATATATATATATATAGTAGTAATAGTAATAATAATATAAATACATATTCTGCATGGCGGGCGTGGCGATACGAATCGCGTGCACCACTTCCCTCGAGAGGATATCCGGTGTGGAAACGCTTCGTCCTACCTCTCCCTTCTTCTCGTTCCGACCGACGAGCCCCCCCTCTTCCCTCTTACGTTCGATGATCACCTTTCCTAGCGTGGTAATAACACGTCCTGACGTACTCTCAACTGGCAAACGGAGACACGTTCGTCTCATAATTTTCGCCACCTCGTGCACTATCTTGTTGAAAAGCTTCTGAATCTCTCACAGGTGCGAATAATACTCAGGGATGATAGGAGAGAAAACATGATTTTCTGATTTTAAGCATTTTAATATGTCACGATTGAAAACAAGAACAACATCGCATCTGTTAGGTTGAGAGATGCGATTTGAAAATAGCTGTCATGTTGACGAAGTTTTGTGAAAGACAATGGTACCAGTTATTACTAATACGAACGATATTTTAGAAACTTTGAAAAGTACCAAGAGATATACGCGTTTAACTACAAAAGCAAAGAAGAGACAATTTTGGTTCGATAGAATCGATCGACGGTATACATATCGAATCTTAAAAATGCTTTCTTCTAAAAGATAGGAAATTTAACTTATTGCGTTCTCTTGTACAAGTACAGATCGAAATATAGAATCTCTTTTTTCGTGTAAGATATCGTTGACATATTACGGAAAGGCACATTACAGATTTCTTAGAAAATTCAACTAGTTCTACGTTAAAAGAGAACTACCAGTTTCCTGTGTCAACCTGATTCAGGACCGAGGACAAATTAAGAGAACAGTGTCATTTTCGCGTAGCTGACCATTTTCTGCGCCATCAGTTTCAATGGTTGCAAGGGTTAATTGTCTAATTAAGTAAGGCGCTCGCACGACGTGAAGCGAGTAGCACGCTGGAAAACAACGACGGCGAAAGTTACCCTCGTTTTCGCAACTTTATTGCTTTGCTTCCTCCTCGCTACTCCACATTATCGTTCTCTCGTCTCTTGACTGTCCAGCTGTTCCGTTCCCTTTGCTAATCCGAACGAGAAAGCTTTGTCCGGAGATTTTTTCCTCTGCGAAACCATGAATTTTTCTATTTATTACATAGAATATTTCCACCGATTAAATCCCCTGTCGAGTTGTCACGGTGAGCTAGTAATTGAAACTGTCCATATCTCTCGAGGACTACATTAAGCATCGAGCCTCTTAGAGGCCAAACTGATCGACTCTACTTTTTATTAATTTCCTAGTTCCATAACATAAACATAATTGCATGATTAATATTGAATTCTCAAGAAACAAATGCCTTACTTCCATAAGTCTATCCATCGTAATACGACGTACATATTAGTAAAGATAAATTTGAAAAACGGTATTCGTAACAGCGTCAGTTTTCTGCACTTTTCAATTTACGAAGCTGGCCAATGCGACTTCACAGTGCTGCAATTAATCTTAACTCCAACACATCTGGGTCCAATGAATGCCTACTGCTTTTGTTTTCTGTATTTTTCATACCTTTCTTTAGCAACTTTTTCAAACGCTCTACATATAAATTCACGGCCAGCTAATATACCTAGCAATAAACTTTTAACACTTTTGAATACGAAAGCTAGACCGTTATCCTTTTCTCTTCCAATAAATACGATTTAAATATTGGCGCTGCCACCTCTTACTGCGAGCGTCGCGGTTCGTCGTGCTCAGCCGCAATTCGAAGAAATATCAAGACAAAAGCGTAATTCTACTGCATCGGAGTGAAAGAAGAGAGAAGATATCAAAGTAATGGCTCGGCGAGCTACTTCCAAGTTTGTCGCGTGGAGGATCGCGCGTTTCGTTCTCACGATATCGTTTACACGGCAAGCATCAGCGAGATATAGCCATGACGCAAAAGTCTTGGGCCTTCAAATGGTCTATATTAACGAGTAGGCTGAGAAACACTGGTTTAGCCTATATTTAAACGACGGCACGCCGCGTATCTTAAACGCGTTCATTAATGCGCTTAAGTGTGTACGCCCGTTTAACCTTACGCCTGTTTACAGCTCCCGCCTGGACGATTTGTAACCTACGACATACTGAGACACATTTCTGTCTTTCCTTCTCTGCTCGGCTCGCTTCTAGCTGACCTTGATCGAGTTGCTCCTACGAAAGAATGCCGCTATTGAAAGCGCCACGATACATCGTCGCAAATTTTATCGAACGGTCACGGCAAGCGACTCGCTATTCTCGTCGGATTTTTTCGTTCGTTGTGCGAAATCGCGCAAACATTTGATAAAAAAAAAGAATCTTAATCGATGCATACGAACAATTCTTTCAGATTAAATTCGCCGAATCTCTTCCTACTTTTCGTGGATATTTCAAATGTAATAATTTTAGACAATCGAAGAACACGATAAGTCGTATCATCTTCTATCCCTTTATAGGGGAGCAGTTTGACAAGTGGATAAGTCGTTAATCAATAATGAGGATATTATCGAAACTGTCTTTTTATTTGATTTTCGAAGTGGATGTGTATTTTTCTCGTCCGTTCTGAAACCTTAAAAATAGTATTAAAATATTGCTTATCTTCGATAATTATATCTTTGACTTCTATAAACGTTCGTCGACTCATCAACTATTTTTGAACCTGGCAGGTTGTTTCGTCATATTACAATTCTCTCGTTTAATCACAAAGCGATATTAAGTAAAAGATTCAACAGAAGTATACTCATCACGTTTTTCCCTTATGATGTTCAAATTGGATCGAGATATATTGCTTAGGAAATATCGTGTATATTCGGAGCATCGATACGAATGAACCGAGAAATTTGCTTAGGCCTGCAATAGATTTAAGTCAAAACGAAGTCACGTGAACGAGAAACGAAGTAAAGAGGAACGAAGCGGAAAGAACCCGGAGTCAAAGACACGGCCGAAGAGGGGAGGCAGGACAAATGATAACGATACGCCGTTTTTCTGGGTACACGTAACTATCTACGCGATCTTTCGTGACCTAAACCACGGACGAGTATACGCGTGCATGCCAGCCGCTAGTGAATGGTACACGCGCTCCGTTATTATGTACAGAGCTACGTAACTTGTGACATTTCTTGAATGGCATTTCAATCTTGCTATCTTTAAACGATGCCGATTATTTTCGCCAAGAGGTCGATAAAATTGTAAATGTTTTCGTTATGGCGATTTTTTTTTAACACGAAAGATAAACGTTCGATCGAGATACCGAAAGTAACATCGAAACCGCTGAAAACTACCGAAAGAGGCACGACTCTATCGATTCACATTTTTTATCCAAGAATATCTTTTTGCCTGTTCGAAATAAATACTTATGAATGGGAAAAATCTAGCAAATCGTCGGTAAGAAATTGGATAAGCAAACGGCTTGTTACACGGCAGGAATTAAGTTTGTCATCGTTCGTAAATACGCGAATGACAAGTCCGAGGAAAACAAATTACATAATACGTTCCACAGACGATACGTAATACATCCGTTACAATGGTTATCGATAAAGAAGTAGTAATACTGTAGTAGCCGATAAACGAATCAGGACATTCGTTGGTTGAACTCTGCTTTTCGGGAGTTGTCCTCGCCTACAGCTCGATCGCAGCGCGACCGAGTACCTTCCACGGAAGCATCGATACATCGATTGCGTGGTCATCATTCCCATCGCTAACGCATACGCAACCACGTGTGTTGCGTATAGACGCGCGAGGACAACCTGCAGATGCATGAATGACTCGAAATGACGTGTGTTCATTGAGCTCCGCTTGGCGTGCCGACTTGGTGGTATTTCTCAGTTGCTCCCAGCAAGGACACGACATATTTTGTATTACGTAGGAAAAGATTCGAACCGACTGATTCTGATCGCGACTATATTTACTTAGACGTTCTTCGTTTATCGCGACAGTATCTAAGGGAGAGTTGTTCGTCCAACTTCTATCAGAGTAGCCAAGTTAGCCGAGTTCAAGCGACTTGAATCCACTCTGTCTGATACGTCTACAGTCGTGTTAGGAACTTCGTTTAGCGCGACGAAAAACTTTGAATGGACAGGCACGATACATTCATACAAATATTCTGTAGTGAGCGTTCAAACACTTGCGTAATAAAGTTCTGCAAAATAAAGTTCACATTTTGACGATCTAACCAAACTAATCCACGCAACGATCCACACTCTTGACCACGTGAAGAAACGAAGTAAAGTATCGATTGTGCTGCGACAACTTGTTCGTACCAGAAGCTCGTTCCTATCCTGTTCCTGCGACAACTGTAACAGGCAATATCGATGACTCGGGAGCGCAGTGGCATCGGCGAGAGGACAAGGTGGGTAGGGGCGAGTACGAGGCTGTTGGAACTCGGAGAGCAGGGGAATTGAGGAAATGGGCGCGCACGCTTACGCTTACCCGTACACTCGCGCGTATAGTAAATGCGTGTAGAGGCGACCGCGTCCGTAAACCGATTAAACGACTTACATAAGTTCCAGTTGGCAGAGCCTCGAAGACACGTAGATTCGATGAAAAGGGGGTCTCTGGTGGGTTTGAGAAGTGGAGACAGACAGAGAGCCGGGGCAAACGAGAGAAAGAGAAGCGGTTCGGCGCGAAGCGGCGTCGGGAATCGATGATACGGACGGGCTGGAACGGAAGAAAAGGAACGTGAGTGCATTGCGCCCTGGCGTTCGCCACGGATGCATTTCCTGTGTGCACCGTGCACAAAACGATAGCCTCGTTTCGAGTTCCTTCGCTAATTATGTTTCAAATTTACCGATCTACCGGCGAGAAGGAAGCGGAACAGTTATACTTACCATTAAAAAGTTAATGAGTCATGGTATCTCTCTGGAGAATTTTAAGTATTCCTGATTCGGCGGTCGTACTTCGCTTGCCTTCCGGTATTTGATCGCTCGCGCTTCTCGGTCTTCGAAAATTACCAACGAAACTTCAGCGTTACGCTGTTAGCGTATCTCCCAGAACCTTTTCGCCGGTAACTTCTTCCGTTCCATCGAAACACAGGGTATACGGTTTCGGTGATCGCAGTGTCACAGGCAAGATGGTGATTTTATGTGGAAGATTATGTCGGAAATGTGGAGTAAGATTTTGAAACACGACGCTTGGTTTCCGAGTAACGAGGAAGTTATTCCACGCGTAAAGAAGAATAACGCAGAATTATTTTCACACATAGGATGTCATCCTGCAGATTGTTCGCTCGTATATCCGGTCATGAATTAGTCAAGTTCGTGTACCACTGTGTGTAAACACGATTTTCCGGAAACTTTGTACGAAAGAAAATTGTTCTACATGCTCGGTTTATTCTTTCATACAGAATCACCTCCCTGCCGATTGCATCAGGATTACTGCGACACGTTGTACACATTGTTGACAATTTTTCTGCATTCTTATCGTTAGATAAGTAATCCCCTCTCGTTGTCTCGAGAGCGGAGCGAGCGTCTAAAGCCGCGGATCGTAACGCATGGCTGGAAAGCGCGAAAGAATGCCATCAGACGGTCGATCTCTGGCGAGTTTCTTCTCTGGAAGAACCTCGTGACACTGTACGCTCCAAAAACAAAAACAGGAAGAAGGTTACGCTGATACACTCGAGCGCAAATCGTCCGATCGATCGTTCTTTTCTTGTGAAACTTGTGGTCTTTATTTTTATCGCGATAATTCGCTCGATTATTTTATACAAAGTGAATACATATACAAAACACGTGAGGCTCTCGTATATCATTTCCTTTTTTTCTTCTTCTAATGTAACATCATTCTACCTTTTTGCTCTTCTATGTTCTTTCTCTTTCTCACGCATACACGCTATCTTTCTCGCTGTCTCTCAGTCGCTCATTCATTCACTGTCTTCCTCCGGTTCACGTATCTACACCTACTCCCTATTCTGTCTCTCTTCCTTCTCTTCCTCGCACGTGTGTTCTCGGCACGACGAAACCGGAAACACGTCGGAAACTGTATGCGAGACACGCTTCTGCTTCCACGAATCGATCGTGAGTACCGACGCTCAAACGAGTTTGCCATTCGTGACAAAATTCGTCGTCATAATTATTACCATATCTCGTTTCCCTCTATCCGTATATCATAGTTTTCAATTCACTTTATGGAGAAATTCCATCAAACCTTCGATATACCTACCAATATTACAAATGTTAAAGACAACCGTGAAATCTCGCGAGAATATATTAGCACTATATCCCTATTGCACAATAACGTTGCAGCAACGCGAGTCTCGTAGCTGAACTGCGGATCTTTACGTAAATTCACATTTTCTCGCGCACGACCAAGTGAATCGAACATAAGCATTACCGTTTCGTGTATCAAATATCACGTATACCTTTTATCGTACCGTATCCATTCTGTGCATTTTTACGTTCTTACATATCCTACAAATGCATAAATATCCGCAGTTGAAGCTGTTAACTAAATATCCCTCGTAGGAAAGCAAATGTTAGTTAGTCCGAGAGATAGAGAAGGAGATAGGCGCGATTCAATTTCTACATTGGATTCGGTAAATTTGACTAAAAAGAACGAAGGATAGAAAAGGTTATCTCTCGTTGGAGTTTTCTTTGGAATTGCCACGGGAAGATGGACGAGCCTCGTAACAAGCCGAAAAAAGACACGGAGCGAGTAGAGTGGCTTGTCGCGAGCAAGGAAACCGGAGCGTGTGACGTAGGATTGATCGCAAAAACGGGAGGAATCGTTGCGGTCGAATCGTCGGTGGAAGAGGAGAAAGAGAGAAGACGGAAGTCCCTTTTCGTTCGAACAGTCACCGCCTTGTTCGCCTCGTGCAACCGCATGCGAGGTAGTATAGGACGAAACTCGTTCAACTCGACGACGGCTAATTCAGAGATCTAAGTGACCGGAAACTAGAGAACGCTAAGGACTTTTCTTCAATTTCTTTCTTTTTCGCTTCCTGTTGCATAGTTACCGTTCGAGATCGAATTTAGCGCGAGCACAAGTATATCGTATTTCGTTTCTCAAAGATCATTGACGTAATAAAATTATTCCAAGGCCCCTCTTGTCTCTCCGCTCTATAAAACCTATTACGATAATTTAGTTTCGATACGTTTACAGTTTCCTGGATCCTAGAAAGCACACAACGCGATCTAATTCTATTCCGATTCGTTATTTTGTTCTTTCTGTGTTTGCTACTTTTGTCCGTTTCGTTCGGCCATATCGTTCAAAAAATCTCGTTTTCTAATTTCAAAAAATATTCCCGACATTTATGCAGATTTCGTTTCCAACTACTTGCGACTTATTTTCCTCGGTTACATGCTATCGAATTGCTATCGCGAAATCTAGATCTGCTTTATGGCAACAGCTCGTTCGGCAACGATCGAGAGGTTACGTTCGGTTTTACTAATCGTAAGACACGGTTTTCTAAGACACGATTTGCTAACGATATTCAATTGTACGCGTTAAACAATTCAACTATTCGACATGGTTTCTTCTCGTTCTGCGTGTTCTCGTTTAGCACAGCGTGAACATGCTGATTAAGTACTGCGGAGTTCTTGGATCGTTTGCCTTTGTTGCAAAGCTTTCGAGCAGAAACGGTCGAAACGCGCGGCCTCGTTTCGAACTTGATGACGCGACGACGTCTCGTACGCGTCGCGAAATTGTTATTAAAAATTATTAAAAATAATATTCGACGCTACATGATTAAGTTTCGACTTTTGATTTCATATCCATTGCTGTGTTCAGTGGTAACTGTACATAGTTGGTGAAAACATCGCTAACAGCGTTTACGTGACGCGATGAAGAACGCGTCACTACACATCGATTAAGCGAGTATGTAATTCGGTGCATCGATCTTCTATTCGTCTCGGAAAACTTCTAATCAAAAGAAACGTTGATTCCGCGTGACTTCTAGCTTGAGCGATTTTCATCATTGTTTCTCAAAATAGGGATCACGTGCGATGAAACCTGAAGAACGTTTCGAGGGATCACAGAATGAAGCAAGGCGTGCGTCGATTATTTGCGTATATCAAGGACAACGACAGAAAGATCAGAAAATTCGACGTATATATTACAATTCGGGAGAACGATCGACAACGATCAGAAACGAATCCAAGATGGTTTGTGTGCTCGTTGATCGCAGCCCTCGCTCCTATGTTTGTCAACCCGTAAAACCATCGATGGAGCTTCAATGTTTCCACCCAGTCCAGTATGTCCTAGAGTATCTGGAAGAGCTTTTTCAGTTCTACCATCAGTTGCCAATCAGTTTTCACCAGATCGTCTCTGAAGTATTCCTTGCAGGCGTCTATGCTTTGCCTGCTTATCTGTAACATAAACGACGAGAAACTTTGCTAATGAAAATCAAATTTTAATTGAATTCGTTTGAAAATAACGACGACGATCAAGTCGTAAAAACGTATTACGCAAAAGGACAGAACAGTATACGCAGAATATACACGAGCTCCTTGGAAACCAAGCCGATCAACTAGTTTTTATAAGAACTTACATTGCCCGAATGCGTAATTAATATACAATTTCTCGAGAAGCAAGCGACTTGAATTTATTTATCGTAAATCACAGTAAATCGATAGTTGTATAAATATAAATGGCAAATTCCAAGACGAGTTTTACAGAAAGACGTTTGTAATATCGTCGGGATTTTCCAATTTTAAAACGTGGCCGATCATTGTGGTTTCTGAGCTGACACAAATACAACGACCGAATCGGAGCCAGCTCCGCTTTCCAATAACTCGATTAAACGAACAAAAAAAAAAAAACAATCCAACGTCGATGAAAATCAAATCACATTTTCAAACATGACATAATCTCCTAGTCGACCAATATTCCTAAAGATAAACTTCAGCATCGTTCAGTATGAAATCTATACATTTCTTTCTTTATCGATAAATACAATTGTGATATCGGAGCTGGCGCGTTATTGATGCAGACCCTTGAATCGTCGTGAGGCCAGATTGCAAGTAGAAAGACCGTTTTAAACGCGGCTCTTCGTCTAGGAATAATTTCCTTGAATCGGTTTTCGCGAGGACAGGCGCATGCTCGCGCACACAGTCCATTCACTAACGTAACGCTTTACAACTGTTTCCGCCCCCACTCCCGGCCGGAAGTCCCGTTTCATTCATGGATCGGTCACAATGGTGGTTTTACGCGGCTATTGAGGACGCCTGCCTCCCGCCACGCCCCTGCTACTTCTCCCCCTCCATCTCATTCTCACTCCCTCCCTCCCCTTTCATTCCCTTACCTTTCTTTTCCTTTTCCCTCCCCCTCGCTCGCACACACGCTCCCTCTCTCTCGTTCTCTCGCTCTTTGGTTCTCTCTCGTACGCGCGCACACGCACACGCACACACCACGCACACACCACGCACAGATCTCCCACCGTACAATTCTTTGCCTCTCTTTCTCCATACCGTTTCCGTTTCGTAGCCTCGTCTCCGTTGCTTCGTTCCCTTGTCCTCTCGCCGCCCTTTGTCGCTAACCGTGCAACGTTGCACGAACAGCAAAAGGGTCCTCTCCTCCTCGTGAAATCTTTGCACACGTTTTCCTATATAGCCAGACGATCGGCCACGGATTCTCGATATCTCGCCGTGTACCCACGAGGACACGTTGCATCTAACGCGGTCCATACTTACTTTGGTTCGTGCTTCGTTCGTATCGAAGAGCCTCCTCCTATTCTCGCTTCTCCCACGAGTCTAAGCACAGGTCGACTTTACTGACTTTTGACTATCGAATAGTCTCGATGACTGTACTGTGTACGATTCGTGGCACGGTGTATTTTTGAACTTATCGTTGAAAAGGAAATTATGGTGTAGAATTTAAAAGGTCAACGAGATGAAACGAAGGAGAGGAAGGCGAAAATTCTGTTGTTGCCAAGGAACGAGCAAAATCGTCGCTTGACAAATCATCGTGGGAACAAGGTGATTCCGGGGAATCGATTCTACGAAGCAAACGGTAACGACGACTTCCGCTCGCCTTGGCAGCACACAAAGATGCCGAAGCCAGACGGGCTGTGCACATATAAGTGCTCGCACGGCTGTTGAGTGCGCGTGCACAACCGGAAAGCGTGGATAAAGCTAAAGGAAACGGAGTTGACGCTATTGAACACGGAATTCGTGCTATGCTTCTATGATAAAGCAAATTTCTAGATTGAGATAAAAGAATAATAATACGAAAGCGACTAAACCGCGCGAGTTTATATATTTCTTGGAAATTTACGAAAATATATCAATCGTACCGTAACATAAATTCATCTTGTTTTTATGCATTCGTATATTACGATAAATATAAAAACAAGACGAGTTCCAAACGAACTATATATTTTCGATTTTTTACAATTGCTGCTGTATTATGTGCGTTCTACGTATCTTTGTACCATCAAATTTCCCATGAATACACAAAGATCCACGTATGATCCACGTGTCGGAAGCCAAAACGATCGATTGCCTTTTTACACGAAGCTCTCGATTTCATCAGCTTCATTTACACAATTAATACCAAACATCTCAAGGAAGACAAAGAGCTTATTTTCATGAATTTATTCATCACAGGGAAACAGTATAAACTATTTATAATTGTTACTTTCCCTTACGTTTCAATTTATGCAGTTGATCGGTATAGCTTGTGACTCATGTAATCAATTAAGTGAAATTTATGGGAGCGAAACACGCGTGTCGAGCACACGATATTCGCTTCCATTAAAGTATAGGGTCGATTGATTCGCAGTTGATATCCAAAGCGGAAGACGGAAAAGAAAGAGGCGAGGTGAGGGGAAGGAGGAAGGAGTGGAAGTTCTGCGAAGGCCGGAAGTCGATGGTGGACGCCTGATCGCTACCGGATGTGCATCTTCCTTTTTCGACCAAAGTCTTGCATACTAATAAGGATCGTTTCCGTCTCGCTCGCTTCTGATTTCGATGAAATTGCAAAGCTATGCGAATCGGCTCGGCGCACGGCGAAAAAAAAAAAGCAAAACGTATACACTCGGTTCTCTAGCGGAATTTCATCAACGGCCAAGACCACCTGTCGATCAAATTCTTTCGAAGCAGCTGCTTCACGAAACGTTGGAACGTTCGCCTTGTAATCGTTCCTCCTTTCCTCGTAATCCCGCACATAAACCTCGTGTGCTTGCGCCGCACTTTGCACGGTTTGAACGTACGACGTTTCATTATTTCAGAGGCTATCAAACTCGCTAAGCGAGCTATTCGTTTTCGGAGAGAAAACTCGAGCCACGAAATTACGCTCTTTTTCTTCGTGATAACGATCGTTGATAACGAAACTGTGCCGGCATTTTTTTTTAAAGTATGTACCCTCTTATTATACGTTCCAGAATGGAAACAATGGCTTTTAAGTAGAGTACGCAAGATCAACGAAACCGAGATCATAAACATCGATGGTGGATACGGAATAATGTTTCCTGAATTGAGCAATTGTCCGTAATGTTCACGATAATATCCCGTAAATCGTCCATCCGATGTTACTGAACTCACTCGCGCGGATGAATTATGAGATCAAAGGCCTACCTTGCTCACGACGAAGTCCTTCTCGTCGAAATGACGGCCGAACATTTTCGGCGCCTCGCCAGGTATTGGCTCGATTTTCACGCAGACTTCTTGACCTTTCCTCGCAGATTCCACGGGCTTATGATTGTATTCTATACTCGTAACCATACCCAATTCGACGAACTGCACAGTCAAACATAAGCATTATAACACAAAGAGTTTAAATCTATCAGTCATACTTTTATTACGTATCTTACAATTATCCTATAAATATGATTTATAATGCCTATAAAAGTTATTTACGTATATCCTCATTATCTAAGGAAATTTCTAACGATTTTTCAACAGGTTCTACGTCTCATTTTCATAATCATACGGAAGTACCGCTAAATGATACGAAATTTAATGATATTTTCCGCTGATTAATTAGCCTGTTAATGCCATAATAAATAAAATAGCCTGCAAAATACTTTCCCTAGCCAGCAAATATTCCATCGCGAGCGCTGCGCGTTATCCGTTCTTTAATTTCGAACGTTCTTTGTAAACAACCGCTGAGATGCCTTTCAAGCACGACACGGCATAGGAACATTTCGTAAAGATTTCGAAAAACACGGGGAATTTTTCGCACAGACACAGCTCCGTACGCAGGCTGTTTCGCAGCTTGTATCGCCGCTGTCGCCGTGTCTTTTTTCCATCCTCGATCGGCGTGTGTCTCTTTGCGTGGGTATAGCTCCGCCTATGCATTCCTTTCTGCGACCGGAAGTCGAGAGAAAACCGAGTACCTGAGCATTGCGCGTCGTCAGGGCCGACTCGGACGTAGGTACGTTTTCGCCGTGAATACCGGCGAGAATCGGTGGACCGAGTAGGCAGATACGCGGATACGTAGGTTGCTGGATCCTGTGGGTCGTCGTACACGCGGTGATCTTCGAATTTTTCACGGAATTTCGTTCCATTTGTGGCGACGGAATGATGCGTGGGAAAAAATAATCGTAAACGAGACGTGCGCCTAAACCGTTGAAGAAACAGTCGAGCATGGTTCATGGGGGAGTATAACGAGTTTCAATGTGAACTTGTAGCGTATTGGGATTTAAGAGCACCCTGTAGAACGGCGTATAGTGGCAAGAAAGCTCGAGCACGTTGTTCAGAATTGCGTTATTGCCGTAACACACCTGCAGCTGCAAGAGCGCCAAGTGGGCGATAAACCCGGACGCAACTTCGCTTGGGGACACGCGCAGATTGCCGCTTATGCTTTTCAAAGAATTGCCTATAATTACGGCTAATTAACCGCTGCCTTCTTCGAGAACTTGCCAATCTGTTCAAACCTTTCACGACGAGACTATATGTATAATAACATTGGTACACCTATTGCAAGAATGTTCACTCTTATCGTTTGAATTTTATTATGGAACGTCTATAGAAAGATAACGTTATTTCTTATTATATCAATAATAAGAACCAAAAGGAACAGCTTATAAAAGATTTAAGGACTTACTTTAGAAATTTAAAAAGACGACGTGACACGCAGAGAGACAAGCTTCATTGTGAATCGTCTGTAGCAAGATAACGTTATTTCCTGTTGCACCAATAAGGACCAGAGGGAAGAACTTATGAGAAATTCGTGGAATCAAAGCAGAAATTAAAGAAATGATTGAAGAGGAAAGGGCCGAGATCGAAGGAAGCAGAAGCATAGCATCAATCGATGGACAATGACCGGTGGAATATACTCGGTCTTGTATTTCGAAACCCACGCCGAAAGAGCAATATGCCCACACACACGCTCGTAGTCGGCTCGAATCGAATCACAAGGCTCGTTCTTTGTCTCCTTGGTGTGTTCTTTTCTTGGTGTCTCTCATATTCTTCCCGTTTCTCCATTCCTGGTTACTTTTATGGTGTTGCGCGATCGTCCGATTTTCGACACTCTCCGCGTCCTATCGCACGCATTACCATATATACATAATTGCAAGCATGTACCCCAAGAAAGTATGCATCCTTGTTCGATATGCTCGCCTTCTAAGCTTCGCCTCTCCTGTCGCTTTTCTTTCTTTTTTTCCTTTTTTGCCCGACTTTTTTTTTATTCTTTCATCTAAAGCCTCGTCGTGTATCAAGGACTTCGTATAGAAAGCATAAATGTCCATGTTTTATGGTTAATAACACTATTTATACATGTTTTTATGGTTTTTACGTTCCACGTAGCTACACGGCTGAGCATATTCGGACGCCTACTTGTTACACTTGTTGGGAAACTCTAATAATAATTTCCAGCGAAAGCTCTAATAATAAAGTCAATTTTTCTTTGCTTAGTATTTTACACTATAAGTTACATTATAAGCACATTTCGGTTGGCTACTTAAGTATGAGTCTAGATAAGGTAACATCCTAGAAACTTTTATAATTGTTATACAGCTGTAAAATGTTGAATATTATAACGATATTGGAGGATATTATGAAGTTGTGAAAAAGCCGATTGTGCTTATAATAAACAGGCTTATAATAAAATAGTTGGGCTGCAGGATACGAATGAAAGAGACGTGTAACAAAATAACTAGGCTATACGACGCGAACGAAATAAACTTATAATAAAATAAGTAGAAAGTAAAAGCAGTGAAATTCAATATGTGTTAAATATCAGCCAGTATCTTAATAGCGATGGCCGACAGTGTACTACGTGTCTTTGGATGCTTTGTTTTTCGCGGTGCAAGAGTGGCGTGTTAATTCGCGCGACACCGCCGTGAGCTCCGTTAGCAATGCGACTGGAAGTAAACAGGTTTGGCCAATTGTTTTTTCGAATTCGAGTGGGAAAATTGCAGCGCGTCTCGTTTCGTGTAGAAGGGAGAAAGAAGATGGGAACGCGTTTGGCGAGAATTCGCGACGTCTTCCTCGTCTTCGCGTGGGTTACCACGGATTCTTTTTCTTCTTAAGCGTTTCAGCCTCGGGACACGTGGGAAGCCAACCATGGGAAAACAAGAATTTTATTTAAAAGAATTTATTTTCTTCTTAGTCCGAACTGGAATTTAATTTAGTATGTTAACGACGCCATATTTTAAAAGCGAACTATTTCACCCATTCGTTTAACATCCCACGTCGTCGTCTTTCACTTTCTCTCTCTCTCTCTCTCTCTCTCTCTCTCTCTCTCTCTTTTTATGCGCACTTTACTCGCCTCGTTCTTTATCTCTATGCCACACGATTGTGTATCGCCAGGCGATACGCGGATATCAGATACTTGGTACCGAAAGGCGCAACTAATTAAATACCAACGTTTGTCGCCCGATCTATCCGGTGATTAGCGTCACTCTAATCTTCCCGTCCGGAAACAAGCACTCGCGACCGACTTCGAAATATTTGCCTTCCGTCCTAATTAGCCTCTTACGACAGCCAAGAAATTACTGCGAAACCCATGGAAACTGGTAGACGTTACAGCGCCGATTTACAAACTTTCATCGTTCTATATTTTTCGACTAAACGTTTAGTGTCTAAACAACCGCTCAAGGCTACGATTATAGCGTATGCGTGTTTCAACGAGCCGTCGTTTTGAAGAACGAAACATCCGAAGATCGAAATGCGTACACTCATAAGAATCTACGTACGTTTGATTGCTCCAGCGTATTCGTCAAAGTGACATCTGATGTCAGAACAACAACAGAACAGGCATTCGTTATAATCATGTCTAATTCGTATTTATCAGGCATCATATTTATTTATGTATCAGCCGGTCGGTAATTAGCAATCACATTGCGTATCAGACTCGGGCACATATATCTCTGGCAGGCAGGATTATTTTTGCTTTCATTCAACCTCGTTCCTTTCTCGTCGGCGTGCGTACACAGTCAAGTTCTCGCAGCCTGATTCCCTTGTTTACGGTCGCCAAGAAACGTGCCGTGGCACGACATGACGCGGTCCCGGCCCGTGGACACCCGATTCGAAAGCCGGCCATTCTGAATGAGTCTAAGTTTAGTAAACCGACCAACGAGGCCAACGTGGCAGCCGATGTACTCGAAGAACGTGTATCGCAGGCCAACTGTGAGCGCGCGATACAGAGTGTAGCCAGAAGCGTGAATCGTCCGGCAGACATCACACGAGCCACGCGCGCTCTCGCACCGCAGGAGAAACCACGGAAATTTATGTTGAGCTAACAGCGCAGATTTAACAGTAATTACCGACCATCTTTCTCTCCCGGCAACAGACCTTACTTACATCGTCCCGGAACGGACACGCGATTAACCTCGAAGCCATCATCTCCGATAATTGCCAGTTCTATCCGAACAACTTATCTCTATCTGATTGATATGATCGATTACCCAGAACAAAAAACTGATTACCTACGTCGACCGAAGCTGCACGAGCTTCATTAACTCTATAAAACAAGCGCGTCCTTTCGAATCATTGCAAAGTTATTTCCCCCTTTCCAGTATTTCTAACTGTCTTCGTCTAGACTTTGCGTTTTTCTTCGATAAATGAGGAAACGGTGTTTGGTAAAAAGCATAAACAGATTGTAACCAGGTGTCTGTACGATGATGTCTATATAGCAGCGCGCGAAAGCATTCGAATACCTGTAGAAATCTGGCTGTTCACGTGCTATAGGAAGTACATGTGCGTTCGCGATGTCTAAAATTTCCGTACGTAGTTTCAGATTGATTTCAAATTTTAGCGATATAGTCGTGACAATTGTGCTTCCTTACGGTGTTAACGAAATTTCGAAATATTTTATATAACACGTAGGAAGTTTACTGTAATAAGTGTTCCGCTGTATACACATGTATATGAGCCTCTCAGAAACCAAATCGATTAACTCCACCTTTACATAATAGGATTCACAGATGCGCAATTAATATTCATCTGAAAGAGAATAGGATTTATTTCTCACAACAAGGTAGTATAATAGCTTCACGATAAATTTAGAAAAACATTCTGACTTTTCATTGCGTTTCAATTAATACGTTTGATCGGCATGGCTTTTCAATGATTCATATATCGCTGATAGAGGAATAAGATGAAACGAGGGAACGTATCGATCATACGATTGCCGTTTCGGCTTTAGTAATTATTTTCCGAATCCCACATTTAATGACAGAAGTGCAGGAATAACATCGCAATCCATATCGTATATTCGTAGAACGTCTTAAAAAAACAGGACGCAAATACGAGAGCCACCTGTATTGTAATCTGTAGTCCCGTCTCGATCAAACTCTGAATACTTATCTTACGATTGATAAAGCTTCGAACAGAAAACAATACGATGCTCGAATCGTGAATGAAAGTTGTTTACAGAGGAGTTCTAATTTTTACGTTTCTTTCGTTCAAGATGGATTTCCGTGGAAGATAGACGAAAGGAAGACGAGGAGAGGAAAAGGAAAAGGGAAAGAGAGTAAAGGAAAAGCGAAGTGAAACGAGACGAAAAGAGGATCGGTGTTGGCATACTCGGGAGCAGACACAGCGCAGCGAGTGAACGCGTGAGACGGGAACCGGAAGTCTATTTTCGTGAGCCGCACCGATTTAGAAAGCTTTATAGTTTGTACGAGCCTCAGCGGCTAACAGCCAACCGCCGTCGTTGGTGTGGCTCACTGCTTTAAGTGCATGCACAAAATGAGATTTGTGCGGCATTCTTTCTCCCTCGCTCTCCCTTTCCAGACCTATACTACCATAAATATTGGGGAATATTGGCTCGTTTGGCAAGTCACGAAAGAATTTTTTTAAACATTTGGATCGTATGTTCTGTCGATGAAAAACCGTTAATTAATCAATCTTATTTTGACTCAAGAGTA
Source organism: Bombus confusus (assembly GCA_014737475.1). Classification (NCBI taxonomy): domain Eukaryota; kingdom Metazoa; phylum Arthropoda; class Insecta; order Hymenoptera; family Apidae; genus Bombus; species Bombus confusus. Next base: position 192,583 of record JACXIV010000098.1, read on the forward strand.
ACATCTGTCCGAACTTGATATTTTAATATTTGGTAAAAATTCGCGATAACTACTCGATAACGATACATACTTGAAGAAGGATTCCTTCAATCCTATCGAATACAATGCAGAAAATATCCACCATCGGGAACGCTATGAACTTTCTAAGTTTGAAACTTTCAAATGCAACGTAACATTTTCAAGTCATGTACTATGTATTCCATCTTCAATAAAAAAATCTCTCAAGATATGTATTAAATGATATGTAACACGCATCGGAAGTAATCATTCGACGTTACCGCATTCGCTGCGGTTGTATTGTCAGGAAATATGAACGAGTTTTGTCAATATCTCAATGGGTGGCTAATCAGTTGCGTACATCGGCCACGTGCGCGATATACCTTTGATCTATCGGCTACTTAATGAGTCGGACGGATGCGTCGATGAATGAAATCCCCACCACCAGCGGCAATGTCCTTCCTTCGTTCGCAACCAACGTCATTGAATGAACAACTGTTTCTGAAAACCTTGCTGGTATCTACTCTTTGCAGTTCGTATCTGATAGTCTATCAGCTTATGTCACTAAATTCTATCCTGTCTCTTACACGCTGCGAGAACATGGGAATAAATCAATTAACAACACGTTAGAAACTTTTCCTAAGCAACAAGACCGGAGAATCAGGTTTGCTGGTCGATATATCGATTCGAGCCCAAAGCGTTCACACCCCGTGTTTCCCTGCTGTCACGTGTTTTCGCATTTGCTCGTTATCTTGTACATAGATACGTTCAATTAAAGATTCCTCTAAATAGGGAAAAATACGTAAACGGTGGACAAATGACATTTAAGTTCGATACATCGAGAAGGAATCCGGACTTGAAAGTAGCACGATATGCATATTCTGTTCCGAGCGAGGAACTCGCAAGATTCGCTCTGTTTCGTCGACGAGGCGATTATCGTTCGTATTCGTCGTTAACAAAATTAATCGCGAGCCCGGGTAAAATGATCTACTCGACATTGGAAACTCGACATCCGGCCAGCCGCGTTTCTCTCTCAGTTTCTTCTCTCTTTGCCTCTCTTTCGCCTTTCCTCCGCCCTCTTTATCTCTCTTCCTCTCGCGTCTCTCTTTCCCAAGCTATTTCTCCTTTTTTTCCCTTCGTTCGCTACGATAGCAACGTTAACCAGCTGCCTACTTAGAGAAACACGACGGAAAGAGAGAGAGTGACGGGAGGAAGAGAGTCGACAACGAGAACGAAAGAGTGAGAAATACGCGAGGAGAGGGGGGGGGGGGGAGAGAGAGAAAAGTTGGAATGAGGTAGAATACGCGCATACTAACGCATCGATGCCATTTACTCACCAACCACATCCCGTCTTTCGGCCTTCCGGCTTGTCTCTAACTTTCGTGGAAACGCCTCTGGCTTCCTTCCGGTCGTTTATCACTCGGTAGACGCTCTAAACGTAGATACGCTGTCCCACGTATGTTCGTTTCACCCCCATCCTCAGCTGTCTCGTCACCCTTTCCTATCCCTCCTCATCTAACCTTCTTTTCTTTTCCTCTACTGTTTTTTTTTTTTTATATTTTTTCCTTTTTCGTTTCTTTTCATTCCTCTTTCGAGGGGGCGGCATCTCTTCCACTTATACGTCCTTCTTCACTACATTTTGACCTTTCCTCTAATATTAGCCGAGACGTTTTTCCTTTTTGCGCGCACGGTCGCGTTTAGCATGTTGTTCGAATGCCATCGCTCTTGCTCTAAAAGCACGTCCTTTACTGGTGTTCGCGAATAGTTCACGAACGGTCTGTTCGTTATCTGTTTGCATACTGTTCGCGGACATAGATTCGTAGAACGTACAAGTGGTTGACGAAAGTATTCGGGCGCTTGTAGAAACCTTCTATGCACATATCGTATGCATTATACGAAACATTCTGACACTTTATTAGCGATATGACGAGAATCAACTATCGTGATTATATCGATAGTGTTTGAAATGTATCTATTAGGTTGTCCGGAAAGTTTCTTTCGTTTTATAAGGAAACAACGGATGCGCGACATTTTTTGTTTCATATTGTTTTATCGGATTACGTATGATCGTAATAATAGAAAAGGAAGAAAATGGATCATACGTGATTCAGTAAAATAATACAAAACGAAAAATGTCGTGCGTCTATTGTTTCTTTATTAAACGAAAGAAACTTTCCGGACAACCTAATATATTTGCGATCAGATTTGTCCCAAGTTTTATCAATATAATCACGATTGTCTAATTGAAACTCCAACATATTTCGTCGCATTACATACGATAATGTTGGGCTGTACGAAAACTTCACGGCGTTCTGATTGCAAATTTCTATCGAATAACGTCTAACTCTACTTGAAAGTTTCCCCGACGACCTAACGCATTACATTCGCAAGAAAGTTTCTATAAATGTAAAATACTTGGACGAGCCACTCTACATCTCGAAGAAACGTGCCACGTTTCTTGGCGCGAATCCTTTTATTAATCCTCCGTTTCTTTTTCTAACGTGTCTCTATATTGCGTCCAACGTTTCTCGCTACAAGTTGGTGAAAAATTTGTACAGCTCGCTATCGTGCTCGATAATGAAACACGTTTCGTATTCCGTTCGCGTGCTCGTTAATTAGCTTCCCTCGCAGTGCCGCTCGGCCAATCCGCTCCGACGTGTTAATTTTCTACTCGCAATCAGTAAATTTACAAATATATTCTGGTACCTGCTACCGGACGAGAAGGAAAACGAGGGGGAGATCGAGCGTAGAGAGCGTAGAGAACAAGAGAGAGAGAGAGAGAGAGAGAGAGAGAGAGAGAGAGAGAGAGAGAGAGAGCGAGAGGAAGGCGAGACGGGAGGGAAAGGAAGAACGTTACGAGCGGCCTTCCGCCGGAAGGGGACTCACACACCACGGAGTTTCTAGTTCCTGTCACTCCGGACGGGAATATAATTCGTGGTGGCTTGAAAATCTTCTTCGCGTTTCCTTGATATAATTATCATCAAACGTCGAACCACCAACCGACGGGAAGTCGCATTTAAATTCGTAACGCCGTTCCGCTAATTATGCCTGAGCCGTTATGGCATTAAAATGATACCTAACATTATGATCCTACGATGTAACATTTCTTATACGGATAACATTTTTGACTGGACATCGTTTTGGAGCACACTGAGTCTGTGACTTTTTTTATTTTAATATACGATTGTTTTTAATGAGTAAAATCTAAGAATATCAATTCCAAGGTGTAGAGATCATTATTTTTAAATAACAAGCGTATATTAGTTGAATATTTGAACTGTACAATACGCATGGTTTTTATATACGCATAACATTCAAAATAATGATCTCCGAGGTTCAACCATACTTTCACGTAACGATGTGTGACAGATATAAAGACATATCGAAGACTATTTGATATTATCAAGATTTAGATAAATTCTAAAATTCAGGGAGGAAAGAAAGATTTTTTTCTATTACGTCCGATATCGTTCGAAGGTTAATTAGAAGAATATCCGTTTTAATATAAAAGAACGAGATATGTAATCTTCTTTTAATCTCTCTGATTATATGATAAAAAGTAAGCAAAATCAGAGCGGAGATCTTTTTAGAAAATTTCAATGGGACTTCACGCACGAGAGATAGCGTGTTGTTGAGGCTGTGACGATAAAAGAGCCTTTCGTCTTCGGAGACCTTTTGCCTAGACAGCCTCTTTTTCACCGGCTACTCGTCTAGCGCTGTTCGAGTTTCCAGCTGTCGTGACACGACTTCGTGAAAGGGACTGAAGCATCGTCGACAAGGGGAGCGTGCTTTAACGAGACACGATCGATCTACCCTCGTATCGGCCTATTCAGTTGCATAGGAAAAAATATGATTCCAGGTAGACAGAAAGTTACCAGATAAGCGTAACATACTGTCCCTACCTTTTGTCATGTAATCGATATTTTTTTTTCAAGACTGATTTCCTGCTCCGTTCCAATCGCTATCTGTGATACTAACCGTTTTTCATTGAACCTAATCGAAGTACAATGTAAAAAGATCATCGTAAATCTTCTATCTCTTTAATGAACTTTCTAACACGGCATAATGTTGTTAACTTTGAAAGAAATTCTATTATTTACATAGAAAATATTCATTTATCAGGCTAGACCAACTAGATTGTTCCTTTTTTTTTTAGCTATATTATATTAAAGTACATTCTTTTAATCATTAAACAATACGAAAAATTAGAAAATCAAAAAAATTCTACTTCTCGTATTTGCCCTCTGTAATCTTCAAAGCATATCATTAATTCTTGCCATTCGTTCGATCCTTCGATTCTTCATCTCATCGTCGTTCATGACATAACACTGTAACCTTGTGTTCTTGTAAAGAAATTCGATTATTTTTCAACCTTTCACAAATCATATCGTTAGTTCTATCAGTCATACGATCATTTTTAGTCTTCGATCTTATTATCTTATTACTTGTTTCAACAACCTCGAGATTTCTATCAGTGTATGAATCCTATTATCGTGTCGGCCAAGCAAGATGCGCTACAAATACGATCAACGATCGACTATCGAAACGGATAAGAATGGAAAAATCTGTCAAGGAAAAGTAACGCGAACATAAGTTCGGGTCATCGAGCGGCGAGCAAGAACACCAGCGAACGACTAGAGAAGAAGGAGGAAAAGGGATAAGACGAAGAAAAGGAATGGCGGAACGGCAAGAAAACGGCAGGCTAAAAGAATCCGCCGGATTTCCGCTCGACGTTAAAGCGCCTATCGAGGCCGTTGCGCAACGCGCGTATACGCCCGATAACGATGGAAGCCGTGGAAATACCTTCGACGTTGTTCACGGATTTTATCTTTGGAAACCAATCGGATTTTCGTCAATCCTACTCATTTCCTGTCCATTAATTCGTCATTTTCATCGAAACATTTCTTTCTTCTTTTTTTCTTTTTTCTTTTTTAAGAAGTCAATTTTTCAATCGTCTTAACGACTTCTTAATTACTGATTCAGCTAACGACATGTAAACCAACGCGTACGATTGTGTAATAAAATTCCACGTAAAACATGAGCTGTAAAATAGTTCGCTTTCAAAAACGTGCCGTTTGATGAGTGTGATCTTCGCGTTGGCGTATTTGTACAGAAATTTCGGGTCAAAAATGGAATCAAAAATTTGATATTACGAGATCGAAATATAAACCCTGATAAAAAAAGCTGTTTCATTGAAAAATAAGGATATGTGCGAATACTTGTAGTATAAAGTAATATTTCTTTACGAATAAGTCGCATAAGTGAGTCATATTGCTACGGTGAAAAACCGTATTCTGTTATTAAAGGTATTTTATACTAAAACATTTGATGATCGACAGCGCACGAGACGGTCGAAATTCGCGCGATGCTTGCAGAATCACGTACTTAAAAGGCGTGTCGTCTTTTTCTGTACGAGCTTCGTATGTTCCTTTCACGGCGCACCACGTCTATCGCGTTCCTCTCATTCGCGAATACACAGATCCGTTCGAGATTCGACACGGTGACTTCAGAACTGACCTAACCTGACCCTGCCCACTAACAGGCAATCGTGATACTCGACATCCGGTCTGGATAATCGTTTGCTAATAAAAAAATACCACGACAACCAGAGACACGGATCAGATCTATTCACTATCGTTTATGTATTCGGTATCTACTATACTGCCTTACATAACTGCGTATGGATGTTCATTCCGCATCAAATCTATGAAACAATAACTTCTGCAATTTCCAATTTAATTTACCAACTAACGATATAAGTGAATCGACAAGTGACAAGTAGACCGCAAGCAGAGTTGCAATATTCGTCATTATAAGAAATTTAATTATAAAATAAAAGTTCTAAAAGAAAAAAAAAACACTTAAAATATACTACCTATTATAATATTTACTATTATTTATGTCATCTTGAAAGTATGTAAATCACTTGTTTCTTGAGAACTGAACGTCGTTCGTGTACTTACGTAACGAAATTAAGAAATTAACGAGAAGTCGAGTTAATTAATCGAGATCGCGAATACCGTCTGGCAATGGAATTTCAGTCGAGTTTGAAGAAAGGCCAAAATGCAACGAAAAAGCAGGGTAGGGCCGAAAGGAGTGTGTACGGTTTGGAGTCGAGGACGCGTGGGCCAGCAACGTGGTCGGAACTGCTTTCTACGCGCGGGCGAGAAATATGTACTCGTTGCACACGCAGCCGGTGATACAGCGTGTGACGTGCACGTTACGAATTTTACGCGTTGCTATCACCCACATACGCTTCGATATTATTGAATCGAATAATTTATACCACCATTTGCATTTGAAACGTAACCGCCGGACCGAAAGTCGCAGAGCTTGCCAACCACTACGCCTCGTCGCCTGTCACCTCTTACGCTTTTTTCTCTCGTTTTACTTCAACCGATCGTGTTAAATTAACCGCAAAGATTTAATGCCGCAGGTCATACGGGGATATCGTGTCGATGCTTGTCGCGAGCGGAGAAATATTTGAAAACGATGAAAGTGGGATTGAACAATTTTCAACGCTTGTCGTTTACCTATGCTGCTGTTAAATGACCGTACAAGAGAACATAAATTTACATATGCCAAATGACACGTATAATTCACCATTCACCGTAGTAAAGAAGCACAGAGATTTCTCTATCTGAACGGAATTTTATCCACGGATAAATTTATTCCTCAAATATTAGCCTTTTATGGTTGTATTCGGCTCATATTAATTTTCATTGACCGAACGCTAATAACATACCGTGAAAGTAAATGTCCAACGAGTTAATACGAAACTCGTCTTAAGTACTTCCGATTTCACTTTCTTTTTGCTATTTTAGAATATTCCTCGCCAAATATCTTAAAAAGCGAGAATGTCCGACTGCGCTCATAAATAAACCTACAATACAGTTATTCAAATTATTTTCTTGTTCCTAATCCATCTTTTCCTGCTGAATCCACAATATATACATGATATTTTCTCATTCTTATAACATTAAAGAGTAATGGTGCCTCATAATATTATAACAAACACGATTAGTTTGTGCAAAATTCAAGACTAAGTCTCCAGATGTTGAAGCTTAGATAACTTAAATAAGCCTACTTTACTATATCAGACAAAGAAGAACACAAATATTTACGCAGTCTAAACGGTAAGGGCAACGAGAAGAAAAGGGCTGGTATTACAATGGGTTGACGTTCGAGTTTGACGAAATAATTGAATGTTGTCAAGCCAATAATTGAATGTTCGTTAAACGAGCACCGGGGATACTTATGTCTAGATAAATCAAGCAGTTCCCACGCAGGAAAATTTGAAACGATCTTACGCAAAGAACGCGACTATTCGAAGGCGAACCGTTTGCCTAGTAAATCATTTCGGTCGGCGCGCACGACCACCGCGTGGGTGTATTTCAAGAGAATATAGTTGGAATTTTTGTTTACGGGAATTTGCAGGCTGCTAATGGCATCGCGACGCCTACGAATTCGAGGCTAGGCAACCTGTAGTGTTCGCGTGCTACCGCGTATGGCGAGACTGCAAAGAACGGCTACCCACCAATTTACTCCTACGAGAAACAGAGAAGGAACTCGCTCGTCCGTGGAACCGGCTCGATAATCTCCTCGAATTTTCCCAACTGTTTACAATGTTCACAATTTTTTCTTTTTGCATCAGATTTTTATAGTATCATAAGCGTAAATTATTCGTCATTAACAACGATACGCTGGTTACTTTAACACGTAGACAGAAATATCCAGCAGCTTACAAAAAGTGGTACCGTAGATTATGCATACGCTGGTAGTTATTGACTTATGATTACTTACGACGCGTACTTTCCAAATTACCACAAAGATAATTTCATAGACTCCGCTATACCAGTTACAGATCGATTTAATACGTTTCGAAGAATCGACTTTCAAGGTGTGTCACGGAAGTACATCGACAAAGTTCAATGTTTTGGACAATTTTCACGCTTAAATGAGACACGCAAAACACTAGTTTAGAAATTTTCCCCACTTGATCTCGCGCTGATAAGGCGAGGTACATGGAAAAACAACATTGGCGCATGTGACTCTTTGCTCAGACAGTTTTCATTTCTCTGTATTCGTAGATCGCAAGAAATGACGAAAAGCACGCAAAGCATTGGTCTAAACAACGATTGAAAGAGGAGCGAAATTTTATGCAGGAAAAATCACGAGCTGGAAGATATCGGTTCCGCTTGACGCGAGTCACACCTACGGGAAAGAGAAAGAAACTGGAGGAAACCGGCAAGGTTCGAGCGGTTTATGCATTCGATCGTTTGATCGAGGCGATCGATCGACCAACTGGACCGGCGTATTTCCCTCGAACGAGTTCACCTACGCGTTACTAAAGAGCCCGCTCGCTCGGAACTCAAGCCGCAGTGCCCCTTAAGGATTCGGCTAAAATTCGCTGATAATCGTATTCAGAGGCGACGAGGGAAAAGAGACACGCGACTACCGTGACGAGAGTTTCGATTAATTCTCGACCGGACACTTTTTCGCAGCGCAATTATGTTCGCGCGACAGAACTTCCCTTCGATTTGTATGCTTCGTATGCTGCGCGGCGTAGAACCATTTCTGATAACGTACAGCACGTTTGAAGTCTAAGAAAGCGTAACGAGGCAAGTAAGTAAGAAAACAGAAACGAGATACTCACGTCTTTGCTGGGCACGCAAAGCGGTGTTCCTTCTTTTACGATCCCGGCTTCCACCATCACGCCCATTACGATAGGATCTCGAGAGTTGAAAATGTACTGAAACGGAGACGAATGTTCTTTTAGAAAGAAAAATCGTCGACAAATGTCATCCTGACCGAAAAGAGTCGCCTCAACGACGACAGCTTTGCTCCAATTTAGGTATTCGGTATAAAGATAGGCAAAAATGAGAGGAATGGGACTTATATGGTATATACCTGTGGCAAGACACGAAGTTTACAAGGGAATACAGCGATATGCTTGTTTTCGTCTCGTTTACGTTGCTTCAGTTCCTCTCTGTACGAGGTGAACTTGTCGAACAGATGGTAAATAATGTCTGCCTGGAAGATTTTAACTCCTAACGAGTCGGCCAACTCTTGAGCGTCTCTCTCGATCTTCACGTCAAACGCCAGGATCGTGGCGTACCTGTGAACAAATTAACGTCGATTAGATAAGATCTATAGGTTATAACAAATGCAGAGATATAATTCTTTGAAATAAACAAGCCACTCACTGACTATCGTGTTCCAACATGATGGAGGCTTTCATGACATCTTTCTTGACTACAGGTCCGATACGAATTCCAGCGTACTGCGATAAAAAGAAATGATTCTCTCAGTTAATAAATTTACAAATGGACATTTGACAAAGGTTGAATGAGCACGTAACGTCAAGGTTTCCTTACATCGAATGCTCCGCGTTGAAGCGAAGAACTCTAGATTCGGTCGCAACAGAGTTCCGTACTTGGAAGGAAAACAAAATATTAAGGTAAAGCATAAACCACTGTCACCGTAACATAAATACAGTGGAATGCTATGCGAGTAAGCGTGTGTCTGTTTGGCCGCAAAAATAACTAGTGACGCATGCTGTCCGGATTCGGCTTCGCCGATGCGACGAGACACGACAATGTAGAAATAAACGCACCGATGCACTTACAAACAAGTTATCCCGCGGATTCGAACTCTGATTGTCATTCTATCGAATGAATTTCTCGAATATTAATTGATATGGTACATAAATTGCAAGACATCAAAGATATCGTTTAAAAATTGATAACTCGTGTTTTCTTATTCTAGAAACATGTTTTCTTTCATTCTGGAACGGTATAAAGTTTGATTCGTAGTTAAAAGGTTTCAACAGGCATCAGAATTGGTAATTTGTACTCTCCTACTCTAGAGCGGTACAATTTTCATGAGATATGAAGATTTGAGAATTCGCATTCTTTTATTCTGCAACAATACAAATTTTGATTCGCAAATAAAAGATTGCAGTGGATATTCTTATACTTTGTACTTTTTTATTCTAGAGTAGTACGAATTTTGATTCATAGGTGAAAGGTTCCAATAGATATGAAAATGTAGTATGTATATAGTATTTGAAACAACAGAAGTGTCGATGAACGTGACGGACGTGATACTTAAGGATTCCTTCCCATTAAGATAGCAGAACTTTCCAACGATAATGTCCGACTAATTGCTAGTGGATAAAGTGGCCGGCGGAACAGTAGCTACATTTACGAGTTAATTTTCGAGTTTAGACGAGCAACAGGCCGATAATCATTCATCGCAAAGCAGACAGAGATGACGGGGGAAACGAGGCGGAGGAAACAGGATGAGTAGAAGATGATACGTTGCCGAGAATTTTTGAAGATAAGACGACTTTTTAAGACTTCCGGTGCGTTGCCGCATTCTGATATTAGGACGAGATATGGCTGGCTTTTTTCGTGGACCACCACAGCAAGTTGCAACGAAGCTTCTCTTCGACGAAAATATCTAATACATATTTCGGTGACCATACGTCATTGCTTTTATCTTATCATTTTTAAACAGGATCATAATCAACATAAGAATGTTATATAGTTCCATTTAAAAACATGAAAGTATTTGAACGCTTGTATAGGAAACTTGTATACAAGTGTATTGTACTGGATATTATATGGATGTTATATAAAACATATTTAAATTTTCGTAAAACGCGTATATAATATTCGTAAACTACAAACGTACAAGCGTTTGAATACTTTCATGAGCTATTGTATAAGAATGAAGCTCAAGGTATTGACCAGTGGCACAGTGCACGTGGTTTCTGCAAATTTTGTACAACAGCGAATAACAAAAGTTAGATTTTTATATGTGAGGAACATAAACGTTGTGTTTTCTGTGTTTGAAACGTTAAATAATAACGAAGATAACAACGGTAGTAGCAAAAATAAAAAAAAATAGTATCTTTAATGGGAAATCATAGACAAGGAATCGTTATGAATGACCCTTCAAACTTGGCAGCAGCGGTGCAAACTTGGTGAAATCCATGACCTTTACGTAATGAATCAACCGACGGCGATGAACGGGAGGAAAAAGGAAAGAAAAACGCGAGCCAATTAGAAGGCACTACCGCACGATAAATAAGCCTACTCACCGAAACACCGAGAGCTAGTCATGTTTCATTGATGAACGGTGAATTGTGATACCATCCGGTGGAATAAGGTAAAAGGACCGAGCCGCGAGTACCAACCGAATGAATGAAAAAGAGAGAGAAACGAAAAGAGGTGTAGCGTGGGAGGTGGTAAGCGAGAATCAGAGAGCATCGCTGGTCAGGAATGCAATTAATGACGCGTCGAATATCCGTGTTTATCTCGTGCGTGTTAAAAAAAGAATGGAAAGGAGAAAAAGAAACCAGGTGGGCTAAAAGTAGTACGTGAAAGATGGACGAATTACACACATGGAAATTCGAATAAGTTCAAAGAAATATGTTGCGTTCTCCACAAGCTGTGTAACAATAATAATCGTAGTGTTTCAAATAGTTCCTTGAAACGTGGGGTATTTTTGAGATTGCTTATTTTAAATACGGAAATGTATGTGGAAAAAATATTAAACAGAAAGGATCAATGAAAAACGAACATTTCCTGTCCACGAGATTCTTACGATTCTAACGTAAAACTGAAATCCCCGTTCAAAGCAAACACGTTGGAATTTCACGAGCAACGAGCTTAATCGAATCGACGTTGTCCCGAAGGGAATATTGAACAGACGTGGAGGAAGAAATACGAGCGAACATCGAACTCGTTGGAATTCGCAAATAGCCTCCGATTTGGCAATAGGCTCGTTCGAGCGGAACAGATGCTATCGTGGAAGGAGAGAAGGTGAAAGAGGGAAATAGAAAAGAACAAAAAGGGGAGAAAAGGCGGTGAATAAAAGGGAGAAGAAGGTAGGGAAAAGGGGAAAGAGAAAGTGGAGGAAAAGAGACAGAGTTAACAGAGAAAAGACGGACGACAGATGTTGCCAGCGAAAGAAATGCTGGTACAAACGGGAGGAAGTCGAGAGCAAGTCGAGAGGAAGAGAGAGAAACAGAGGGGCCTGAAGGAGAAAGAGGGACGCTTCCGGCATTAAAAACCGGCCGGCAGGGCATGGATCCTCTTCAACCTCTTGTCATAACCGCGGAACGTTTCCCGAACAAGGAAACTCTAATTTATTAAACTTACGCCTCGGTTTAAATTGCGCTCTTTCCTCTGCCTATGTTCGTGGCTTCGCCGGTCTACGGTGTGTCTCTCAAGAGAAAAAAAATTGATCGCCGCGCAGATTCGTGCCGTAGAAAACGGCGCGCGAATAATTGCTGTTTCGACACGGTGTTTGCTAGCCGGTACATATAAATAGCATCAAATAATTTTCCACTTTCGTATAATTAAATCGTGTTAAGTGGTGGAAACGAAATTTGATAAACATCTACCGTATGTAACAAAGTGGAAGAAACAGGAGGAACGACTGGCTGCTAATCGACATTGTTTTGTATCGCAGACCTGCAATCTCCATTTTTCTTTCGCATGTTTTTCGACTTGTTCCCTAACTGTCGTTGCTGTCATCGATTGCTGAATAGTTCGACGACACTCGTTCGCTTCGTCGCTTCTTATTTTACAAACTCTATACCGAAGAAGGAAACGAATTAGTCGACTGTAAAATTCTACGAATACGAAACGCTAGGAGAGCCGCCCACGTTGCAAAGCGACGAGCTATTCATTCGTCGAATTGAAAATGTAACAATTTCTTGCAATTTTCATCTGATTTTAAATATTTAGTGATAGGGAAGAGAGACAAGGAACGCAGAGGAAAAGGATGAAGAAGAAAAAGGGGAAAAGCGAACAGCGCAGCGCATTGAAACGCAGCATAGTACCGGCACGTTGACAGAAAACAACTAAACGCTATCATTAATCAGTTTCCGTTAAGATTTCGAGATTACCGGTCAACGTCGTTTATTTTTCTCCTTTTCAGAGGCCGGTAATCTTTGAGCGGCTTCTCTCGTCGTGAAAACTCGTACATCGTAGGATGCCGGCACACAGCCGACAGAGCGTGCACTCGCGTGTCCGCGCTCCGCATATCCGCTCCCATGTCCCGGTATAGCTGCTTATATACCGCGGTTAAAAACAATGCGAGGAAACGAGCCATCTTTTCCTGCTGCAGAAGAGGAGCGAACTGCACCTCCGTCCGTTCGTCCGCTCGTCACGAGTTCCGCCGAGCAACGGAACCAACTATGCCACCCAGACTCCAACAAGCGAAAAATTCACGCGCTCTACTTTTAGTTACCTGCATCCCACACCCATTTTGAATTTTTCCACTTTGAAGAATCATTGTGACAATTAGGCAAACTCGAGATTCACCGGCCCTAATATTTTGGCCCTCTTGCATAATAATTTACCAACTAATAATATTTGTGAATTGACAAATCACAAGTTCTAGATTATAGACTTCTGTTATACAAAGTTTCTACAATTTAAAAGCTTTATATCGACTAGGATGATCGATCAACTTGTTTCTTACTAACAAACTTGTTCCTGTCACGAAAGGGAATTTATTAATACTCGTAACTTGCGAGTTGAATCGAGAGAATTTTACTACTAGCATTAGCTCAATTGTGCAATGAATCTACCTTGGAAAAGTTTCGATCAACGTTTTAGACTCCTTCGACATGATTAAAAATGTAGTAACTCTGAAACTAGGTGCGATGTTTTCCTTTTTGAAAGATTCTTTTCATTCGAGGACTAAAACGTTAATTTCTACGTGCCTATATTACGAACGAGGTGGATAATTATTAATCGATGCGCGTGCCTTCGACTCGTTCCAAGAAGAATAGCGCGTGTCCCGGTTAAACTATTTATTTCGATCCTGCTCGTCTAAACAGGACGAGGACAGAAAGGTACTCGGTAAGAATCGTCAATTTGCCAACGCCATCATAATCGGGCGGATATGTGTACGTATGCGTTCGAAGCCGAAGCGAAGTGACTTCGTAAATATTAAGCGTTTCGTTTGGATCCTGTTTGCAAGATCGACAAAACTAGATTAAATTTGGCGTAAGCAAACGTTCGATTCATTCATGACAAATGGCGAATTTCGTTGCTCGACCTCGGATTTACTATACGTAAATCACCCGATAAAAGTAAGGATTGAGAAGCTTTTCGAAACGAATCTCGAATAATAGCTGCACAGACGAAGAAGGTTGCGATTCGATCGCATATTCCATTCATCGGACGTGATCGAAATATCGATCTTTGAAATATCTACCCACGTGCCAATGGAAAAAGGAAGAAGAAGAAGAAGAAGAGGCGAATATTGATATCGATAGAGCATTCTCTCGGTGGTACGCGATATTCGTGTCTCATCTTTAGCGCAACATACGCCTTATAAACCGACACACGGGCTACGATTCGAGTCGTACGTCCGCCCGTTCGTCGATCCGTCCACCCACGGTGCTTTTGCTCCGAGTGTGGGCAGTTTCCTGTACGTTGGTCACGTATTCTTTTTTCCAGCCCACACGCGTCCGTGTCTCTGTGTGTTGGCAGAAGAGAAGCCTTCTCAGAGAATCTCTATATACTGCCAGTGAGTATAGCCCGCCAACCCCACGATTTCTCCTTCTCGTTGAGAAAGAGAGTCTCTCGTAGAACGAGAGAGAAGGGTCAAACGGATGAAGATAGAACTAGAGGAAGAAGAAAGAGCGAAGAGGAGAAAAAAGGTGAGAAGAAAAGAGAGAGAGAAGGCTGTACACGGCTGGTCTCCATTCCCCGCTCTACTGTCTACTCCCTCCTGCGTGCCATATGTAAAAGCATACCCGCATTGCCCGTAGAGTGACGGACCGTACTTACGACTGGCTGCGTGCGTGTGTCGCGTATGCCTGCGATAAAACCTGACGTCACGGGCCACGTGATCGTACGATACGGTGGGGGCAGCCCATTCATAATCCGAGGAAGGACAGGCTTAAGGCCGTTTCGGACGTTACCTCGAACCAAACCATCGTAGCCATGCATACTTTTTTTTCTTTATCGTGCGAACGTTGATGCACTGCTGCTGAGCTACTATACGAACGAACGAACGAACAATGCCGAATCATCAAGGCAATGATAATGCAGTCAACTCGAGCGACGACACACGCCAGTTGACAAACATTATATCAGTCTACATCGATAACTTTTCTGGAAACTTCTCCTATCTATTGAGAATCATAGGACGCTTTGTCTAATGAACATCGATCTCGTTAAATCGTAATAGGCATGCGTGCTATATAGTTTTAGAAGAAGGATATAAGACGCGTAACATTAATAAATCAAAATTTTGCTTTTAAGTGAATGTTCTTGTTGATGTATTATCGTTAATTTTAGGATAACGAAGACATCATTCATTATGGAAAATCGCGGAACATACAAGACACCCTGTGGAAATCTATAAGGCGTGCTCACGGATGCACAACACGGCTGATAGCACGATGGATCACAACTACAAGCACCGTATGCGACCAATGAGTCGTATCCTGCTAAACTGTTAAGAAGGAAGTGGTTCGTTGCTGCTGTTCTCTCTCTTTCTCTCTCCCTTTCTATCTCACTCCCCCCTTCGCGCATCTTTTTCCCTCCCATTCATTTGCTTTCAGTCTCTCTACCCGCTTTACCGTCAATCTTTCTACTAGTCACACAGTTTGCTTTTGTTTTTACACCTCCAATGCTGTTTTCTAATTCTCTCGTTGGACGAAAAAATTGACGGAGATTTATTAAACGAATATAAACAAATTTCTAACGTGTTAGAAATTTCCAGTTTTTTCAGAAATTACATCCAAACTTTTCAAATACGGTTTAATTTGTTTGTTTATATGTTACGTCATTTATTTATGCATTCCGCTATTTATTGTTAGCGATGCTGAATAGTGTATGATAAAATAAGCGAACTTATATTGTATAAGTAATAGATATACTACATGTATCATATAAATAAAACTTACCGGTATCTTGCTACTTTTGAGGAAGTCCAACAAGGCTTCCAGGGCTCCTAATGTTGACGCTTGCACGTAAACACCACGTTCCACCAGTCGAATATTGCCGAGAGCACTTGTCAACTCTTTCGTAATTTCTTCTTTCAGGACATCCACTTCATCTGGTTTGTTAGCCACTTGAAGATTCAGTCCTATTTACAAAATATAAAATTTTGGTTTATTTCTTCTATTAATATTACTAATATAGCAATGCTGTGATGACTAATAAGTTGCTGCTTACCTGCAATCGCTTTTTCTAAATCCTTCGCAGCAATTTTTACTCCTTGCGCTGCTTTAACCTCACGATGTTCGATATACGCATTCTGCAATTCATTAAATAAAAAAGATATCGTTATCAAATTTTTATACATAAAATTACTTTTGTACTAAAAACACAACAGATGAGTATTATTAATACAGTTAATTGTAAACGAGACTTCGTATACTTACTTTGACTCTTAATTCTTTCAACGGTTGTGGCATAAGGAGCGAGCGTATTTGAGTTACTATTGGACCATCGGTACCCGCTACTATCATTGTTTCACCTTCTCTCAATATTCCATTGACTAGAATACAATCTATTGTTGTTCCAAGACCTGGTAATGCTTTCACTTCTAGAACAGTGGCTTGAAGCTCTTCGCTATACATGAGCCTCTTAGCTAGTGGACCTTGGCAGGCATCTACTATTAACGATAGTAGATTACCCATACCCTCGCCTGTACAAAAAGTAATAATTTTTATTTTGCACCAAAACATTTAAAAACTTTATATTATTAGAAAAAAACAATGTAATGTATCGATTTACCTGTAATAGCACTAGTAGGTACAAGAGAAACATAACTTCTAGGATCTGGATTTTCATAAAATAACGCAGCATTCAGGCCTTGTTCCGCAAATTGCACAATAACATCCTTCGAACGTTTTTCAAACTCACGTTGTGTATTAATAGCTTGACTTTTTACAATATCTTGAACATCTTTCCGATTCATAGTTTGCCAATCATATAATCTACAGAAATTACGTTACTATTACATTGCTAGCATTTAATTGACGTAATATCATAACAATTGATTTTAAATTCTATACCTGTCAATTTTATTTAAAGCTACAATGAAAGGACATTTCTTCGTTTTAAGCAAATTAATACTTTCGATAGTTTGTGGTTCTAAACCATGCATAATATCTACCACTAATATCGCTATATCACATAGAGAAGATCCTCGATTTCTTAAATTACTAAAAGATTCGTGTCCAGGAGTGTCTATTATCAAAAGTCCAGGTATTTTAAATTTATTTTCATCAAACTGAAAACAATTATTATCTTTTATCAATCTGTTCAAGGTATAATAGTGCATAAAACAGTTATAATAGATAACTTACTCCTTTCACGTGTTTCGTTGATTCTCTAATAGCATCAATGGGTACATTTGTGGCACCAATTTGTTGAGTTATACCGCCCGCTTCACCGTCTTGTACATTTGTTCTTCTCAACTTATCAAGAATTTTTGTTTTGCCAGTATCAACATGACCTAGAACGCACACTACAGCAGCTCTGAGATTATCTACCGATTTTTTCTTTTCCGCTTCTATCCTTCGGAGTTGTATTCGTTCTCTAACTCGTTCCTTTTTTCTCGCTGCATCTGATACTTTATCTTCTACGCCACTATCACCTTCGCTTTCTTCTGTCTCTGATTCACTACCGCTCTCGCTCTCTGACTCACTTTCTAAAGATTCCTTACCAGCTTCTACAATTTGTGACCGCTTTTCTTTCTCGAGTAAAAGTATCGTTGCCTTAAGCTTTTCAGGAGTTTTTGATACATCGTCTAATTTATCTATGAAATTATCTTTTATTAAAAATAGTTTCATTAAATATATTTGGGAACGTACATACAGTACTAATACATTTCTAATACCTTCGTCCTGTTCATCTTCAGTAGTTTCAGCATCCCATGAATCTTTGACATCATCTTCCTTTTCTTCAAATTCCTTTGGTTGCTGGTCCACGATTTCTAATTCAACTCCATTTGCTTCAGGCACATTTTCTTCTGCTTTCTCATCATCTTTTTCATCGACACTTACTTGCTGTTTTACCCTGTTCGGCCTTACACGAGTTCCTGTGAAACAATGTTTTTATATATCTTAATTCATTCTTATATTCTCATATATTATGCTTTATAACAAAGTATTATAAACACCTGGTCTAGGAGGTTTCTTCTCTCCTACACCTGGTAAATCTAGACCTTGAGCTTTAAGCGCATTGAGCATAGCTTGTGCTCTAGCCCTATCTTGTTTTTGTTTCGTAGTCAAAAGTTTCCCTTCTGCCTTCAATCTTTCTTTTCTCTGCTTTTCCTTAAGCTTTTTTCTTTCTTTCCGTTCCTGTTCGAGTCTGAGTTGTTCCAATCGAGCTTGTTCCCGTAATTCTTCTTGCCGTAACTTTTCTTCTTGTTCTCGTTTTAACCTCTCTTCTTCCTCTTTCAATTTCTTTAAGGCTTCTTGCATTGCAGCAATAGTCTTCTTTCCAGGACCTTTGCCTATTGCACATATCTAATTATACTAAATGTAGACACAAATTAATGTTATATCCTAGCAAATGTAACTTGCATTAATTTGCTACTTAAAAAAGAGCAATAAAACTTTTTGTTACCTTTTTCCTTGGTTTCCTCTTTTCCACCTTTCTTTTTTTTCTTCTTTCCCTCATCACCTTCACCAGGTGCAGAAATATCTGCTTCATTGGCCTCCTTCAATTCTGATGTTTTTGTTTCTGGAATCTTTACTTCTGGCTCCTTTTTGCCTTGTTTTTCTGTTGTAGATGCAGGCTTTTCTTCTTCATTTTCTCCCTTCTTAATTATTTCCTATTATCAATCAATTTAAATGTAATAACCCACAGTATTTAATACAAATAATATATATAAATGTAATAAATATTACAACGTGAATCACATACAGCTTTTTTCTGTGCAATTTTCTTCTGCTTTTCTCTTTCTTTCTTTTCTTTCTTCTTTTGTGCAGCAGTTTTCACAGTACCAACTTCCATTTCATCACCAATATCATTTACTTCAAGGTAGTCGCTAACCTTTAACTCTTCTTTAATATCAATGACATCACCTTTCTCCTTTTTCTTATCCTTTTTTCCTTTCTTCTTTTTATCCTCATCTTCAGGTTTCTGTTCAACTGGCTCATCTTTAACTTCTTTCTTTTGTCCAGAATATTCCAATTCCAATTCAGCCAAAACTTTTTCGATATCTTCGTCACTATCATTGCGCTTTCTTCTAGCTAATCATAAGGATTATATAAATACATTTTGAGTCAATTATTCATCCAGTGTGTTATATGATCTAAATACTTGTATAAACTAATTAAATTATTATATTTTTAATATGCATATTACATATTGATGTATAATATGCAATAAACCAAAATGTTATAAAAGGAATTTTTATTTCGCCATTTAATTTAATTACGTAAATATCAAAAAAATAATGTATTAGCAACCGAGTATGGTATTCAAGATACCTGCAACTTTCACTATCAAGTTTGAAACTGATCAACTTTCACCTTACACAGTTATTGGCAATCAATATATTTTTTTAATGTTTGGTTCATCTAATATTTTATTCATACAGTGATCTACATTAATCAAGATAAAGTATATTTCAAGAATAAAAAATCATGTTATCTAATATCACCTTCAAGTTACGAAATACACGACATATTATGATTATTTTCATAAATTATCAAAAATATAAAACTTCTCATAAGTGCATAAAGAGACAAACAAGCTAAACTTTTATTTACCAAATTACAAACATTATGAAAGAAGTGGAAATATATTATTATCCTATCCGTATGTAACAGAAAAGCGGTTATATTGAGGTTAAACGAAAGCAGACGACAGTCGTCACATAAGAAAAATATATTGAACACTTAATTAAAACATAAGCGTACATATATATTCAAAGTACTGTCATTTTATTTTTATTCAATTACACATGTATACCAATCACATTACTACTTTCTTACCTTTCTTGCCTTTCTTCGGTTGAGATTCTTGCATCTTGATCTACTTTTAAAATTTTCCTTGCGTACGTTCAGTTTTTTAATGGTATTTGTATCGTTTCACTAATAAAATTCTTTTTATGAACAGATTAAATTTCACTTTTAATTATAAGTAATTTCGGAATGATTACATATAAATTATACGAAATCTGCAAACCTCTACCTATCCTTTTAATCCGGTCTGCAGCTATGTGCATAACTTAACCTTAACCATATATCATTAGAATTTTTCAAGATGTACATTATAGGAAGATTAAAGCCGACTTCGTATGTGCAACTTGTGACTAAGAAAATAACTATTAATAAAGAAAATGTTCACCTCGTATTATTATTTCAATTTTTATTTTATGAAATATCTTGTTTTAACGAACACAGTATTAATATATTTAAATAAAACATAATATAAAAAACATAAAATGTAGTTTACATGAAAATCTGAACACTTGGTCAAACTAACATTTATGCTATCAAATGCTATAAAATAAGTTATTTATCGCGCTTAGAATAAACAGTTTAACTTAATAAAAGCCAAATTTTGTTCTCTAGATATAAATTATAATAATAGTAATTTTTATTATATTTTTAATAGTTATTTTGTGATCATATGGTAGTCAAGGTACATAGGCGCCATCTGGGCAAAGGCTAATTGTTTCAGTAAAGAGCAAACGTTCTTCGTTCTCTACATCGCGACCAAGATGGTGAGTTAGCGGTTCTAAAATTATCTATCCGTAATCTGCAATTCTTGAAAACATCTTTCGTCAAATAAAACGATAAAAATTATAATTTCACTAAAAGCTTATTAAATATTTTTGTAGAATTATTATTTTTTCTTACGATGATTTATTAAATACTGATTGTAAATATTGTTAACATTGCGAGTTTACGTTATTATTCTAACATAACTTTTGTTACAACACGCAATGTGGTTATATGAATTTTATCATATAATTTATTTATTTTCTTTTTTTTTTTCGATAGTCTACACATAAAAAGAAGACAAGGAAGCTTCGTGGTCACGTGAGCCATGGCCATGGACGTATAGGTATGATTTTGTATAGTTTATTAGTTATAAAATTAATGAATATAAGGATACTTGAAAATTATACAATATTGAACTAAATGAAGCAATACTTCATTCTAGGTAAACACAGGAAACATCCTGGTGGACGTGGTAATGCTGGTGGTTTGCACCATCATCGTATCAACTTTGATAAATACCATCCTGGTTACTTTGGAAAGGTAAATATATTTCATATTTTTATAAAAAATCAACTATATTAACCCTTTGCACTCGAGGCCTTTATCACTCGGGCAAATCAGCAATTTGAAACATTTCGCTGTGTATTTGATAAATTACTTATCTTCAACTTAGAATGATTACACATATAAATTAATGTACAAAACTTTTATATTTTTATTTTTATGTATCTTTATGTCTCAAAGAAGAAAATTTCTTAAATATTAGTCTTTGTACTGTTGTTTAGTATGATATTTTATGTAGCAATTGCCTAGATGTATCCTCAGCTTGTCGGCATACGTATTGCAGTAATATGTTGTCTGGTGTCTATCGCTGGACTCATTTTGTCTACAGCAGACCCTGCAATCCTATTTCCTGTTAGAATGACATGTAGTTTTCCATTTATATCTATTTCTAGGCTTCAAAAAAAGTAGTTTTTGTCACCAATTCAAGGATTTCTTTGAGAAACAGTATGTTGAGGTATAATGTTTGGCATGATCATCGCCACCCCATATCGAGAGTCGTCTCTCGAGTTCAAAGGGTTAAATATTCAATGATGATAACTTCATTATTCACCGGCGATCTGAATTACTTTGAATGTATGTAGTATTCTGATGAGCTGCGTAAATATCAAGTCTGTACTAGTAGAAGAAAATCGTTAATAAATTTTTATTTTAATTCACAGCTTGGTATGCGAAATTATCATTTAAGGCGGAATACAAAATGGTGCCCCACCTTAAATTTGGATAAATTATGGACATTAGTTTCTGAACAAACCAGACTTAAGTATAAGGATTCAGAAAACAAAGTTCCAATAATTGATCTGGTTAAAGCGGTAAGTGTAAATCACAGGAGAATTACTGAAAAAACAAACTTCAAGATACTATATTGTAATTAAATTTTCGCTTTATATTCTATTTTATAGGGATATTACAAACTTCTGGGCAAGGGACGACTTCCTAAACAACCAGTTATTGTTAAAGCCAAATTTTTCAGTAAACTGGCAGAAGACAAAATTAAGGCAGTTGGAGGAGTTTGTGTTCTGTCTGCCTAAGCATACTGGTACATATTTTGTAATAAAGCATTTATAAATATGATTAAATTGCAAAAAATTAAAGCATTTAATGATGATAATATGAACGGGCGGTCGGAAAAGTGCGTACAACACTTAAAACCATGTAGATTGTTCTATGTAACTGATTACACTAATCTAACTTCATAATATTTTGTATTTTTTCATAAATAAATTAATAAAACTTCTTTATGTTTCAGGAACCAAAACGTCCATCAACAAACCTACTGTACATTCTAACACATTTATATTCTTAATAAATTTTAACAATAACAGAGAAAAAAGAAAAAGTTGTGATACTGTTTCATTTTTTCTTATTTATCAGTATTGTATATATTCTTTAATAGTAGGAGTAAACTTTTCAAGTTGTTCATAATTTTTGAATACCAGGATACCAATTTTATTAGTAATAAGTATACAAAGTTATAAAATAGCAAAGTACAAAGAAAAATACAGTACAATGCCTTTTCACATTTTTTTATATACAAAAAACATTTTATTTTTGGAAAATGTACATTTCGATATTGATTTATAACCTTTTTTCGCATTATATCTGAATAAAAAATTATGCTAAATGAGGTGGTGGTGGAGGTATTTGCATACCAGTGGCTAAAAGAGCTGGTGGTGGTGGTACTGGATTAAATATAGGTGGTCTTGGTGGTGGTGGTACTGGTACCATAGGTGGTCCCAAACCAGGTCGTATTAAAGGAACTGGAGGTGGTGGCACTTTACCAACTGAAGGCTTTTCGTTTTTAAATGCAAATTGTAAAAAGAACTGTTTTGTATCTTTGTTCCAATGTGTCCAAAACTTGCCTTCTGCCTTTTCGACTTCTCTACTAGGTACCTAAAATATTGTAAAATTTTATCTTTAAGTACAAAATTATTTATCTTTATATTTTAAAGTAAATTTACCTTGAAAGCTATAGTTTCATAAGGCTCAGCAGCAAACAATAAATATTGCCATTTACGATCTGGTGGTTCAACTCTTTGTTCATAAGCTGACATAAACCTATGCCTTGGAATAACATTATCTGCAACTTCTGGATAGTCAACTTGGAATAATAAACTTTGTTGTCCTGATTCTGGATCTCTTTGTTTAGTTACTCTATAACCTGGTCTTCCAATCTTTACAAATTTTTTTGGTTCTACTCGAGGTTTTTCCGGAGCAAGTGTTTGAGGAGCTTCCTTTGCTTCTTTAGCAGCTCTTCTAGCTAGGTTAGCTTGATGCTTTTTACCTTGTGTATGGGCCAAGTAACTGCCCTCATTATTGTGAAGAGTTAAACATAATTTACATTCATAAGAACCTAAATGATTTTTCATAAAATATGGATCCTTGTTGAGGTCAATAGTCTCCAACGCAAGTTGTCGTAAACGTTCTCTTCTATCTCGGTTACTTTCTGACCAGGACGCGACACCTCCGCCACCAGTTTTGCCTCCTGGACGATTTTGAAAATCCATTTTTGACTTTTATTTATGTTCTTTCACTTATTTAAATACAAAATACATTAACGTGTTACTTATAAACAACACAGAGTAGAATTTCAATGTAAATTAAGCTTCACTAAATTGTCTGATATATACAATGACATAAAGCTGTCGAGAATGTCAGTGCAGCCAATATAAGAGATATAATTACATTATTAACAGAGTTGATTAATGTGCGATTTTGTCATTCTCATATCTGTCTATTTCGAATAGAAAAGTAGATATAAACTTTTTCGTAAAACCGTACAATTAAATAGTTCTTGTGGCGTAGAACTTAATAGGTTTTTGACTATGCTAGTGTGCAACCAAATAGGGTAGATCCCTAAGTTTGAGCTTAAATACATAGATCCTTGTATATGCTAAATTACGACTAAACAGGGCAGATCCCTAATTTTATAGGTTCTTGTGTATGCTAATTTTAGTTAAACTCAGCACTTGGCCGCATGGTGCAGCATCTGTACATGAAACAATCAGAAATGGGCGTGAACACTCTCACTTCCTCTCTGCTACTTCGTAATGACTACATTAGAGTACATATTTCAAGCGAAAGGGAAATAATTTTAGCACTTAATATTTTTTGTTTATATTTTAGTGAGTGAATTTATGTAGTACAACTTAATTACTTCTTCACTGTTTTAATTATTATAGTAATAAATCTGATATACACGTTTTTTTTTTCTTTTTTTACATCACAATTACATTATATAATTTAAGTTTGAACTCGGAACAATAACTAATTTATGGCACATTTTATATACAGAGTGCCTAAACTTAAACAACCATACTGTGAGAACTTCTAATCTACAGTCAAAAAGAAGAAAGAGATGTTGTATAAAGTTTGTTAATAAACACTTTGTTATGTTATAAACAAATATTGTATGCATGAAATAGGTAATAACGCATTCTTCATTACAGCACACAGAAGTTGACTGTATTATTGTGTCAATGTACTTACATGTTTTTTATCATGTGGTAACAATTTCATGTCGTTAATAGTTATAAAATATAATATGTAATATAGTAAAAATGATTGACTAGTACTTTTAATCTCTCATTTTTAAATGTTGTTATTGTGCTTGGATATGAACTTTATATCAATGAACAATGGAATTAATTTCAAAGTACTACGAAGAGAATTTTGTTGAGTTTCAATAACTGTGTACAATATTTCTTTATAACTTAGCAATAAAGCAGTTGGTGACAATTTATGTAACATTTTTTTCATCTTTTTGATTGTAGATTAAGCCTTCGTAATTTGGCCAATTAAGTTTAGGACACCCCATATATATTAATACTAATGCAATTATATTATGAAAGTTTACAGAATCACAGATTATGTTTTATTATAAAGTTGGCATTAAAGATATGACATATATAAATATAGCCACTTTTTACGTCAGAGTACATATAAAAATTAGTTTATCCATATTTACATTATTTTATGAAAGTACAAAAATATAATATCTCAGAAGTACAGATACTTTAATATTGTTACTATTTACATTAACTTAATGAAGTAGGAATGAATGTAATACTTGAATAGTGATAGCCTTCCTACATATATTTAACAATATCATAGGCTATAATTTTTTAAAGATATTTTTATTAATTAGAGTTCCATCTGCCTCTTCTATAATTTGAAGACTGCAAGCTTTAACACATTGGCTGAAACTTTTTCTTTCATTGCTCTGTAGAAAACAATAAGTATATAATATATAAATTCAATTTTTAAAAACTTTAATTTTTCAAAAAGTAGCAGAAAAATAAAAAAAACTGAAGAATAAACATGCAGATTCTAAATAACATGCATATGAAAGAATTTCAACAATATATGCAAATATTTAATAAATAATACATAAATATCCTGTTTTAAAATAGAAAGTAATTACTTTTCCATGTTTACACAAATATAGTGACTTACATGTCACTTGAATTTTGCATATATAAATAAATAAATTATAGTAGTTTCATTCCAATAGTTAAGCACCACCAGAAAAAAAACGAAATCTTGATAGTTTAGTTTCAAGCAAAGCATATTTAAAGAACTGTGCTTCTCACAGTTTCATATTTTTTTCCAAGTCAAATTGTTTATTGAAGTACACCATGGAAGTATGTTATTGATTAGATGTTTCTTTCAAAAATTCAATGCACTTTAAATGTGATGTACCTTGTGCTTCTTCTAATTCTCTTACTTGATCCTCCAATTCTCTTACTTTATCCTCCAATTCTCTTATTTGTCGACATCGTGCACGACATACATCTTTTATTATTGCTTTCTCTTTCTCCAATTTTGTTATTTTTGTATCATCCTGCACAGTTGTTATAATTGTTTTTTTTTATATAAAATTACTTTATATTTTTACTTACCTTAATTATTTCGTTATTTATCGTAAAAAGTTGTTGCGCATTATTAAATATTGTTTGACATGCTTGTTCTCTTCTATTAATACGCCATCGTCTACATATGTCACATTCCCACGTGTTAATGTCGTTTAGAGTCCTTTGAAGTTTTCTTACCTCAGAACTAAGTTCAGCATTCTAAAAAAAATGTATTTTTAATTTTCATTAATTTGATCAATTTTATTTCCTAAAAGTAGATTGAAAAAGATTGGTATTATATATACCTTTTTGCGAGATGTGAGCAGAAGTTCTTGCAATTCCTTACATTTTTCTAGATAAGGAAAATTTTCACTCTGGATTTGGATTTCTAATGCTGAAATTTGTCCATGTTTTGTTACTAGTTCTAATTCTAACTCATGAATTTTTTTTCTTAATACTTGACATGTTTGTCTATCTTCACTGGGATCTGTATCAATTATTACATCTTCTAGTTGTCTTCTTTGATTAAATATCTCATTCCTGCTATGTCTTCTTCTGCTGTTTTCAAAAGCTGGACTAGTAGATCTTGAATTGCTTCTGTTGCTTTTTAGTTCCAGTTCATTTTGATACTCATTAAATTTAATTTGTAATTCCGAATTCCTTTTTTTCAGAGTATCAACAAATTTTTCATTGTCTAATTTTGTATCTCCTACCTGTTTCATATTAGTTTGTGTCACTATTTTAAACATTTTAAGTTGATCTTTCATTTCTTTATTTTCTTCTTCTAAAGTTGTTAATTTTTGCGTTAATTCATTAACCAATTTATTTTCAGTTTGTTGAATGTACATTTTATCTTTTAATTGGTTATCAAGTTCTTTTTTTTTAATAATCAAATCATTGATTTGACTTACATATCCTACAATCTCTTTGTCTTTTTGTGACAATAATAATTTTTTACCTTCTAATTGTAGTGCAATTTTATTTTTTTCTTGTAGAAGTGTATCATATTTACCATCTTCTGTAAATAAATATAAAGTATTTTCTCTGGATTTATGTAATGATAAAGTTTTCTTTAGTTCAGTATTTTCTTGGGACAGTAATTCATATTGGTTTTTTAAATTAACTAATTCTTTGAAAGTTTTATTTTTATTTTCCTGCAGTTCAATTATACGGTTACTTGCACCTTCCAAGTTATTTTGCAATCTTCTGTTTACGTCCTTTAATTCTTCCATATCTGCTTCAGCTTTTATTTTACTTGTACTATTTCTAATCTTTCTTTCTAATTTCGCATTTACTTGTCGCAATTGTTGACATATTTCTTTTAAGTTATCTAATTCTTCTATTAAAGCAATATTTTTGCTATTTAATTCGTTTAATTGTTTATTTAATCCGGTGTTTTTTATTTCTTCTGAATTTAATTTATCTTTGATTTCTTCAATTTGTTTTTCCTTTTTCATTTTCAATCTTTCTATTTCTTCTTTATATCGTTCTATGCTTTCTTTTCTTTCTTTAACTTGATTTTGTAGTATTTCATAATCTGGTATAATAGTTTCGAATTTAGTTTTATATTCGGACAGCATGTCACATTTATTTTTCAAGAGTGCTGTGATATTTTCAATTCGAGACGCTTTTTCTTTTACATCGCTGTTTAATTCGTTATAAGCTTCTGTGAGATGTTCAAAATCAAGTGTCATTTTATAAATAGTTTGATTGTTTACTTTCAGTTCTGAGGAATTTGCTTCTATAATATTTTTCAATTGTTTTTCGTTAGCTTCGAGCCCTTCAATATTATTTTTTAATTCTAAATTTTTTGTTCTATGCATTTCTATAGTGCAAATTAAGTCTTCTATTTTCTTTTCATACCGTTCCTTTTCAGATTTCATATTAGACTCAAGTTCAATTTCTTTGTATTTAAGAGCTTCTTGTACTTGTTTTTCTCGTTTTTGTGCAACAATAGATGTTTGTCCCTTCTGTTGAATATCTACTCTGCATTGTTTGTCAAATTCGCTTTGTAAATTATTGAAATCAATTTCTAGCCCTTCCATTTTTTCTTTAAGTATCTCGTTTTCATGATTACTTTCTTTTATAAGGTGTTTTAATTGGTTAATTTCATCCTGCTTTTTTATACATAAACACTCCGTTTTTGTTAAATCAACATGTAATTTTTCATTTTCTATTTCCAATTCTTTAGCCCACAACACTGCACGCTTTTCAGCATCTGCACTTTGCCGCTTTTCATCCTCTAATTTTAGTTTGTCTTTTTCAAATAATTCTCTCATTTCTTTAATTACTTCTTCTTCTTTCAACATGATCGTTTGCAAAAAAATGATGAAAATTTCGTCTGCAGTTTTATTTAAAAGATCTAAAGAATTCAATTTAAATGACTTTAATTCTTTGATTATACGTTCTTTGATAGTATTTAACTCACAATGTAAGTTTTTTTGTTTTTCCAAATCTATTTTAAGCTTTTCTATACATGACTCTAATTCATTTACTCGCAGTGTTGCATGTTTTTTTGTTTCTATACTTTCTTGATTTTCTTGTTCTAATTTATCACATTGCTTTTTGAGAAGTTCTAATTCATCTTTATATTTACATTTAATACTTTCAGTTAATATAGTTAATTCCTTTTTTTGGTTTGTTGTTAAATCTAATTCATGTTTCAGTGATAATATACATCCATTCAAATCATCTGTCGTTCTGTTTAATTTAGTAATAAGATTATCTTTATTTTCATTTTCAACCTTTAAATCTTCTAATTGCATTTCTAGTGCCATTTTCTCAGCCTGGATTAGTTTTTCTTTCACGAAAAACTGTTCGAGTTCTTTATTCATACATGATAATTCATTCTCAAGAATTTGAGCTTTCTCTGTAGCTGTAGCTTCTAATATCTCTTTCTCTGCTACCTTTTGCTGTAATGCTTCATTATCGCTTCTTAGTGTATTGATTTGGTCTAATAAGTTTTCTTTTTGCATTTTAAATTTACTAAGCATAGAAACAAAATGTGCACTATTTTTCTTTATTTCATCTATATCTTCTTTCACTTGTTCAATATTATTTTGAAGGTGTTCGATTTTCGTTTCATTATGAAGCTTTTCAAGTTCGTCACATTTTTTTATATATGAAACTGAAAGTTCATCGTGGTCATGCTTTAACGTCCGTAATTCGTTATTTAAGTGTTGAACCTTCTCCTCTACAAAGCTTACATTCATTTTATCTGCAAAACTAGTGTTCAAGGATGTATCATTAAAACTTACATTTAATTCTTGATTAACCTTAAGTTTTAATGCTTCAGTATCTTCACATTTCCGCTTGAACCTTTTTTGTAAGTCTTCCAATTTGTGATTTAAAATTTTTGCTTCAAGTTTAAAAGCTCTACGACTCTCACTTATCTTCTTTAAATGTCCACATTGACTACAGGATGATAATTTTAAATCACTTAATTTTTTATTTAAACGAGATAGATGAGTAACTTTGTCCTGTAATACTATAAATTTATTTGACAGTTCCTCGTAATTTTCTCCTTGCAATATTTTCTCAATAGTCTCATTTAACTTCTCAGGATTACCAGATACTGTAGATGAATGCAATGAATTGCTATTTACTTTTTCATTGCATGGATTATCAAAATCCTCCATACTGTCTAATAGATTATTGGAAATCTTTGCATTTTCATTAGTTAATATTGTTATTTTCATTTTTAATTCTGCTATTTTGGCTTTCAAAGTATTGTTCTCCAATCTTAATTGATCTATGTCGTTTTTGGAATCTACGTTTTTTATTAAAATCATTTTATTGTTCAAAATATCACACTGTTCTTTCAATATATCATTTTCCTCAATTTTATCTATTAGATCAGAGGAAAGCTCATTATTTTCTTGCATTAAACATTTGTTTTTTTCAGTTAGTAATGTAACTTTATCCTTATAAATACAATCATGGTCATACAATAGCGATTTGCTTTCTTTAACGTTTTCAAGTTCCTTATCTTTATCTGCAATGATAGTTGATAATTCAATATTTTCTGTTTTTAATGCATCAATTTTATTCTGATGTTCAATTAATAATTGCTCATTATTGAATTCTCCAACTGTTTTTGAGCGAAATGATTCTAATTGTTCATTTAAGACTGTTATATCGCCTTCTAAATTAATCTTTTCTTCCGAAATTTTCGAAATTTGTGTGTAAAGCTCAGTAATTGTTGTTTGAAAATTTAATTCAGTTTTTTTCGAACGTTCGTTTTCAACGGACAATTTATTTGACATTTCCATATTTTCATTTGTTAATAAATAAATAGTTTCTTCAAGTTTTTCTATATCTAATTTAAGGCTCCGAACATCATCCTTTATTTCGGCCAATTCTTGACTTTTTAACTTTACCTCTACTACTAATTTAGCTTTCTCTTCTTCTAATTGTATTACATAATTTGGAGAATATTTATCAATTTCGTTATTTTTAAAACCATCACAAATAAACTGCATTTCCACTTCTTCTTCTATGTTCTTGATAAAGATACAAAATTATAAAAATATATATGTATAAAATTAAAAAATACTTTAAGACATAGGCATATAAATATTAACTGCACTTACATGTTTGCAACAATGGTTTCCTTCACACGTCAATTGTTTCTCTAAAGTTGTAAATTCACGAAGTTCAGTAAGTTCCGTTGTCAGGTCCACGATACATTTCCGTAAAATACTTCTCGGCGTAGAAGGACATATTTGATTTCTATTGCAGATAAGAGGAAACATTAAATTGTAATAGACAATATTTTAATAATGAAAAATATATACCTAGAAGTTTGTATTGAAGTATCTTGTGTTTCTGGCATTAGAAATAAATTATCATTTTTCATATATTTAACATCTTCATTTCCAATATTATCATTTACTTTGATTTCACAGTCTACTTCATAATCAATTGTTTCTGATTCAAGATCTGTCTGAAATGCTGAAAATACAAAGTAAGCTAAATTTTTAAATAATAAAGAACATTGTGAAAAACAAATTGCACAATGTAATAAATTTACTTTGATTTATGTCAACCGATTGCATAATGTCTTTTTTATGTAGTTTCTCAGGTGAAATTTCTTTTATTGTTGGTAAGCAAGTTTGAGAACGAAATACAGGAAAATACGGTTTTATCATTCCAGGATTACACCAAATATTATCTCTTCTTTTAGACTTATAGTTAAGTGCTTTTTCACAATTTTTTTCATATCCAGAAATAATTTGAGTTTTTAATAATTTTATACGTTCTTCTAACAAGTGACATTTCTGTTGTAGCTTGTTAGATTCTACTTCTTCTACTTCTATAGATGAGTTTCCATTTCTTATTTGCTAATGAAATAATTCCAATATAGCACAGCAATTGTCATAAAAACGTGGGTTAATTTTTAAAATAAAATTACAATTAATTGTACAAACCTCTAATTCCACTTGTTTTGCATAATGAAGAAGTGATGCATCAAACATAACTTCATTCTTTTGTGGTTTGGTTTTAATTTTTCTAGTATGTGATGCAAACCTAAATATCAAAAATAATATTCTAATACATGTAAAGTTATAAATGGCATTGTAAAAATAGCATACTAACAATAGAGTGTAATATGTTTCCTCTAAAGCAACAGGTGTTACTGTACATATTACTGCTATCAAAGCATTGCCACTTAATGAAGACTGCAGTAATTCTGTTAATTTACTATTACGATAATCAATATGTTCCTGGACATTTTGTGACTTACTTATTTGTGTAATTATTGATTCTAGAGTAAAAAGAGATATATCAGTTTGGTGTTCTTCAATAGCTTTTGTACAATGAACTTTTGTAAAACCAGCAAGATCTACCAAATTTAATTGTGATACTTGTACAATATTGTTTGAATCTCCTTCAATTTGCTGACTTTCAATTATCTAAAAAGTATGTGTATCTATTACACTAAATATTATAATAAAGTGTGT
>JACXIV010000099.1:0-100311 GCA_014737475.1 Bombus confusus
AGGAAACGTTTACAAATTTGCACTATCGTTCACCTCTTTACTATTACTCACGTCGGGGTCACCAATTTGAGGCGGTTTTGGGATGTGCAAGATATAGTAATCGGTAAAGGTTTAGTACTATTTATTGAAAACTATAGTTCGCTTCGTACTGTTCGCTTGGATGCTCGAAATGTAATGATCGCCTTTTCGAGTGTCTGTGTCGAAGGCGTCTCGGTCGACCGGTTAGCTGACGGTGACTATTCCACTTTTTGGCGGTTACATACAATTACATGTTTATCATCGTCGGTTCGCTTTTCTAACTTGTTTTCCGTCGTCTTGGGTTACAGCGGTCTTTGTGTCGCTACAACCTGTACGCGCGCACAGGTGATACCGTACAAAATAGTCGAGAAACGTCGTTTGAAGTCAGCCAGACATTCGCACGAATACGCTACGAAATCGTCCGCTCGTTCTTTGCGCAACGCCAACTGTCGAAGCATTTTCGAAGCATCCGCGAACGTTCGCGCGCGTACGTCGTTCATTTTTTCATTTTACCAGGACGCGGAGTAAACGAGGATTCGTTCGTCAGATGCAAAAGCACCGTAAGAAGAATCATTCGTTGAATCATCGATATTGGACGTGGCGTGGCGTCGCGTGCTCGCGTTCCGATCGATTTCGATGCTTTTCCGCTTCCTGCGCTTCGCCTTTTTTCTCTTTCTGCTTCGCTTTGGCCGCTGCACGCACATTTACCGACACGCTCCGCCACGCTTTGCGCGAACATTCTCCCGGCTGGCAACCCTTCTGCCATTCCTCCCATTCCGATTCTATCTGTCAGCGCTCTCGCGATACGCTCTACATTACTCGGGCCACGGCCTCGTGTGATCTAGCGTTTGCACGAGGCGCAGCTTTCATTGGACGAACAAACTCGTGAGAATTATCGTTCGATAATTCCTTGATATCCGGCGAGATTTTCTCAGCGACGCTGTACGTCGGTTTCAGCGGAACGAGTGCATTCGTGCAACGTTTAAAGCGATTTCTAGGCCACTGGCCTGGAGTTTATTAACGCGTACGTAAGAAGGTTACCGTCGTCGATCAATTTATTCCCGTATAAGCCGGACGAGATTATCCACGAGGCAGCTGGCGTCGAGCATCGTTGGTCGCCGAGACGGGACAGACGGTGGAGTAAATTCGAGAAAATAAGAGAGCGATCGTCGTAATGCGATAATGCTACCAGCTTACCGATGGGATTCCGCGGAGGCTGGAATCGGCGGAAATTCGACAGAGTTATTAGCGCTCGGTTTATCCGCCACGAATCAACGAGATCGGAATTTCCGGGAGTTTCGCGTTGCGGCGAATTACCAGGCGGCGTGCGTTTTAAAAACATCTGCGTGCTATTTGCCGTGGCTGGAGCAAGCGAAATTTCGAAATTCAAAGGGATCAGCGGGCATACGGGACCGTGGAATCGCATTTCCCCGTTTCGTCGGTGGCTGTCCTATTAAACGCGCCGCTCGACACACACAAGCGTTCGATATCCGCCGTTTCCGCCGCGACACGACGCGTCGATACAGCTACCTGCTGTACATATACCACGAGGAAATCGTTAAAATTCACGGAACAAAGATTTTATCTTCGCGGTTCGCCCTTCGTCTCGACATCGCATTCACCGATCGAACGAAAGTTTCCGTGAGACGCGCAACCAGCCGGTTGCTTATTCAGAAATACCCGTTTCGAGGGTACCATGACACGCAACGCGTTCGACTAACGTTCAGAAGCATTTTCCCGGGCCAAATTTCTCACAGTCACGATACCGAAATAACGACAGTAAAGGCAATAACCGTCGGAACATCGCGCAATATCCTTGGTTTCGACGCAGCCAAGAACGTGTAGTATCGCAGCTTCGATATTGTTGAAGTGGTTAACACTTCTAAGAAAACTCTACATCTATTCTGCTTAGTTTTCTCAATCACTGAAGCCGTCAACAGGCCATAGACAAAAGACAGCCACATGGCAACCATAGACAATAGACAGGCAACGATGGCTTCAGGGTTTTCAGTTACTAGGTAACGCTGCTAGCGTGCGGATCTGGACCAGCTCAAACTGTATTCATACTTGTATATACACTTCTTCGTTAAATATACTTTTCTATCTTACAATTTATCCAGGCGTTCCTCTATCCATATAACCAATAACCACAACAGATATTTCCACACTCTCAGAAACTGCATAGACAAAGGATCCGGCATTTCACAGCCACTCTAACAGGCCACACGCAATAGTCAGATGGTGGCTCAGTATAAAACTACCCCCAAAACCAGCACACGACGCACTTTCTCTTAACACACTCTGAGGCGTTACTCTGCCGGATTCCTAAAATAAAATTCACTATTAAATGTAAAGTCTGAGCTTTTCTGAACTGTGAAACCTCCGAACCAAGACGCGAGGAGACCAGCGGTCTTCTACGTGACAACACGCGCGAGTTGTCGATCGACGATCGACGCAGCAACGACGACCGAAAGACGTTCTAGGTCTCGTTGCCACGTATCGTTCGATCATGGAGAGGGGTGACCCGAAAATTCAACGATGTTCTCAATCTCCTTGCCTCGCTGTACGAATATCGATTGGAAGTAAGATGGCAATTATCCCGGAGAAAATGAAATATCCGTGGCACGAGGTAACGAGGAGATGCGCACGAGTCGTAAATAGGCGAACGGGACGAATTAACGAAACACGGCTGTGATGCGCGCATCGTGCAAACACCAAAACTGTCCGGTCGAATAATCGACGCTCGATCCGGTTAATGGGCTTTAATTGACTCGAGCAATCGGATTTTCCACATTTTCCATGATCAAATCCTCCTCGCTCTCTGCCCCTTTTCCTCGCCGTTTCCTCCTTCTCCTCCTTCTGCTCTGCACGCGATAACGATCTTCCGATTCGACCGAGTAAGCTACGCTCGCTTTAATTTCCCTTCCCACCCTTTGCCCTCCCGCCAACCTCGCAACGGAGACGCTGAAATATCGAACGAATAAATTCCTCCAGAATGCTAAATTTTCTACCACTGTGCGGAAAACTGTCCCGTCGTTTGCGAGATTTACGAAGATATTTGCGCGACCCCTCGGCTTTGTTTTACCCGCTTCGAAACTGTTCGCGCGGTCGAAAAAGGGATGGACGCGGTCACCGGAACACCGACAAATCTTTCGCTCGCTCGAACTTCGTCGCAGAACGTGCGCGTTTTAAGCGCTGTGCGAGAGTCGCTGAAGGCTCGAGACATGCAATGTGAGAAATAACTCACAGCCCTGTTGTGTCCTTGTTCGATCTACGATCCTTCGAGTCAAGAAGAATCGCGGCTGACTTGCTTTTCCTTTACAAGCTTGTCAATAATGTTGTTTTTTGTCCACGACTCCTTGAACTTATAAATTTGTATGCCTCGGCCGAGTCGTCTAGACTCGCAAGGTCTTTTCTCCTACACCGTTACGGATCCTTACTGGCGAACTCGAAGCCAGTAAATCGCATATGCGATACAGCCAACTCTTACCGCACCTGGTCCGATTTCTTCGTTGGCATCGATAGTTTCAGAGATTCGCTTCGCGGTATTTTGTAAGGGTGAAACTATAGGTTTCCCACGCGCTCTACGTAGCTTCTTCGATTTCAGCATCGTATACCAACGGGGATTTATCCCGTTTATCGTTAAATAAATAATCGCGATGCGCGAAATCAGCAACGATGGGGCGGCGCGATTTATCGTTCGCGAAGAACGCGAGTAGCATAACTTGTAGGTAATCGCGTTACAGCGGCGTTACAGTGGGTCCATTAATTCAGTCCAGTGGTACAAAGATCGGTGTCACGCGTGAGCGAGGACATCCGGTTTTCCGCTGAAGCGCAACCACCGAAACCTTAGACCAACCTTCTCCTTCCAGCTACACCGCAACGCAATTACGCTCATGGAAACTAACGCGAGCGAATGCTAATTCCTGCCAACCGAATTTCCCTTCCACGCGCTTACCTTTGCCCCTTTCCGTGCCATTTCGAGCCACTCGCTCTACGTTCGTCTTCGTCCGAACCCCTCTGATTCCAGCGAGTCACCGAAAATTCGTTTCGATGATCGCCGTATCATCGTGACGTTCGGCCGCAAATGCGCGCTACGCGAAAATTTATTACCCGACGATATCCTTTTACGTGCGCGGCTCGTTCACGCGAAAAGAGTACAGTAGAGTCTGGATTTCGCGACGCGATGCGGACCGAAGCTATCGCGAATAATCCGAAAGTGGAACAATACGAAAGGATTCGAGGCTGTTGATAAATCGTGCAATAAAATCGTAAAAAAACATTTTGATAATACCGCACCGCGTGCTTCAGCGTAATCGCTACGAAATTAATTAATTTTACTCTTTTTCGTACTCGTTCATATTAAACTTTCAAAAGTCCAAAGTATTAGGTTGTCCGGTTGTTTCGTTTTATAAGGAAACAATAGACGCACGACATTTTTCGTTTTCTATGATCCATTTTGTTCCGTTTCTATTATTACGATCATACGTAATTCGATAAAATAATATGAAACAAAAAATGTTGTGTACATGTGAGAGTGAGAGAACTTAGGGCGACACAAGATCATTGTAACCGTCGTCTTGTGCAACAACAAGACAGCGGTAAATAAGTAAGAAAATTATAATTGTCAACGTATTAAATATATAATTATATATAATTAAATATATAAATATATAAATAAATATATAATTATATAACATATATAATTGTAAACATATAAAACATATAAACATATAAAACATATAAAAAGCGACAAGCAGATAAACAATTGTAACAACATAACGGTCGACCGATCCGTCTTTGGCACCGGTATTCGAAAAGGCAGTTAGTATTAATTAATTAATTAATTATCTTGGCACCTGCACATCTAAATCCACTTCATACATTATTCTGTATGTCCAAATTCAGTCATCTTAACAAAAACGAAAGAAACTTTCCGGACAACCTAATAGCTCGGATAACCTCGGAACTTGGGTTAAACGGCAGTCGGATAGACAAGACTTCTCAGTATTGTAGACAAAAATGCAGTAAAATGAGCGTGGTATTTTCGATGTATCGTTCAATACGGGAGAACGTCCGCGACAGTAAGCAGAAAAAAAAGGAGAGACAGAGGCCAAAGTAGCGGCGCTGGTTAGGAGAAGATAGTCGTCGGAAGCTTCCAAAGCAAGGAAACTTGGCGAAAATTTTCGTCGCCACGCCGTTGAAGAAGTTGCAATACTCGTACGCGCGTGTCGTCCGATCGGCTCGATGCAGAAAAAACGTAGCAACGCGACCAAACGTAACCCAGACATTCTC
Organism: Bombus confusus; assembly: GCA_014737475.1. Classification (NCBI taxonomy): domain Eukaryota; kingdom Metazoa; phylum Arthropoda; class Insecta; order Hymenoptera; family Apidae; genus Bombus; species Bombus confusus. The sequence continues at coordinate 5,314 of JACXIV010000099.1, forward strand.
GTTAGCAGCCCTCGCGATATAGAAATCACTGGATTGGAAATTAAATCGTCAAGTGGCGACGTCGATCGATGCGTTGACATTCGGGTTGCTAAAACGTCATCGCCACTGTTGCATCGTCGATACCGCCGTATCGCTCCGGTTTTCCAATCCTCGTTCTTTCGCCTAAAATCTGATCGCGTTCGCTCGATTTTACCGATAAGATGGTTTGTTGTAGAAAAGCGGTAGAATTCTTTGGTCGCGTAAAGCGCATCGATTTTCGCTAAATCGCGTTTGATCGAAAGCGGCGAGTGTTTCGTGACCGCCGCGTTTCCCTCGTAGTCTTCCGGTAGCGTGCGGCCGTGCCCTTCTAATTGTAAATTGTAAGCGCAATTGCAATTGTAAATTGTAATTGCTCTGCCGAGAAGCTATGGTGAGAAGAACAGGAAATAGGAACGGTGAGAGTAACACGCGCATCGTCTTCAACGGATACGGGTTATAAATCGACGATACATCCGAGTCACGTCGGCACTCGAAGATTAAACGACTACTTTACTTACTCGCTACCGTTCGATGCAGCCGGTTCGTCCCGCTGGATACGATACTGATATACGTAAATACATAAATACATGGGGAAACAACGCGCTTTCGACGGAGAAGCAATTTCACGTTGTATCGAATCTGCTGGTACTTCATTCTCGAATCCATTTTCTCGTGTGTACCGAACCGCGGAAAATGGATATAATTTGATTATCAGCCATATATCGACGCTATCGACGAAACTGTAAGCTTCCATTTATCGATACATCGATACGTCGCAGTAATGACTGGCACAATAACTACTGCCATTGACCACCGTTGCGATAAACGACGGTTCCGTGATATCGTCTCGTCGAAATACTCGGTCGCTGCAGCGGATAATTAGCATCGCGGCATTCGGCCAGTCTGAACCGTTTGTCCTTTTAAACGGACCAGACTTTTTTCGCTGAAAGGTATTGTTCAGCGCGCAAATATCGTGTCCGTGTTGAAGTATCCCACGCGACTGAAACTTCTCTACAACTTTGCTCCTCTTCCTCTCGAGGCGGTGGAAAATTTCGAAGCACCGCTCGATAAGTTTTCTCGAGCGTTCGTAATCGTTGGCAAAATTTCAGTGCAAGTTGCAAATCATTCGTAGGAACCACGTCGCTCCGCTGAAATTACGACGCAGACCGCGTCTGAAAATTCAGAAGGCGGCCAATCGGTTTTACGATTCCGCCTTTGTCATCGTTTCGTTTGGGATCGGTGTACGTCGTTTCGGACCACGTTACTATCGACTAATTGGTACGCAGAAATCGTCTGAATAATACGTCAAAGCACGACACGATTTATTGCGGAAAAGTGACAAACATACGTAGAATAAAGTTTGTTCGGTTTTTGAGAAGATCGAGTTTGGAAATTCGTAGCGTATCAAGTATATTTGAACACGGTTGATTCCTGCGGCTGGACAGGACTAAATGATCGACAGGAATTATTCTACGTGTGAAAATAAGTCGACGATGTAGAATAACGTGTTTTCTCGAGTCGCTTTGTTTCCGAGGAAAGTAAATTTAGTTTATCGCGTGTAGTTAGTCCATTCTAATTCTCTAGTAAATACCAAGAAACGAGTTTTTCAAGAGGAAAAGGAAAGATACGCGTTAACGTAGTCCAAATGGATGAAAAAGAAAAATGTACCTGCAGGGAAGCCTGTACGTGTCACCTCTTAGTCGTAAGGAAAACTATTCCATTTATATAGATAGATGACGTAGACAAGAACCAAAAAATAATTAATGATGGTTTGATGATTTATTGGCAGTTATATTTTTTTCTATAGAGGCGACGTTGCCAAGTCATCGTCTAGCATTGTTAGAAACTATCTAGAACGAGAAGTTGCGCTTAAATTCTACGCTACAGCATCCTCGTCGGTACGTGGAACATTTGCCAAGGAAAAATCCAAGTTTTCCAATTTTGGCACTTACGGCGTTTTCTATACAAGCAGTCTTCAACTAAACGCGTTAAAACTCCATTTTCTTGAAAATGAAGTCCTAAGCGGAAAAGTTCCATTCTACGTTTTCGATTTATTTTCACGCGTAGAATAACTTCCTGTCGGTTATTTAGTCCCGCTTACTCCGGAACTAGCCACCTTCAAGTATACCTGGTACATTTTCAAATTCGATTTCCTCGAAAACCAAGTCGAGAACGAGCAAATTTTACTCCGCACCTTTTCCTTCATTTTACGCCGGCATTTACATCGTGACCGCTTTCACACGTTACTCGGTCGGACCTGAAGTATACCTACTTAATGTAGCGTGTTAATTTCACACGGTGCCAAACCTGCAGCATATATATATATATATATATATATATATATATATATATATATACATTTTTATTTTTATAGTTTACTTTAATTATAAAAATAAAAATAATATTCAAATATTTAATTTAATAAATATAAGAAAATATTTTCGACTTCTTTTTCCGCGTAGAATCACCCCCTATCCGCTTGTACCACTAGTTACCAACCACCCTGTATATATATATAATTATATATATAAGATCTTTTGCGCGATGCAGCAAAGAAAAGCAGGACCACGCGATCGTCTTTGCTAACGTCATTGGGCTCCGTGTCGCGCGTCGTTCCAATTGCATTTCCCAACTTTCGCATGCGTATTGTTGGGCCGTACGCGCTTAACTTTTCCCAGCTATAACCATATTTTGGCGAACGTGCGCCTGTCTCGGATTCCTCGCTGCTGGCTTCGGAACAACACAGCTAAATTGGCCCTAGTCGTTACCGTGTACTCCACGAAACACGACACTGCGAGCCTTTAAATCTTGCGCCGCGAAATTCGCTCGTTCCTCCAGCTACTTGTCTCCGTTGCCACGTTACGTTCTCCGGCTCGCGATAAATATCGCGTTCGACGTTTCGATAGCTCGTTTTTAAACTTTCGTATCGCTTCGGCAAAGAATGACCTTCGAAAAGGGGCGAACCGCGTTCGTGCACGAGCGCGTTAACGAGACGTTCAAACGTTGCAGGTTACACGACCACGACGACGAACACAATACTCGTAAAGTTCGCACGGTTCTCGCGATTGCGTATTCCCCTCGAGGAATTTACCGCATTTCTGCCTCGGCTGCTACATACAGCCCGAAGATCCGCGTATTATTCCTTCCTTTCCAGTTTTCTATCCGTCTGCTCGTACGCTGCATTTCGCTTTCCCGGTTCGCAATTCTTTCGAAAGCTGCAGTCACATCGCCCGTTTTCGATGACATCCGGATTTTCGAGCGACCCGGAACTCTTTCACGGCACTTTCCGGATCGATAGACCTTCCACGCGACGATTTTTCTTGCCCCGTCCGTTTTACATCCTAGGATGGTGATTGCATCGCAGTCAAACGAACTAATCGTTTGCCCCCTTTTTTCAAGATTGCAGCGCGTGTGTCGAGCCGTGGAAAAACGAGACGAATTTAGAGACAATTTCCAGTCGCCTTCAGATAAAATTTCCCAAATTACCGTAATCAGCGAGCAACCAGCTGCGACGTTTCTGCCTCGAAATGCCTGGAAAACTCGACATTGGCAAAGAACGTTCCAAACGTCACATCGTGCGCCGCATCGACATCGAATGCTGCCTATCGAAAGTTTCGTACTTTTAAATGCCGGCATGTTCGCGATTCTCTAGATCAAACACAAAAAATGCGGTAAAATCGCATCCGCGATCGTACGTTTGATGGCAAGATCGGTCGGTGTTTTCTTCATCCAATGCTCATTATATTCTGAAAATTATTCCACGACGCTGGAAAACGAGCGAAGACGGTGTTAGAGAGCGGCGGCAATATCGGTGGATATTCGGAACGATCCTCTCCACCTTAGGCGGCTTTCTGAGCAAAACCCTTGCCAGGAACGCCCCTTCTTCGTCTTCTTCGCCTCTTGAACAAGCCGAGGCAAGTCGACGCGAGGATTAGAGAAGCCGGTGCTTCTAGTGGCACGGCGTTTGCTCCTCAAACCGAGAGATTTCCAGCTTTATTACTGGAACGAAGAGGGGATATGTACCGTGCCCAACGACCCTACAAAGCAACACCGACGAAACATTACCAATTGTAAATAACAAGACGAATGAAACGCACGTCGCGTTTCGTAAAATGAAGAGAAGTCCATTTAATGAGATAACTCGGTCCTTTTAATACATTTGTGACGCGTATGCACTTATATGTTCCTGTAAAGTACCGAGAAATGTTTGGTTTCTTCGACAAATCTTGAGATTTACCGTCACAGTTGATACGAATCCGGAATGGTATAAGATCAATATTTATTTCACTTTTTATATATATATATATATATATATATATATTTATTTATTTATTTATTTCAATTTAACGAAATTAATTGGCAAATCTTAAGGTTTGCTACTGAGCTACGGTAAATGTCAGAAGTTTCGCATAAAGACGTAAAGAGACACGGACAAAGCGCTTTCGTTTCAACTGACACGTTATCGCTGCTCTTTTCTGCTATTATTGAAATAAAATCAGTGTAAAGAAAGCATTCTATATATTATACTATATGCGCCGCGCTTATACTATTTTTGTCCGCACGTGTGCAACATTGACGCGACACACATACATACCCGTTGCCCGCTTGCTCGCACGAAAAAATCTAGTCCAAATCGATGCCCATCCCACACGCGAGTAAATTTAAAAAGCAATGTTTTGACCGAAAATCGCTATTATTATATTAGTTTGGACCACGTTTCTTTGAGAGAACAACGCGGCCGATTCCTTCCACTCGCTCCTATCCAACAGCGTGAAACTTGCTCTTTTCAGTCCGCACTGACTCGAACAGTAATTCATAGAATCTTTCCCTTGACGCTCGTTTTATCTCGATAATAGCACGAAAGAACGGCGATGAAATGTAAGTCGAAACAGAAAGACGTTTAATACGGTGCGAGTACGTGTCCCTGTGAAACTTCTGACATTTACCGCAGCTTAGTGGCAAATGTTAAGACTTGCCAATCAATTTCCGTAGAAGCAGGAAATATCGATTGCATAATATCTCGCACTTATAGCGGCATTGCCTGTTAAATCTGACGATTTGCCGGGAAAACCAGACGTTTTCCGCTATTCGTTCGACGATCGTGCACTTGATCAGTCGAGACGCACTCTGTGTACAGTATACTTTTAGTTATTTTTAGTTATATCGGACAAATTTTTAAAGTTATGGTACACGAGTTAATATCTTTAATTAAAAACTTTTGGTTTCGGACAGCCATTATAGATTATTAAAATTTGTTTGATTATCGGTAGGGCAATTCGACGAGGGCAATTGTATTTTGGTTGCGAATAAGTACTATCGATGAGGGAAATTTAATTTTGCTTGATAGTAAGCGATATAAATAACCGGAGTGTTTTTTGGTTACCAATAAATATTATCGATGCCCCGAATTTTATTTTGGCTATCGGCGATTATTATGACGATATCGTCATTACTGGTAATTAGTATGTGTTCATTGACAAGATAAAGAAAATGGACTATGAAGCATATATTTTATTAAGCAAGAAAAACGGCATGAGAATATACGGAACAAAGAATAAAATAAGAAATATTGTAGCGCGATAAATTAATAAAACTGTTGAGAACATACTGCACTATAGCATCGTTTGTTCTATCCTTTGTTTGGTACAACGTATTTTTATACCATTTCTTAGCAGATAATGATAGAATGTACAAGTATCATATGTAATGAAATTTTTCACTCACGAGTGACGTTAGTAACAGTCGACAATAATAGAATGCAGCCTGAGAAAATTCTTGTCGTTGATATTAGTTAGAGATAAGCAAAAAGAAGGTTTCGGCCATCGATAATGATTATCGGTAACGAAAATAAAATTCAGGCCGTCGATAATGCTTACTAACTAAACGGCAACTAAAAAAAATTCCGGTCATTTATATTGGTTACTGGTAGCCAAAATTAAATTTCCGCCAGCGGATAATGGTTACCGGTAGCGAAAAAGAAAAGGATAGTAATCATTTATATCGTGGTTGTTCGTAGTCGGAGCAATAAAAAAATTGATATCTTTTAATGATTTTATTTTTTGACAAATTTCCTTCAAATTCGTGTCCTTCATAATCGTCTTCCATCTAAACAAATGTTAATTTTCACTCAATGAAATTTTTCCAAAAATTGTTCAAAATAACTCTTACTCTGAATCTCCGATCTTGTTACGTTACATTCTGTACGCATCATATTGTCGGTTACGCGAAGAAAGAGAAGACGCGGAACCGTTGCCAAAAGCTTCAAGGAAACCCGCTCGAAATAATGTAACCAAATGGATAGGATAAATCCGGAGAAAACGCCGGATGTGAGACGAGCGAACGTCGGAGAAAATTGGTAGACGTTTGGAGAATCGAAAAATGCGAGCGAAGGAGCGAGCGCGCTAGTAAAGAAGAAGAGATGGTCGGGAATGGGCGGAGTACGAGAGAAATGCGAAGACCCTGAACACGCGGCTGGGAAAATGGAAAATATTGGCGGCCGCGGTTGTTGGAAAAGGAAGAACGAAAAATAGGGGGAACGCCGGCAGAATGAAAATTTAATTGAATTTAATGTAATATACGGAAATAAAGATCGCTTGAGATGATAGAAGGGAAACGAAGAAGGGGACGTGGGAAAGGGAAACAAATGGACGCGAAGTTTCTAATTAAGGCTTCTTGGCCTCGAACCAATTACGAAGCCTGGGAGATACGCCGTGAGATACACGACGTATCGGCTGGATCGCAACGAAAACCGCCAGGTCCTAGCGGTTAGTGTAAAACTTCCTCCGAGCACTGTGAAAATTGTTCGCCAAAACGATCGAACTCGCTAATTAGGCATCTGGTTGCAGGCTGTTTTCGTCGATACATTATCTACGAAACCATTATACAGCTCCTCTCTCGAATAAATATTTGACGTTCGCATTCGATAAACAACGCACGTAGTCGTACAAACTCGGCCAGCAGAAACTCAGCGACAGTCACGTTTGTCATCCTTTCTCTTCCTCGCCGACGGTCTTCGAATTTCCGAAGCGTATTTGTTCCACGTAATCGGGCAATTTTTCATAGATTCTACAGATTCTTTCACGCGTTGGTTCCCTCTCTTCGTTCGTTTGCAACGCGATAAAATCGCATGGACCAAAGAATCCATCGACCGACCGAAACATCGAAACAGCGGAGATTGGAGATCGTCGCGTCGAGCAGCGATAACGCGAACCATCCGCGATAATAACTGCATTGGAATTTCTGCGATTTCGGGAATATTTCGCACAGAGGGATCGGAATAAATAGGAGGGAATATACAGGGTGGGACGTAAACCGTAGTACAGTTAGGCAAAGTACAAGAACAAGATTCGGTACAACATGTTTTTCCCCTGAGGCTTCGTTTTCGAGAAAATCGACCTGGAAGTTTGACGAGTGGACTGAAATTCGGCTAATTCCACACCGAACGAGAGTAAATAATCGTCAGGGGTTTAAACTACGTAAGAAAACAAGTGAAAGACGCAGAACGACATTTTTTCGCGAGATGCTTCGTTTCCGAAAAAATTGAATCTGAAATTGTTTCGCGAGCACACGCGTACACAACAGACCAGTTCGTTTTCAGCCAAACGTGTTTAAAGTTTGTTTCCTGGAAAACGTGGCCTTCACCGGAAAAATCCTATTGCACATTTTTGATTAGTTTCCGCGTGTATAACAACCCGCTGCCGATGGTTTATTCATACCTAGTCAATAATTAGCCAAGTTGAGATATACTTGACAAACTTTCAGACCCGATTTTCTCAGCAACGAAGCGTGATACACAAAAATTTTATTCCATTTTTATTCTACGTGTTTTTTCACGTAGAATCACCCTCTGCCCGATTGTACTTCGATTACCTTACTTGCCCAATCCTGTACAGTTGAGCAGCGTATGCACGGCAAATTGTTAAAAAAAAAGTCGAGCGGATAAACGCGCGAACAACATTCGGTGAAAAGCTAGTTGGAAGTTGACCGACACTGTCAGCTGCCGCGTATACGTGGTGGTATAAATTATTCGCTCGGTCTGACGACGCGGTGTACATCGTCGAGCAATAAAGTGGCAGCCACGTGGCTGAAATTATCGTTAGCCCGTAATATCTTTCGCATGCTTTATTCTCCTGCCGCTGACGCTTTTCCAGGCGACGTTAGCTCGTCGTTTCATCCTTTCCACAGGGATAATCCGTTTTTTATTCGATACGTCACATGGTCGCACCGCGTTCCTACTTTCCCACTGAATTACGGCCTATCGTTTCCTCTCTCGACCAGAGGACTCGACGACTCGGCCTCTTTTTGCTCCAGTTTTTCTTCAATCAACCGCGAAATCGGATTCCGCAACAAATGCGCCTCATTTTCTCGAGGAAATTTTACCTCGAACCAGCCGCGATGATACACCTTATTACATCAACGTTAAACACTGTGAGACGATTCATGACGAGCGTAATTTACTTTCTCTTCGCCTCATTACACGCTGGCAAGGTTGGGACAGCGCTGTTAAAACGTTGAACGTCCTTTTACTAAAGGCTTTGGTGGTTTTGCGCGCCTTAAAAGCGTTTTAAGCTGCCGACGATTTGTTCGTAATTAGCTGTCAACCTGTACACGCGTTATAATTAATAGTCAACAGCCAAGAAATACGTGCCGCTTGATCTTGCGACAAGGAGTCCCGTAATGTTAAACCTTCTTCTAAAACAATCTTTGCACGTGCTTTGTCGTAAGATGTCAGCGGAGGCGTAAAATTCCGGAAATAAAATTTCCATTTGTCTCGAACTGAACGTCGAATCGTAGTCCAGAAAGTCGATGGATTTCGTAGCGTTTCCAGCAACGTGCTGTGCCGGCTAATTACCCTTTTTTTCAACGTTTATTTATTCGAATATTTATTTATCCAGGGAATAAACGATAAATCTCCATTAACGCGCGATTCTAGAGACAAAGAAGCTACGTAGAGTGCATAGGGAAGATACAAACAAAGTACAAGAGGCGTGTAACAGCATGTAACCTCACAAAATTATGCGAATTTCTAAAGCTACCGATGCTAACACCGGAAACATCGACACACCGTAGAGTAAGAGCCGTAGTGGATATGCGATCTACCGTGTCGGAATTCACAAGTAAGGAATTCACGGCGGTAGAAAGGATCCGGAGAATCTAAACGATCTGTTGGTGGCGTAAAAATTTATAAGTTCGAGGAGTTGGGTGCGAAGAACAACGTTACCGATAAGCTTGTAAAGGAAAAACAAGTCAGACTCGACTCCTCTTGGCTCAGACGATCCGACAAGGACATAACGGCACTGCAGTCGAATTTTCTGCGCTGCGGTTAAATACCGTTCGAACGTCCTGACACCGAAGAACAGCGGCGTTCCGCTTTGTAAACTTGTTCGTTTCTCAACCTGTGCTCCCTTTCTTTTCCTCTCGCGTGTTCCGCTCACGGACAAATTTCACGTTCGTTTAGAAAATCCGAAGGTAGACGAATTTGTAAAAGAGAAAAGTTTGAAAAGTGGGAAAAGACCTTCGCCTTCGACTCGTGCAACGTACCACATTCGTTTCTCAGAGTCTCAATCGCCGCGTTCTTTTCCCTTGCCGCGTCATTACTTTCCACGGGTAGCCAGATTTTACGACGTTGAAAATCAACAGGTTCCGGTCGTTTCCTATTCACCGTGAAAATGCAAATTTTCCACGCGTGCCTTCTCTGTATATTTATTATCGTATTCGAGAACACAGCAACAGGCGAACGCGATCGCGCATCTAATCGCTGTCAGCGATCAAGATCGTCGCGCCGATAACCAAATGAAAAATATATTACGCGCATTTTCCTCTCCCGTTGCTGCATTTCCTCGTCGGTGAGCATCGGGCGCATCGGGGAATCACGAAACCGCGAAATAGGACAATAATTCATCAGAAGCAACCGTATCTCGAATTTACTCGATTCGCGTAGCTCGCGCCGATGACATTCACACACGCTCGACCCTCTTACAACACGGTACGCTGAAGACTAACGCGATATTCTTATGCAGCACGGATTCGTTGCGACGCCAATTTGGAGTCAATTAACCGTGTTACAGGAGGGTCGACTGTATTTGCAGTTCGTCGAACTTTACAGAGGAGATTCTGGAAAATGGAACGAAACGCGTAGGTTGGCGGACGATAACGACGACAGGCGAACATTTTGCAATCGAATATCGAAATGTCAACGCGCTTTTCCCGCCACGTAATTTCCGAATTACGTTCGTCGAGCGTTTTCATCGCTTTCGACCAGGTCGCCCGGTATGTGCCGTCTCAGTCCTCGCGCTTGTACAATGCAACGAAAGAGCGCTGCAGCACGAAAGCACCGAAATGAAAGTATTTCTCGAGCCACGTTCCTCTTGCCAGTCGTCTGGAAGGAGCTCGGCAGTAAGAGGGACGATAGAAATGAAATTCGAGTTATAAATTGCAGGAATCGAGCGAGACTCAAAGGACCAGAATGAAATAAAATTGCGTAGGTCGCGTTCCGAGCATAATTGCCATGCGATTCGTTACACGGTACGGAGAGAAGCGAAGAAAAGGTGGAACGCGCGCCGTGTACGAAAACGTGGGATGGCCTTGTCTCGGTCACTGCGTGCTACCTCGAAAACCATGCGCAAATTTATCGGAGGTTATAAAAGTCAGCTGCGGCTGAAGCGGCGTACTAGAAACATTATGTATGCGCGATTTATCAAAAGGAAACTTAAATAGTTATCGAAGAAATCGACGATTTTCGTACGACACGTCGGGCTAGCATAAACCTTGAAAAATATGTATATCATTTTGCGAACGAATCGAGAACGTTCTTTTTTTCTCGACCATTGCAGCACGCACGGACTGCGAGAAAAAGTTACGAGCATCGTGTCACGCCAAACTGTTTGACCAAATCCGACCGAAGATTGGGAAAACGTCATTCTTTTTCGGGTCATCGATCGTCTTTTAACGCGACAGAAATTTCTCACAGCCATTGCTGCAACGTACGTGCATCCGATAATGTCTATGCACAGATCTGGGTTATTTTTTCGCCGGCCTACAAACCAAAGAAGCGGGCCACGCATTCGATCCGACCTTCTCCTTTGCGAGACGTCCATTTTCCTTGAAACAGCAAATCCGATTTACTTTTTCTTTATCTCTCCTTCTCCTTCGATCGGACCGACGCGTTCCTCCCATTCCATTCGTCCGCAGGAATTTTCATTTGTAGGATCATTATCGATCGAACGATCGAACATTTCACGATTCTTCCAATTTGTCGAGCTCGCAACGTGGACGTTCGCTTTTCTTCACGTTCGACTCGCCACGGCTCGACGTGTCATTGGCAAACAATTCGGTTCTTAAAGTAAAAATAATATGATAAATAAAAAAATAGTATGATAATAAAATGATAATAAAAAAATAAAACTTACTTATGTATTTATTTATTCGCGCGTTCAGGTTCTATGGTGCCCATGACTCGTAACAAAAGAAGTAAAAGCTTGTCTCGAAAGAATAGAAACCAAACTACGGCCGAAGCTGTAGGAAGTACGGAAAAAGTTACTTTCTCCGCAGTAAAGATTTTCTTTTACGATCAGCCAGCTCGTACGTAGCTACGATGGCCATGCAAAGTGCGGTGCGATTTCTGCCTTAGAAAAGGGAGCGTCTGACAAAGGGCCGAGATGCGCATAAGTTAAATAAGCGACAAGACATCGGCGCTACTTACAACGCCATTGAAACATAAATGATAGATATTAGGTAGTGCGGAAAGTTTCTTTCGTTTTATAAGGAAACAACGGATGCACGACATTTTTTGTTTCCTATTATTTTACCGAATTACGTATGATCGTAATAATAGAAACGGAACAGAAAGGATCATACGTAATTCAGTAAAATAATACAAAACGAAAAATGTCGTGCGTCTATTGTTCCCTTTTAAAACGAAAGAAATTTTTCGCATAACCTAACACTTCGTTTAACCTAATAAATAGATAAATAATAATTAGCCAACTGTGTATTCAAATCTGCCGCCAAATGAACGAACTCGAGAGCTTCTTCAACAGCAAGGAAACCGAGTGCGCATCTGTAACGAGTGTAGCGAACGATCCTGCGAAATTCCTCTCGCTTCGACTTCCTTAGTTTCCAATTTCCACTCGAGCTTCGCCCATTCTGTTTGCCGAACACTATCCACCAACCTTTGCTCCTCGTTACTGCCTGTAGCCGGCACTCGATTAAAAGCGTTTTCGCTCGTTTCTGTTTCAGTTACCGAGAAGGAGATTCGACAATGGTGAGTCGCCGAGAATCGAGCGTTTCGACCGGTATCTCGGATCGAACCAGTTCGTCCCGTCGAGACGCTCTATGGAAATCGACGTCGCGACGAGTCGATACGTACAAAACCGTGAAGCTTTGGACGNCGCTTGACGCGGAAGGAAAGGACAATGAAACGGACAATGGGAAGGAAAGATTATACGTACGCGTTTCGTGCGGTGGTTTACGTTCGGTGGCCATCGACGAGACGAAAGCTTTAGAAAAACTTTTTTCTGGAAAATTCACTCGTCTCCGTTGCATTATCTTTTGCTCGTGTTCCAAGATAATTTACAGGCGTTTGACCGATATAGTATAACGCGTAATTAGATCGCACGGCGAGCAACTCGCAGTAACGTTACGTTCGTCGGATACGTCCATGCGGTGATGTTTTATCAATTTGCTCGTTCGCTCGTGCAACATGAGAACGAGATTGGAAGGGGAACGAGTTACACCCCGCGAGTAAACGTACATTCGATAACTTTGACGATTGTTTGTTTAGGCACAAAGGATTCCTGAAAGACTGCCCCGATGGCTTGCTGACGGAACAGGTATGACCTGGTTTCAACTGGCACGTTAATTAAACGAAAATCAATATGTACGCCAAGATAAGAGAAAGTTTGAAGATAAGAGTGCCTGTTGCGTGATTTCAGGGTTTCATAAAGATCTACAAGCAGTTCTTTCCACAAGGCGATCCGTCGAAATTTGCCACGCTGGTTTTCAGAGTGTTCGACGAAAACAACGTAAGTCTTTTTAATCCGTATGCTTCGACGTTTTCGTTCGAGTGCTGTCGGCAACCGAGGCAACTCGGCTCTTCGTCGAACCCTACTCTGGTCACGAAAATTAGCAGCGACGAACAAGCAAAAACTTATCGTCGCCCTTTATAAGTTGCTCCGTATCTTCCGTTCGAGTATATCGCTGGAGTCGAGTTCATTTTCGTCAAGCGTTTGTGAAATATCGATTTCCTATATATGGTTTTTATCTGTGCACGGTTTCCATTTCTCACTCTTAAATGAGAATAACTCAGCCTTAAGGGAGAAGCGAGCAGGAAATTTCGCACGAAGAGTATCCATTAATCATTGCTTTATCCATCGATCGTAATTCTTTTCTTTCGTAGATTTTACTTCTTAGATATTCTCGCTAGTTGTTTTAGATTTACCGAATTTCGATGCTTATCATTTCCATGCTAAACGACAGCACGCGACCGTCGTTTGCTTAATTTCGCGCCTCTACTACTTCTCCGACGCTACGATTTCGCCGTCTCCGAGGCAAACGTCGCTCTGAAACGACGAACGCGTCCCACGAGATTCCAAACGCAAGCAATCGCCTCGACGACAATTCCGTGATAAATTCGCTAGATAATACGAAGGAAATACGGCTACGAAATTTGTTCAACGATCGAAAGCCGAAGCAATGTGCCGCTAGAACGCAAACTGCACGAACGATTGTTTTTCAGGACGGCACGATAGAGTTCGAAGAGTTTATAAGGGCACTGTCGGTGACGTCGCGCGGCAACTTGGACGAGAAGCTTCACTGTAAGTAAACACGGCCAATTTGTCTCTAACAAAATTGACAAATATTGCTTCGAATTGAAAGCTTCGAGGTCGATGTTTCGAATAGCCTGCACCACCGTGGCGATAGTCTGTGACTCGTTAGAAAAGAAGCTTGAAATCTCAGCTGGGAAATCTTTGAAAATTTCAAAATACCAGACACGGGCACTCGAAACGTTGGAACCGTTGCACCAAGTAATCTCGCGGCAATAACGATACAACTTCTGTTTCCTATTTTCAGGGGCGTTTCGGCTGTATGACGTGGACAACGATGGTTTCATCACGAGGGAGGAAATGTACAATATCGTCGATGCGATGTACGAGATGGTGGTAGGTACATCACTGCGAGCTGTCGCTTTATACCTTCTCGAAACAGGTACTTGCTCGATGTTCTATCTTCGCCAGTTGGAAATACGCACCTGGATCGAGCTGCAAACGTTTCTCGTGATGATCGTCGGCTATATAAATTTATTTCATCGCCGCATTCGTTGCGAATGCGGACGTTTGACGTGGCTCCAGCCGAGAATCGCGCTGCTTGAACGCAGCGTCTCTTGTTACCCGGAGCTTGTAACTGTTTCGGCCGATTTTACTGCAAGTAGAATACGCGTTAGATCGAATAGATTAGGTTGCCCGAAAAGTGTATTTCCTTTACAGACACGTCTTTTGCAAGGATGCATCTTTATACGAACATGAAACCTAAGTTTCGAACGTTGTGATCTATATCTTGATAGAAGAAAATGGATCATACGTAATTCGATAAAATAATATAAAACGACAAATGTTGTGCATCCATTATTTCCTTATAAAACGAAAGAAACTTTTCGCTCGACCTGATAAATGGAAGTTCGTAATCGCGGCGCCATCCCTTGTTTCATCAAATAAACATAGCCGATAACTATCCGTCGCGCTAACGCGTTGCGTTGTACGCGCGTATTCGTATCCACGCGGATAATTACGACGCAACGCGGATCGCGCCGTTTGAAACGCAGCGCACTTTCCACGTGCAAACGCATGAAACGTCCGCTGCAAAGTTCCAGGCTGGAATCCTGCGAATCTTTCGACAGATTGAGAGAGCATATTTTTCTGACCCGATCCGCGAAACGCGATTCATCGTACGATTACCTGATCGAAACTGCTGGAAAGTATTGGCCGATCGATAGCCGAATTTCCCCGCGGAACGCCGACGCCGAGCACTCGGCGTTATCAATAACGTCGGCTTCGCATTGGCGGCAGCAAAGCGGGAAAATTGCAGCCGCCACGCGGATCACGCCGATCGTGAAAGTCGTTTCAGCACGCTTCGTCGATCATCGAACTGAGACGCAGAGATCGTCTCCCGTTTTCTCGAAATTCTGCAAATTCGTAATATCCAGAATTTTGATATCTTTATTAAATATTTCATAATATCATTGCATCAAGGAAAACAGGTATTCAAATCCGGCGGCAGAAACGCTATTTCTAATCGCGCATCGATCTGTGTGTTCGTCGTCGTGGGCAAAATTTTAGAAAGCTTAATATGCAGATAAAGTTTCTCCATCAAAAATTACATTATACCTAACCGAGCAGAATGGTCTCGTTTCAGCAAGATCCACCGTGACAAATCTCGTGATGTATCGTGGCTATTTATCAGAGGAGCTTAACAACGGTTACCGGGTTGATTCGGCGTATACCAAAAAGCTTTCGACTGAATAAACCATAGTATTCTAATTCGTAAACTGAGAGCTACGGGCTTCGCGGGAAGCATCGCCTGGATAGCTAGCTATCTCTCGAGTCGTCACCTGCTTGTTAAATTCCATTACCATTTCTTTAACACTAAACCTACCATTGCGGTTAAATTGACCGCTTTCAAATTTCTACACAAATTTTATCCTATTTAAACGTTATCAGATCGCTTTTTAATCTATGACTTTTCATAAAATATAATAGATTATATAAGAAAAGAGGTAAATATATAAGAAAAGAAAGATAGACAAGAAAAAGAGATTAGATAGACATAAGGGAAGAGGCAATAAGGTGATAACGCCATAAGGTTGAAAGCTCGTCCAAAGGCACGGACTAAGTAATAATAAATAAATAAATATATCCTTCGGTATTTATTTCTAGTTTGCTTTTTTTTCTAAGAAAAATTTGTAGTCTGTTCTGCCTATCGCGAGCGGTCAATAAGTATACAAGAAGTGTCGGTAGGTTTAGTGTTAAATCGTTGAAGGTTGCTCCAGGAACTGGCGCTCCACGAGAATCCCACTTTGGCCCTCTTCTCTTCATCCTCTCTGTCAACGATATGACAGTGTTACCTGATCTGCTTATTATAAATCTCGCATCAGAGATATCGAGGGTGTACAACAAGGATTTTTTAAATTGCCTGCCCAACATCGTTTAGTAGTTTTATATCGTTTACATCCCATAATCAGGATGATTTAATTATTGTAATCCTCAAACCGTACTCGATAGGCGAATCATATGCTATATCACGTTCGTATATAAAATTCTTAGAGATTCCATAACTTGTTATTTATTTATGACACTTTTGCCGGTGATGATGAAAGTGCCCTAAGTCAAGAACGTAGTTTCTTTGTTTAAATTCGTTTAAACTAGAAAGCACTGCGAGTAAGCAATTCTGTTTGTCTCTAAGTAGCTCGTATAAAAACGAAAAATATATTTTTCCAAGATGTTCTTTTCATTTTTCTTACAAAAGTATATTTTGCAATGTTCCGAGTAAGAATCGTTATATAATCGATGATATTTAGTATCCACGCGTTCGCTTGTATATTATATAATCATATATATAATTGCGATGTTGAACGTACCGGTGCTATCCTCATTTAACGCTATTTAACTAGTAATTATTTACGAATGAAAATTGCTCTTAAATTCTATACTGTTCTATTCTACTGTAATTTTTATCATTATCTATTGTATCATTTAATTACAATTCTATACTATTGCCACGTAGGACACGGTACGATAAAAGAAGGACATTTTTAATTTGTTCATTTACAGTATTGTCTACAAGAATACTGCAACTATCCTGCAAGACAATCGTCGATGAACACTCGTCGGTTACGAATCGATAAATATTGCGAATCGGTCATCGATTAGCTCGACTCTCGTTCGAGAACCGATCGAGAATTTTCAACGGGCATTTGAGCTAAATTTTCGCACGGGCGAGATACGAAAGGTGAGATCGATAAAGACGATCGTTACCCGACAATAAAATAAAAAGGAAGGAAAAGCGTGCTATGCCCACGGCGCACACCGACCACTGCCATTTTTCTTATCAGAGTTATCGAGCATACGGCCGGCCGTTATTCACCTTTTATTTCAAGCCTGCCTTTAAATTATGCGCGCGGTATCCGTATGCTAAGCGCGCGTAGCGAGTAAAAATGCCCGCGTACAGCAGCCTGGTAAATTTTAACGAATTCGCGTCTCGCATTTGCGACGCGGCCAACGGCGTGCTTTCCACCCTATCTCGAGCATTTTAGTCGCGAGTCTACGTTATTGACCCTGTGTTTCACGGCCGAGTTTTATCGTTAAACGTTTCTACCGAAAGTTCGCCAGCACAAATATTTAACTTGCGAATTTATTAGTCGCCTGGAGCGTATGCAACCGGAACGACAGCCGTGCCGCGAGTGAAAGCATCCTTTATGGTCAACGGTGGTGAAGGAAACTCGCGAAATTTTTGTCGCGTGGAATCTTGGCTTGCGCTTATCGTTAGCGCGCGAGCCATTTCGTCAACCTCTTCGCCCAACGATTCGCTGCGAGTTGATTTTACGGAATCGAAAGTCTGTCTTTCACGTGGCGCATCGCGAAAACGCGATATTATCCAGGAAATGGCAGCTGATAAGCGAGTTACGCACCTCGACGAAAGGCTATGCACGGGCGCGATTTTCATTCGCGTTAGAGGAAACGCGACACCGGACCTGGAATCCTCTGGAGGGCGAAGGCGCGCGAGCCCGAGCTCCGCAAAGAAACTGGGACACCAGCAACAAAGAAACATTTTAATCCAATGATTTCTCTTAGCCAACGCGCAGCACCGCGTATTATACGCCAGAAATAAACGTTTAGCGCGATACGTTGCGTTTCCTCGTAAAGCACGTTAAATGCCTGCTACGTTAAACTGTTACTTTTAACGTAAAAAATACGTACACGGATCGTTGCAACGTACGTATTTTTCTTCGTCCAGGCAATGTAACGCGAGATCAGAGATAGGTTTCCTCGCAGAATACGTAATGCGTGCATTGTTGTGCGAGCGTTTACCGCTATAGCGATCGGCGCATGAAAAATTTAGCGGAAAAATGTCCACGATTATCAATGCTGCAGGCGGCACGGCTCAAAAAATTCCGTCACCGATAAGTATCGCTTTAGAGACTTTTCGTCGTTCTCGAGAAAAGTAAGAGAAAGTACACCGAGTTCGTACATTCCGTTAAAAATATTAAGATTAAAATCGAACGCGACGCGGCCCCCCGTAGAAACTCGGTGGAAGCACCGCTTCGCGCCGGAAGAAGGAAATCCAATCGACCGACTCGATCCGCGTTAAATTCGCCGCTCTTTTATCTAAAATGCTCCGCAGATTTTATCTAAAAACTTGGCGACACGAGAATCTCGAATTAAGCGCCCCTTTCGCGACTTTATCTTTTCTCCATTTCCGAGATAAAGGCGCATGCGACACGTGAATTTCGAAAAATACTCCTACGACTTGGTAACGTCATGTGACGTGCGTTAATCATACGCGTCGCTTCGCCGGTTTCTTTCTTCGTTATCCCACGCTGCGTATAATATCTATTATAGATTACGTACGTGCGATAGGAAGTGCTTTCAGAAATCGTTCGAACTGAAAATTCCAACGTTTCTGGCGAAAGTTTCGCGGTGGAAGCTGACGAACGCAGATTCGGAAGGACCGAGTGGAAGGCGGCAGAAGAAGCAGGCGAAGCGCGGCGCAGATATCGGCTTGTTTCTAACAGATGGGTCGCGTGGTGTTTCAGGGGCAACAGCCGCAGGCGGAAGACGAGAACACGCCGCAAAAGAGGGTGGACAAGATCTTCGATCAAATGGACAAAAACCACGACGACAAACTAACGCTGGAAGAGTTCCGGGAGGGTAGCAAAGCCGATCCTAGAATCGTGCAAGCGTTGTCGTTAGGCGGCGAGTAACCTCGAGCCCCGTCGAGACCGGACCGTGCGTCGTCGATCGTTTCAAGCCGGACGATCGTCTCGTCGCTTCGATCCGGTCGTCGAAACGGATAGAGAGAGAAATCGATCGCTCGAACAGATAAGGAAAACGGGCGGCTCGATAACGATAACCATGCAGTCCGACGTACACGCATACGTAGGTAGCACATAATACGAATCAACATCACGCGATCCTCTCTCTCCCTTCCTCTCTCGACTTTCTTTGTGCGAACGACAACAGGGACGAACGACAGAATCGCGAAAATTGAGTCTTCGGGAAATTGTTTTTAACCCTTTGCGGACGGGGCCGCTCGACGAGCGAGCGTCGCTGTGCACGAGAGGTATTGGCGCGCGTAGTTGAGAAAACACACACGTTGAACGTTTGCGTTATTCATTGTCGAGGGTTGTATTATTTTCATCGATATTTAGTTCATCATCGCTGTCACTATCGCTAGAAATATTGAGGCGTCTGAGCCGATTCCTTGTTGAACGGAGTTCGCTTCCACTGTCTGAAGCACCGTCGTCGTCTTCTATCTTGTCAGATTTAATAATATTCGCCATCGCTACTATCACTATCGAACATGTCCTTTCTGCATGTTTTAGGCATCGTGTATAAGGTATTATAAAAAATATATAAATTGTAAAAAAGCTTGCTGATTCGTCTGCTAATATCATTGAAAGACTGAAATTCGTTCTGACTCGATTATCATCCTACATCGCGAGTTTACGTTACACGGAAGATTAGATTTCTAAAGATCTATGATTTTCTTTCATCAAAAACATAATACTGTTTAGTTTACTATAACCGTGCGTAAATACGCGTAAGATTATCGCTCGGAAAAATAGACGTACGTCAACCTCTTGAAAATAAGTGTCTGAAACTGTGAACAGATTCTGGCGGCTCTTTCCGACACTCGTCCGCAAAGGGTTAAAAAGCGGAGATCTGACGTTGCAGAGATCCTTCGGGCGATCTGTCGGGTCGTCGGTGTACGCTCGACGGGACGCAAAAAGGAAACTAATTTTCCCGTAGACGCTAACCGTGTTTTCGCCGTGGAACTACCTACGACGCGAGTAGAAACATTGTCGCCACGCGCTGCCAAGCGTGTGGAGAATGAGCGAATATTGAACGGAGTAAAGAACACGGTAGAACGAAGGCGACGATATACGTCGAAGGTTTCGACGCGTATTCGTGAACACGCAGTTTACAGTTTTCGGACGAACGAAACGAGAATTCGATCGATTCGCAAATACGGGGGCGTGGAGGATGTTGCGGTACTTTGGAATCGTCGATTCGATGTCGAACCGAACGCCTGCAAGCGAGGGCCGAGTGGCAAGCAACCAGAGAAAAAGGAAGGAAAGGTGAAAGAGAGCGGGCAGGAAATGATTAAAATAAGAGGAAAGCGAAAAGGACGAGCGTTTTATCGACTGGCCGCATTTCCTCGTCAAAGCGGTTTCTCGTTTCAATTTTCAAATGCGGTCTGTGCAACGACGTCGCGCAAGAGTCTGCCCGGGCTCTCCGATCCTAACGAACCTTCGATCCCTTTGGCTCGTCCAACAATTTCGAATCGCTGAAATTGCTCGGCAGAAAATTTCGCTTACAGGAATTCCACTCAGACGCACAAACGGGGAAGCAAGATAAATAAAACCCAAGACAAAACGGCGGTTCTGGCGCCGTTTCGAGAAACGAGCTGCGGTCTAACTGGTACGAAGAATTCGTCGATGTCGGGTCGATACGTTTATGAAAAACTAGAAGCAGGAATATGCAATACACGCAACACGGTGAACAACGGTGAAGCGTAAAGTCAAGTTTGAGGCACGCGGCTCGTTAGCACGCGTCGACCCTCGTCGTCGAGGTACGTTACTCTTTACCCTCGAAGCTCGCTAAACACCTGACCCTTCCCAACGTCGTTTTCACATTAAACGCATCTTCGTTTGCCTTTGCGAATCAATTTTCTTCGTCGTCGTTTCGTTAAAGAAAAGTACGTGTACTAAAGAATTTTTTTTTTTATTTATTTAATTTGTACTTTAGAATTTGTCCAGCTGGACAATTGGCAAATGGACTAAAATTGACGACGTTGATCGCAGATAGCTGGTTCACGGCCCGTTCCTTACCTTACGCGCTACTTTTCGAAATATTAACAAACGACCTTACGCAACGACGCTGTATGCGAATTCACTCGATGAATCACGTTTATTTCTAGCATAAATTTACATAAACCAGTAGCCCTGACCTTTCTCGTTTCTCGAAATGCCGCAGCAGCGAATTTTAATAAGCTCCGCGTAAGTTGCGTTTCACTTTCGTCTAAACGTTCTGTGACTATCGTTTGCGCATAAACGCGCGTACAAATCACCAGATTTCCCTACGTTCTCCTAGATATTGTACGATCGATCGTTCACGGGTTACAGATTGCTGCGTCGGTGATAAGCGAAGACGCGGCGGTTCCTGCGCGCAAAACTTTCCTGAGAATGAAAACACTCGAACGACTCGTGGCACTATGCCTAATATTGGACGAGTCGCGTCGCGACGCCACGCTCTCGTATCCATCGTTTCGTGGATCGTTCGTGCCATTACATAAATTATATCGTCGCTATCGTCGCCGTCCCGGCGCTTATATCCACACACGTATCTACATATACGTACATATATACCAGTCGCAAAAATTATACGACTGGCTAAACGACCACGCCTCTATACGCGCCCCCAGGATTAAGGTCGTCGAGGAAGTTGGGAGACAAACAACTCCGAAAATAAATCCAAGCCAGTTCCTCTCGGGCCTAATTCGCTCGTCTACTTAGTTACGCGTGTTTTTCTCGTCCAACGATTCGGTCGATCTACTTTCGTTGGATTGATTTGTCGTGTTTGGTTCTTTCGTATTGGCTATTATATTATGTTATTATATCGTATTTGGTAATTTGGTATTTGGCTATATACCGTTTAGTAGTTTGCTTCTGCGATAGATTTCGATGCTACAACGTTGACGGGTTAACCGACCGTGCGTTTGAACCCTTATCGGTCGCTAGGTTTTCATACGTGATTCTCACTAGGTTGTAGCTGGTTTCGCTAAATACGCGAAAAATCTTCGGTGCTATAAGAATAACATTTTTGTCAGAAATTATTTATTTCTTGAAGGTGTATTACAAATATACGAGTTTCAAATAATTATTTATAAGTTTTTAACGTATGGTATTTTTTGAAACAGTCTCCAACATGAAGGAATGGTTTTCAGGACAGGTTCACTCGTTGTCACCTCCCACGTGACGTGCGACAAAGTACTGTTGTCACGTGACAGGTGACTTACGACCGGTAAGGGTTAAAAGGCGTTCGTAAAAGTTTGCCCTTTTTTAGTTACGCCGATCGCGTTATATTTATATGGCAAGCACTCGTCGCTCGAGTGCAACAAACATTTCGCAAGGAAACTCTCGCGCGAATAAACACGCGCGACCTCCGTGGAATCTCCTTCGTCGCAGGATCAATGAGAAGCCGGCGTCTCTGCCAAATTGTGCGACGAAACATTCACCGATTCGACGCTCTTTTCTCTCGTCGTTACGTGCACTACTCGGCTTAAAAACCTTTCCAATTTACGCAGTTGGAGACCACAGCGATGTAGAACTGCAGAGGAGAATATTTATCCGTATTTGCGGAGGACCGCGTTTTCTCCTCTTCTTGCTTCTTCTCGCTTCCGCCAAAAATTCCAAATTATTCCGTAGATCGCCTGCTTCCCTCACATCGTACACGCTGCGTGTTCCGATGGGAAGAGCGGCGAGCGCGGAAGATGGGGTTAGGTTTTTCGCGAATGTCTGTCGCGTTTCAAACGTGTACGCAATGCAAGGTACACAGCGTTTAGCAAGAAGTTCGACACCCGTTACATTTTGCAGACTTTTTCCAGTTATCGTGGAGCAATTTCCGGGCTACGAGAACGTTGGACACGGCGAAATTAAAGCAGAGAAACCGTCCCGTTTGTCGTTCGCATCGCCAAAGTTGTTCTTGTTAGATGGTAACCTTTTCATCTACTTTACGATCCGTAGCGAGAAAGAAACTTTAAACGATTTTAGGTAGAATTAGCGTTTACTCTTGTTCCTTGAAAATTACACGCAAGCTCCTGCATCGTACCGGTTCGACGTGCAAATTCGCGCGCGAGAACAGCGGTATACACTTATAACGAAAACGGGTAGATTGTAGAACGAGGATTCGCGTGCGCCACCACAAGGCGATATACCTGTATGCGTGCTACGTTCGGCGACTCGTCGAGCACGTTTTTTTTTTTATCCAAACTGTACGACCGATGACAGCGCGAATCGCGTCCGTCGCGCGTCGCGAATCTTAGCTGGTCGCCGAGTTTCCGCGATCGAAGTTTCCAAAGATTCGCCACGCGTTCGATCGTTGGAGCAGACGCCTCGACGGACGCGAGAAGACGAACGCAGATTGTCGAATGAACTCGTCGGACGTTGTCAAACAGTAGCAATAATCGAAGAACCTTGTTAGCGCCGTCGATAAGACATTTTTTAACGGACGAACAAATGTAACAAAGCAGCGAGTCAACGGCGACGTTTTCGAGTTTCGTCCTCGATGAACGCTGCTTCGGCGATCCTTGCGTCGTTCCATCGGCTTTGAAACAAGCAGAAGCTCCTCGGCAGGAGATTTATGTCATCGAGGTACACCGAGGTACGGCGGTCGACCCAACAGGAGAAGCACCGGCTCTGTTCTATTATATCGTACGTATACGCTGGCAAGATCGATCGTTGGCGAGTCAACCTGTGCTGTGTCGTCGGCTCAGCTATATCAATTCGATTATTGCGAAACGTTTGCGTTCTCTCATCCGTATCATTGAGCCAACGCGACTCTTCCATCGTCCGGATATCCTCGTCGCTCGCGTCGACCGAACGTTAACCGTCTTTCTTTCCGGAGATTCTCAACCCTCTGGATCGCACCGGACAGAAATCAACGAAGAATCCTGTCGCGATCCACGCTTCGTTCTTCGTCTTACTTCTGTACTTGTTCGAGCGACAAATTTTTCTCCTCCGAGACGTCGATCTCGAGTTTCTTTCGTTTCGCTTTTCCGATTAATTCAACGTTGCGTCGACATACCGCACAGCCGCAGAGTGTGAAGATGCGGCGACGATGACGTGCGACGTACAAGCAACCGTGCGGAGAGCGAGAATCGCCGATTCGCTCGGAGATTTGCCGAAACTCGAAATGGATCATCGAAGCCGCGGCTGTAGCAGCGCGTGCATCGGAGAAGTGGCTCGACGAGACGGATACTTGTTCGCGTGGCGCCGAATCGTGGACTAGTAACTGGCTTGATCAAGTAATTTGTACATTTCCAAGAGACGTTATGAGAAAGGGACTTTTGCTTAGCTCAGACTTCTAGATGCTTTCCGTGTAGAGTTCGCGTAGCGCAGCTTCGTCGAGCTACAGTCTCCTCTTTTTAACTTGGTACGAAACGAGTGGTACGACGAAACTCGAGAAAAAAAGAGGAAGAAAGAGAGAGGGAGAGAGAGAGAGAGAGGAGAGGAGGAAGCACAAAGAAGCGAGCGGACAAGAGGAAGTAAAAATACGTGGTAACGCGCGTTGAAGTACCTTCTTCGAAGTTTTCCATTCCTGCGCAACGTTTATGTACTGCTGCTACCTTTCGCGCGTTTATCGTCGCGAAGGCTCGTTTTTATAAATATTTTACGAATTAGTAAATCCGCAGAGAGAGAGGGAGAGAGAGAGAGAGAGAGAGAGAGAGAGAAGGGGAGAAGCGTTTCACGTGGATACTGGAAATTGCGATCAACGCGATGGAAACACGGTCGTGTTCGTTCGTGTCGTAGAACGCGAGCCAGCTGTTAGGATATCGAGTTCGAATTCCATTCGACGGGCAACTTTATCGCGACAATCAAAACGGCTTTATAAGGTTTACAACGTTCTGCCCTTGGTTTGGGAAACGACAAGTTTTTCCGTAGTTGTATCGGACCGAAGAAAAATCACTCCTCGATGATTCGCAAATAGGATAAAGTACGAGAGAGTTGGACTATCGATGGGTTCCTCTCTCTCTCTCTCTCTTTCTCTCTCTCTCTCTCTCTCTCTCTCTCTTTCCCTCTGTCTCTCTCGCTCTCTCGCTCGTTCGATGCACCAATGACTCGAATGAAAAGAAAATCAATTTCTTCTCACGCGTACGATTAAAAAGAACTTATTCTACTATAGCGTTACTTGATATTTTGAAATGCTGCAAAGTTAAAAGGGCTATTCTAATGCGTGCCACTATACTCGTCTCGCTATTACCGCTAGTTATATACTAAACGCTAATCTACTGTTACTCTACTCTACTTACTCAGCAACGTGACAAACTTTTCCGTCTAGAACGCGTACGGTACACTCTCGTTCGGCGAGGAAACGCGAATGAAAGAAAGAAAGGAAGAAAGGAAGAAAATTAGGAAGGAAAGCAGAGAAAGAGAAGAGAAAGAAACATTACGCGGAAGAATGGAAGAAAGCGAAAAAGAAACGATTCTCGATGGGTGCATAGTACACGGACACACATGCCATTACACGAGAACACGAAAGACAGAAGACACGCGTCACGCGACACTCGCGTACACGCCCACATACGTCAAGATTATTGTTTTACGAACTTTCTGTGATAAATATTAACAATCACTAAATACGAGGAAAATCGCTAGCTACAAGGTGGCAGGGAACGAACGGACATGCTTGTAAATTGTAAATAAACGCGACGGCGGGTTTGCGAAAATCGCGACTGCGGTGAGTAGAGAAATACAGAAAGAGGGCAGGCAGACAGTTACGATCGAATGGGAAGAAATGTTGTTGTTACGCGATAACACGATATTATCCGTGTTGCGTGGTTGATCGAGGACCCACGGCTAGTTCGTCGACGATACGCACGGTCGTACGACGACACGAACATCGTGACCTCGATATACGTACCTACGTTGCTCGGTTACCACGAAAATCTAAGCGCATTGTTATTTTGTATGGTCCCAGGCGTTTTTTCTAAATGACGACGACATCGTAACACACGATAATGATGATGGTGATTAATAAAAATAATTTGAAGCACACGTGAACGCGCCACCTTGCCCTTCCACCTTTTGTCTTTTCAGAAATGCCGCGCAGCTTCGGCTAGTCGAACGTTTGCCGATTTCCAGCTGCAGTGCGCGCTAGACGCAACCGATGCAGCTCCTCCGTGCGTCGCATATCCTCGCTCAGAGCTTTTATCCTCAGCTGCACCTCTTGAATGGCCATTTCGGCGATTTTTATCTTCAACCGTTTCTCCTCCGCCTGCAACCAACCGAACGACAAACGTCTTGCCCCGCTACGCTCTTCCGTCGGTTAAAATTTCCATCAACGTACTTCGAGCTGTTGCAGAAGCAGCCTGTGCTTCAACCGACTACGATAATCCGTGAGAAAAACGTAGCTCTTGCCGAAGCTCTGGTCGCTTCGAGCCGCCGAGTTTCTCGCTCTCACGCCACCGGCCTCGTTCTCGTCGCTCTCCGTCGCGATCACGTCGCCGTCTTCCTTCGACGATTTTTCCATTTTCTTTTCGCGCGACGAGTCGTCGTTCGCGTTCCATTCCAACGAATCGTACGCCTGACCGTCTGCAAAAATATCTCCTTTTCATCGCATCCAGAACTATCGATAATCTACGCACCGATTCCCCGTCTCTCGCTCTTACTTCCATTCGTTTCGTCGAAACGCGTCCGATCGTTTCTACTCTCCACTAAACTCTGGTAGCCGAATGGCATGGCGCGTGCACCGTCGTTCGCAGCGCGTATTTTTCTCGAATTCAACCAGCTGCCTTGCTGCGTCTGCTGTTCCTTCCACGCGGCGTCCGCTAAAATGCAGAAAATACGCGCGTTCAACGTGTCGCCTGCAAGTAACAAACAGCAGCTTTTTGCTCTTTACCTGTCCGCCTCGAAGACAAAGTTGCGCCGTTCGAACGTGCTTGCGCCGTGCCGTCGATCGCGTTTATGGGAAAGTACGAGTTGTCGTTCTCGGGATAAATCACCGACACGGTGACGCTGTTGTTGGAAATACGCGCGTTGGACACCACGATACGATTCATAGTTTTACACTCTGTCGCGTTACCCGATAACAACGACGACGACGACGACGATGACGACGACGACGACGACGACGACGACGACGACGACGATGTCGATACCACCAGACGATCCTCGGTCGCGAGGATCTCCTTTCTCTCCTCCAAATTTTCATCCTCCTTAAGATTTACGTTTTCCAGCGCGTTCGTCCCTTCCGTCTTGGAATCGTTGGACGCTTCGTCGTCGTTCCGCTCCACTTTGACTCGCGACAGATCTTAAAATGGCCAACCGTTCATTTCTCATCGTTTCCATTTATCGCGCTTTTAAAGAGCCCGGACGAGAGATTGTACGCGTGTGCTAGTGCAGGCACTTTGCACGGGCTACCGAATTTACGACGAATGGGGAGACGCACGACTGCGGATGAAAGACCTAAGAATATGAAAAGAATACCAATGAAAGCATCCAGGTTGTTGGAGTCCTGAGCGGTGGCTGCGTCGTCTTCGTATTTTTCACGAAAGCGGCAACCTGATTTGGTCGGTGACCTCTGCGAATGGTCGGCCAACGATCGAACAACGTCAGGAATTTGCGACAACTTCGCGGGCGAGCGATTTTCTACGAAAACTTGGTATCTGTTCCACTCGAGGGACTCGCTCGTCTCCGACTCTGTGCACTTCTTATTTTCCTACAATGCGTGCGTTATGTGTGAGAGCTGTCTCAGCAGCAGCAGAAGAGGATACGCGAAGCTACGGAAGAAGGCGAAAGTCGCGGCTTCGATTTCGTCGAAGTCTCGACAATCTCGGTTCAGCGTTTGAATTAAGCGGCACACGAATTCGACCGATAGAGGGAAAACCTGAAGAGAATACCTTGCCAAACGCCATGGCCTTCTTGCAGTGATACTTGTAGTTCTGCCAATATTTCTTCAATTGAGCGGATGTTTTGCGAGTGAAGCCCGCTTTCTTAAACTCGTCCTCGATGGTCGTCCAGATCTTTTTACGGGCCAAGGTAGAAGCGCTCTTGTCCAACAGGGGCGCGTACTGCTTCATTATAGCCAACAGATGAACTCGTTCTTCCTTGTCGAATTGATTCTTCTTTCTGTCGGCTTCTGACAAATTGCGCGGCATTCTCGATAGCAACTGTATGAGAAACCGATACGATCGATCGCGATGTATCGTTGGCCGGGGCGCGGGGGGTTCAGCGATTGGATCGCTGTTGCTCGAGCAATCGAGAACGAACGCTTAAAGACGTAAGAACGTAGGATCGCAAGAACGCGTACGATCGTAAGAAAGCGTTTAGAGAAACGCAGACTATCTTGGCAGAAGTGCGATCGCTTTTGTTTCGACAAAACAGATCGCCGCGATTCGCCGTTCTTTTCGCGGTGCGTACAATCCTTAGTAGTTTTGCACGTTGTTTTCTCCGCTTGCTCGCCGCGAGAAACATCGCACTCTCGACTCCTACTCTGCCGTGTCCTCTTCTCATTCATTCCACCTTCTTTCACTTTTATTTCGCCGAAATTCCACGAAACGCTCGCTGCGCCGCAGCCGCGTCGTTTTGATGCTAACGTCGTAGCGAAAATCACGCGAAACTCTTCCATCGATGGAACGGATCTACTGCCAGGGATCTAAGCCTCGAATATTAGGTTGTCCGAAAAGTGTCTTTCTTTTTCAGACACGTCTTTTACAACGATGCATCTTTATACGAACATGAAGCCTAATCTGTCGAACGTTGTGATCTTCATCTTGATAGACGAATGTTGCATGAAACTTTTCGCACGACCTAATAAATCTTCGCTATCGGACTGGCGGTGATTGGACGCGCTACATTTACCACGCGATGCGATAACAGACGCTTAT
Source organism: Bombus confusus (assembly GCA_014737475.1). Lineage (NCBI taxonomy): Eukaryota > Metazoa > Arthropoda > Insecta > Hymenoptera > Apidae > Bombus > Bombus confusus. The sequence continues at coordinate 34,210 of JACXIV010000099.1, forward strand.
ATACAGACATACTTATATTATTTTATTATATTACCATTATATTATTATTATTATCATTATACTTGCTACAGCTAGTATACCTGCGATCTTTTCTACTTATTTAATTTGTGCTTTGCAATTTGTCCGGCTGGACATTTGGTAAATCCGTCCAACTCTGTTGCTAAATAACACGTGGATATCATCTTCGAGTGTGTCTATTTTATTTCTTCAGTGAGGTCAGTGGCGTGTTTTCTTCCTAGATTTCTTTTTATACGAGTTTTGCTGGTCTCAGTAGCAAGCTGGTTTCCATGTGTTGCCATTCTTTCCTTGTATTTCTGTGCGTATCTGCCGATGTCTTCCTCGACCGTTGCTACGAGATGTAGCTGCTGATAGATTTTTATCGCCTTGGAAATATCGCCCACGAAGGTCCGACCGAAGGGGAAAGAAATAAAAGAATTGCAGGACTGTGGTCGCGTGGCTCTAGTCGCGCTTGGCGCAGAACGCTTGTTCTGCTACGTATACAAACTGCGGACGCATCTACGGACACGTACGTGTACGCATTCTTATTCGGTATATACATTCGTAATGCACGTGTAAACCATTTAACTTTCTATCGTTTAAATTTTGTCGCGCTTGTTTCGCGATTGGCCGTCGGCTATACTTGCGCAATATTTACGAGCGGCATCCCGCGCTGGCCGAGTTTGCGCAATTTACGCGAACCATCCATGTCGAGATGGAGAACAAGATTCGCCTTGCTTACTCGAAACTGGACAAACATCTCAACTCGCGCGTTAATACGTCGAGGATTTTTCGTCGATGGGAAATTAAGCGCCTTGTCGGATCGCTTCAACGAGGAATACAAATCGCAGGCGCACGTTCGCTATAATTGCGAGAATTTCCAAGTCAACGAACGAAACGACTTCTCTTCGAGACGGCGCGCGTTCGCGCACGGGAGCATTTCACTTTTACGCTCGGAGAGAAACGCTCGCGGCCACTGGCCAGCGATAGTAGGTGCAGGCCTTTCTTTCAAATATTTACTCGTGACTGGAAACGAGATCTGGTATCCGCAGCCGCAGCCGATAACCGTGGCTTTCGCATGCAAGGAAAATTCTCTCCCGCGCGGTTTCCGTGCGGCGCGAAATCTCGCGACTCTCGAGCAAAGTCCCTAAACTCGATAGAAGCGAGGACCGATTCGCTGTCGAGATTGCCAGCTGCCGGCCGCAAGATTATGCAAACTCCAGTCAAGTACCGCGAAGAGAAAATACGTAATTAATCAACGAATGTGCTGGTTACAGTTGGAACAACGCAAACGCGTTTTACAACCTTTGCCGCTGCACGAAGAGCGCCGTCGCTTTCTCACGATGCTTTTCATAACGAAACGCAAACACGTCTGCACAGTGTTCCCCTTGGACAACGTTATGTTGCAAGTATATATTACGAGCGAGGCTGTCCTTCTCCGAAAACCCTCGAAAAGGCCAGCGAACAAAGCGAAGCTCGCCTCGCGAGTCGCGTCGAATCGCCGCCTACGTAGCAACAAGATCTTCGTTATTTTGGCTAACCGAATCGTATAAATCATGCGATCCGCATCGACGTAGAAAATATGTCTAAAGATATTTTCATTTATATTCGTCGAGGTAGAAACGCGATCGAACAGACACACCGAGAAAGATATTAATATTAATAGAAAGAAACAAATTGTCTGATGATCTGTGTACATTTTCTTCGGACGTATTCTTCGTGCTTCTCTTCAATTACAACTTGGCAAAGTAACCTTGTTTGTCTCTTTCTACGCTACACTTTCCTCCAATCTGCTTTTAAAATAATAATCAAACATTTGTGAATTTTTATTTTATTGATTTACGTTATATAATTTACGTTCATAAGTAGCGCCGTCTGTTCGTACGTGGAGCTAAAATAAAATGTCGCAGGAGGTGTTGGAGCATGAAACATGTGGACGTGATTTCCGCTTTGACCGATATATCCGCAACTCGTGAACGGGAGATAACTTGGGGTCTCGCGTTGCACATGACCACGCTATCTCGTCGATCTACATACTATTTTTCTTTCTTTTCCTCTCCCTACATTCGCCTCGTATTCGATACGATTCGATTATATCGATAGTCAATGTAGGAGATTCCACCTGTACCGTTTGTCTCGTTCGATGCGACGAATATCACGCGAGAGAAGGAAAAAAATACTCGTATTTAAGGATTCGTACAAAACGATCGAGTTCTCGCGCTCGAACTTCAGGACGCGCGAGATACGCGAAGAAACGTAGAAAGCTGCTTGTTCGCCGGACACCGAATACATAAAACAGTCGTTAAGCGAAAAGTACTGAAAAATTATGACAAGTGAGATTCCCGGAAGAGAGAGAAGGTTATTGAAATTTGTGGATACGGTTACGGTAAAAGTTATCTGTAAGCGAATCTAATTACGCGTGATTCTAGCTGCGTGTTACTAACTTTGCACCAGATCCCCGCAACTCCACTTTTAGCCGAGTAGTTTCGCGGCTGAATACCTGTCATCTGTGTTTTACTCGCTACCGCTTTGCGCAACCTCGTTGAACTGTTCGGTTTCTGTTCACAACATTGCGTTACTCGCAACAAATTTCCCAAAAGACCGATATGTGTGTGTGTGTGTGTGTGTGTGTGTGTGTGTGCATATATACTTTCAAACGAGCGAATCGAAAGAGGAGAACGTCGATCAATCGGTTGCAGCTTAATGGAAAGAGTCGGTTTATGATACCTTCTGCGAAGGTGGCACCGGTGTTCCGAAGACCGAGGAAGCCGACGGTAAGTCGACGAACGTCAACAAGGTAGGATATCGCCTTTACCGACTATTGTGCAAATCGCCGCGCCGCCTTCTATCGCAGCCTTCTACGTTCAAATCGTTCCAACTGCTACGTACTTTTTTTCGCCTATTAAATCTTCCTTCCTTTCTTATCAATCGTTCCTGGCACCTTTTGCTTCGTAGTGTGCGCCCAAAGCGCCTTAGACTTCACTATTCAGGTTGCTGCTGCGTCGCAAAACTTTCTCCTTCGCTATCCTTTCGTGTTTGCATCAAAAATAGTTCGTTCTGAAACTTGGTCACTCTTTTCTGACGCGTACCATCCGTTGCTTTAGTCAACAACGAATTTGCATTCTTCGTTGCGCAACGGACAAACTAAAGAAGTATCAAACGGGTCAGTCCGGGTTCGAACGTTAGAAAAACCTTTCGCTCGTCCATTCATTCTTACGTTTGCCTGGATGATTCAAACGTTCCAAGGCGGGCAATACATAATCGTGGTTCTTCGGCGCGTGTAAACCAAACAGCTATGTAATTAAGAAACGTCCAACTATTTATACTTCCATTTAGTGGCAAAATTAATTCGGATCGTTATTAATTATATTCGTAACAGCAACAACAAGAAGCACGATAATAATAAGAATAATAATAGTGGTAAAAAGGAAGAAGAAAAGGGAAAATTAACTATGGCGCAAGTCGTAAAATTAACGACACACCGTAACCGTAGATATAAAGCTGAAATTTAAGTTGAAAAGCAGTAAATCGCGTCGCTCTTGTCCGTTGCTTTCATGGACCGCACGGCGTAACAGATTTAATACCCTGGAATTTTCTCATCGATTTGGCTAATACGACCAACACGGTTAATACGGCTAATCCGGCTAATACGGCTCCGAGTTACCATCAAATTATCGTTGCGCTTAAAATATTCACCGCGCAATCCTCTGAATCCAACTGACTGTCGCTGATCATGCAATTCAACATACTGCGCGATATATCGAAAAATCGTTGCAATTTCTCATAAGCGCCTCGTACGAAAGGACGATTTTCAACATCCTGGCTACTTTTTCTTCCATCGAACAGTTACATCGATACCGATTAATTAATCAGGCAGTGACGAGTTTATGTTCGAGTCTGCGCAAGCTTAATTTCGGAAACTTGACTTTCTTCCGCTTCCTTCTCTTCCCTTCGTCTTTGAACGAAAATAGTCACGTTGGAAGGAGTACGACATCGATAGACTTTTTAAAAGCTCGCCACTGTTCGTCCCATGTTTTCGGTGCTATAATCATCATCGATAGATTTGGCGCGCTTCGATTATCACTTCGCTTTAGGATTATGACATAACTCACTCAATAAATCTTGAAAGTTTGGAGACGTTAAAATTCTTACGAGCGCCGGTAGAAAGCTGGTGATAAAAATAACATAATTACGACGACTTTTTAAACACGAAAAACTCGGCAAATACAGTGTATCTAGCTTCGTCAAACTCTCGCCGTTGCGCAGTGTACTTCTGCGATATTCGAAACTAAACATTTGAATTTTCACGAATTTTCTTCGCTTCCCATAATTTTGCCCGCAGTTGGCAATTAAAAAAAATATTTTAAAAATACTTCCTTTCGTTCGTATTATCGGCGGATGCGGCATACGCGCGTGGGCTCGAACAAAGTTACCGCTTGTTCACGAAGACGATTGTTTATGGGTTTGTCCGATATCGACCAGAGTCACGGTTATCGAGATAAACGCGCGCAAGTGCGTATCCGCGTCCCGCGAGTAGCCAGCGAACGTTTGCCAAGCAACCGTAATTCCCTCGATTGAATTTAAACGGAGCACCAATGGAAACCAGGCGACCAACATTTTTGCCGATGTACCTGTGCGCAGGATAGCGTGGCGGCAAGTCGCCAATGTAATTGTTCGTTGCGTAATAAAAGGGAAACACGTGAGGCCGAACACGACGCTAATCGATTATTCGATAACCGATTACCGATTTTACGATTTTAGAAGGAGAAACTCGAATCGTCGCACGCGCTCGAACGAGACCGCGTAATCGGCGAGCGTTTCGGAGATAAAAGAAATACTGTTCCGACGAATCTAGAACCGCGGACGATGAAACTCGATTGGAAAGACCGCGCGAAGCAGCTTCGGATGAATCGGATGAATTTTCGCCTAACGCAATTTCGTTGAAGCATTTTTCTCATTCGTCGTTGCTCCTGTTGACGATACAATTACGGCAGGCTACAGCGATGGCACGCTCTTTCTACAAACCGGCTAGGAAAGGGGGTACAATACCTATATAAAGCTTGAATGAAGATGCTCCCAGCTATTCACTCTCACCTTTCTCACAAGCGTGTGCACGACGCAAATCTTCCGGACGAATCACGAGGGAAGATCGGCTTCGTCTGCCGTCAAAAGGATTTCGCTGCGAGGTGAGTGTCCCAACTTTGCTCGCATTTCGTTTCCGTGCGTTTCCTTGGGATTTCCTATTTTCATCTTTTTCTTTTCTTTTTCCATTTTTTTTTTTTTTTCGCCGAAAATTTGTCGAAATTTCAAGCCGATCGTCCGCGTTTCGCGCCGCCACAAACGAACTCTGGGGAGAAAGCGTCGCGGTGACAAACGCATCGTTCGCGATATTTGCAAACTCCTCTCGATAGGAATCGCCCGAACCGATCGATCTTTCCGAGGCGAAACGAAAACCAGCGAAATTACCGACGTTTACGAGCACGCGTCGCATTTTCACACGGTAGAAAACGCATGGAACTTGGAAGGAGAGGTACAAATTCATTATACCGCGAAGAAGAAAGCCACGTTTCGTGTGCGGAATGATCGATGTTCCTCGTGACTGTAGTCTATTGCGAGCGACACTATTTACGTTAAAGCTTGCGTGCAACTTTAAACGAAACGCGAGTATATCGATTCGCTGTTTCCTCCTTTCAACGGCTTTATCGTTCGTATAAATTCGACGTCGATGCAACGAGAAACGAAAACTACAAGTCGCGTCGAGTCGTGGCACGAGGAACTCGAAGAGGTTGCGATCGAATTCGGCTGGATACTGCGAGGCCTGCACGTTCGCCACGCGTGCTAAACTATCGACCACGCGGTTGCTTTGTTTTGCAAAAATATTAAAATAATATAATGATAGAATAGAATTATAACAATTCGGCGCCACGCGTACGCGCGATACAAACGTACCTTCGAGAATTTGCAAAATTCAGGTTCGACTAAAACCGATATTCACCGAACGAAAGAAAGCGGTGTCGATAACGATAAGCAAACGCGAGGATCTGGCGGCCGAGCGAACTCGACAACGCGGAGCGAGAACGAGAGTGAGAGCAAGAGCGAGAGCGAAAGCGCGAACGAGAGACGAAACGAAGACGGCTGATTTTGGTAGCCGCGTCCCGAAGAAAGCGCGTTGTCCGCATACTTACGCGCATCCCGATATATCCGACGCACGATAATCGTTAGATGAGTGGCATTCGCACTTTTGCGGCTCCTCCTTCGACGACCCTTGGCATCTTTCGTTCAAATTCAGCTCGAACGTAGCGAAGCACGCGTAAAAAAATTCCTTCGCGCGTTCTTCGACCAATAAAATGACGTAACTCTGTAGAAAGAACTCGAGACGCGGATGCTGCAATCTTCGTTTAACGGTTCTCGTGGCCGGCAGCGAGTCCCAAGTCCTAAGTGTCGGCACCTATAGAGAAAGCCATATATCACGGAGAAGGAACGGAAAGGGAAAGTTTTCCGAAAACGATACGAAGAAGAAGCGTCAGATCTTTCGAAATATTCGGCTAATCGAGCGCGTGATTTTGTCCGATCGCAATCACGCGGCATGATCGCCGCCTTCTAACGTCGCCGATGCTTTTGGCGAGTCGAATCCTCTCGGCTTTCTCCGTGGCGAAGGTCGCGAGAAGGCCGATTTCTCGATACTTTTTCCACGTAAAAATCAATCTTCCTCGATATGTGCGATACTGGCGGAGAATTCGATTCAATTGCTTCCGTATGATCCGAACGATGAACGCGTTTTTTGTTTGACTAGATTGCGACTATCGTTTCACGGTACGTCATCTCTTACCCGGTAAGGATCAACGGAAAGTAATTACCCTAATTAGCCGGCAATACCTCGTTTCAACGATTCAGCGATTTGACCGTTGTAACATGGCGAACGTGAGACGGTAGAGCTCCGTCTGAAAATCACAGACAATCTTCGAATTGCGAAACACGGTTCGAACGTTGTCGCAACTCGACGAGAAAATCGTTATCGATCGAGAAACCACGGAGCCTGTGCTTCCGTGCAACGCCAAAACAGTTACCCTAGTTCCGTTCTTATTTCCGTTACGTTCTACGCATTTGTAATTTCTAAAGAGGCTCGGTCGGATATGTCGGAAATTTTTTTTCCGACATTCGATTAACGCTGCAACTCGCCACAGCGTTTCCGAATTCTATGGAACTGCACGATGGGCAGACCGGAGCTAGAGACGAACACGCGTTCGTGTACCGGTTTTAGGAAAAGGTTCGAACCGGCCGTACGACACGACCTCGTCGTCGATCCGCCTCCGGCTGACATTGCGAAGTAGAAACCACGAGAACAATTTGCGCGCGCGCGCGCGCCTACACACAAACACCAGCGCGCATCGCGTTTCACGACTCGTAAGGCAATCGATGTCCTCGTAACCCAGACCTATCGGACGTAACTGGCAGTTTTCACTAGCAGATCTCTCGCAACTCGCAGCCACCTCCAAGCGCTCATCTCCTCTCCGCTCTTGTCCCTTCTCGTTAGCATGATTAACGTTCGATAGCGCTACAATAATTTTTTTTCCGCTATAGCTTCTCTCCACCTCCGAAAATAGATAATCTTCGAAACGTCGTAGCTCGCTTTCACCGCTTGTTTTCGACGTCCCGATGGTTTCTACCTAAGCGTGTAAATCAAAGCGTTCGAGTATTTTGAGAAGAAGGCTGCTCGTTTGGACGCAACGGGAAGTTGAGGGATTCGCTTTCGAGGATGATTCGACGCGATGTGCACTTCGCATCGATCAGCTGCGTCGTCGACGCGTAAGAAACGCTCGTTGGGTCGATCTCGGTCGGCGCAGCCTGTGTCTAGCGCGAGGCTTGTTACGAAATCCGGATAATGAACGAGCAACGTTCCGTCATCTTATTAGGCTGCTGCATCCAGTCGAAAAGTCGAGGCGCAGAAGCGAAACCACAGCATCTCAAGTGCACGTTACACTTGCTCAATCCCGCTGCCGCAAATGACCACTTTGCCCCCCCACCAACTGTGCAGACTCTACAAACCGCTCTTTACAAACCTGACAAATTTTCCTACGATAATCGCGCTACCACGTTACCGATGCGAACCCGCTCCTCCGCAATTACCGCGCGCTGCACGCTTCTCCGGGCTTCTCGAGTTTACAATTGGACGAATCAGCCCCTAAACATCAGCAGCGCTCTCCGCGTATCGCTCGTATCGTATATCGCGTGTAACCGCGACGTCGCGATGGAAATTATTTGCATGCAGAGGATGTGCCTGTAAACAGTGGACGCATCGTCATCGATTTTAATCGTTCGCGATAATACGGTATTAAGTTTGCACGTTAAAAGAGAAAGGCCGATCGAATATCCCATTACCTTGCTAATAGGTATGACATAAAAGAATCATCAGGCGAGCGTGTACGAGTTTCGTGACGGGCGACGGCGATCGTAATTTCCTCAAATATTTTTCCTTGGAAACGCGATACCGAGATTGTCCGAATCCGATAACGAGATCCATTAGCGGAATTCGACATCATCGTGTATTAAAAAAAAAAAAAAAAAAAGAATGTCAGAGAAACTTTCTCCGGTCGTGTAATTGCTCTTTTTATTTTCAATGTCAGCGGAACGGAACAAAAACCACCCGAGGATCGGAAAAATGATAAAAGCTTCGCGGGAGAACCTTGTCAGATGTATTTACATCGGAGATATAAGAATACATCAAGAATACCGGACAATCGCATCCATGTATCTGTATCGCTATCGCGCTCGTTATCGATCAGAGCCAGTCACGGAATCATGCTCCGCTCCATTCTAATATAATCGCAATCTCGTTTGTGCAACGCACTCTTCTTCTTTTAATTTCTATATAAATATTTACAAATTGGGACGTTCCCATGCGTACCATTACCATATATTTTCCATTTTTTTTCCACTCGACCGCGATAGCGCGCGATGCTATACGATTATACGCTCGGTATACAGAGTTTCTCAGTGAATCTGTTACACAGCGATACCTCGGTAATTGTTAATAACACGGAAAAATGACAGAGAGACAGATCGATTGGTTCTGTGGAACGCTTATGATGGTGCGACTTGGCTTTTTCATCGTGCTCGTATCTTTCGAGATTTCATTACTTTCGTAATTTTTTTTTTTCTTTTAATCGAAGTTCGTTGGCCTTCTAGAGCTTAAAAAACAAATTCATCCAGTTCATTAACCGATGGTGGCGAACCGATCGTCCAATTTGCAGTTATTTCGATCGACATACGTATTTCGAACGTATTAATGTTCGACTGGAATTATTCAAATGCCGGAGGCATTATTCCCACACAACAAACGAATTACGAGGGAATAATTTTCGTACGTTCGAAATATGTCAATTGGGATAACTTCGCGTTAAATGATCGATACGCTTAACGAGGCCGACGAATTTGCTTTTTTAAGCTCTGGAAGGATATCGAACAAAGAGCATAAGGTTGCGTTAAAAAAAGAAAAGAACGATGAAAAACCGGAACCAAATGATTTATCTTCCGTACTATTAACAATCATCAAGATATCGTTTTGTAAGGAAATTACTGGGAAATCTCGTGCAACACGGACGATTCAAAGTCGACCAGGCGTGTGTTTTAACGATCGATTCGTAAACGCGGTTGGCTGGTCGGTTAGCGCGATTACTAATTTCGCGTTATGCGACTAATCGTCGGTACAGCCTCTTATCTCGGCGCGTCGTTTAACGAACTTTCAGCGCAATTCCTGACGCGTCGCTGAATCCCCTGCACGCTTTTCCCACGCCGATTCTATTTTAATGAACAGAACGCGAAGAACGCACTGTTTGTACGCGCTACGTACACATCGCGTTCCACCAATGCGGCGGTCGAATCGATTCGATCATCGGTTTATGAAAATTGAAATAGAAAATCTGGTTTCATGGAGGAAAATGGAGGAAAGAAACGGCGCACGTATCGCATTAGCGCGGCGCCATACGACGACCACGCGGACTGTGCAAAAGCATCAGCAGCGTGTTCTATCCTCGAGGCTAGCGCGACTTTCACCTTTCACCTCGGTGAATCACGACGACTCGCCGCGCGCCGGTTCACTCCTCGAACCTTTGCCCGAACGAGAAACGGGAAACGACGGACAACGAACGGTGGACAAGGTGCGGGTGTTTCTGAGAGAAGAACACCGCGTCGTGATCGGAACACGTCCGCTATCAGCGTGACGAGCATCGATCGATTACTCGAGTATGCACGGTACCGTCACGATTCGGTTTCACCGTCGTGCCGCGACGAATCGAATCCGCATCCGAGAGATATCGATGGAAAGCTGTTGAGAATTGTCGATCGTAATCGCCGAAATAACAATTTAGAAACACTTTCTTAATTTGTATTAATAATAATCAAACAGTTTACTCTTCATTTGATACGTGATGGACAAGATGTTCGTGGATGCGCGTGGATACATTCTTTTAGCTTCGCCTCTTCTCTGCCACGCTTACGGAACTGCTACATTCGTCTGTTTCTCTAGACGCTGTGCACGCACACACGCTCACACACATATATGTGCATCACTACTGCGCGGCTGATCCGGTGTAGCACACAAAATTGCATATATTTCAATAAAAGCATCCGACGATCCAGCCAGGTATTCCTGTGGTAACTTCGCCGGCGTTAAGAGCGACTGTGTTTCGAATTTTCCTACCGAGGACGGACTTGTACTAGCGCGATCGAGTCGATTCGAGTCACGAAGAGAAAACGAAACGTCCCGTTAATTTTAATGGTTTCGTTTCTTTCGAGATTTCCGGCATACGGAAGCTGTAAACGTGCTTTCTTCGTCATCGTGGCGATCGCAACACGTGCGCGTAATACGGTTCATGATTTTCTCACGAAAACGATTCCTATGCGAACAAATTACGCTTACTTTCTCTGCGTCGTTGAATACTCTGTCCAAAATAAGAAAAAGGAGAAAACTGATTTTTTTCGAACGCGCCAAGTTACGTAGAATCGCTTGACTCGCGAAGGCGCTACGTCAGAGTATCGAGATATACCCGGGCGCGGATGGCGTGAATTTTCTTCTCTCCGTAAAGAAGCTTCTCCTCTGCATGCAAACGACAGCAAAAAGACACGACGCGAATTAGCCGCGGATCGACCCGTGCATCGTGTTTTGACCGCGTTCCCGAATTACAGGACGGATAGGAGACTGGAAGATTGCCGGTTCCTCGTAATCTGATCTGACGAAACGTCGCAAGACCGGCACACGTACGTGAGAAGAGCGAAACAATCGTGGAAACGGCCTTTCTCGGGACCAGACAACTATTTAACGATTGTACTCTGCGAGATGCTCTCGTTAAGCTTTCTGTCGAAATGATGAATTATGTTGAAACGAGCCGAGATACCGCCGACTCGACCAAACGGCGTCAGACAAATTATCGCGTGACGTGCTTGCGAAAGTCCTAGGCCTGGCGCGATATTCGCGATAAAATACTACATATTCTAAATTAGGCGGCGCTCGTTAGCCTTTCGCGTCACAAAGGCAAACGAACCGGATAACAACCGGTTGCACCCTCCATTGTCTTTGCTCGTATGACAGGAAACGAGTTCGCGGCCTTGAAACGCACACGCGAAAGACGCAAGATTTCGTATCTTCGTTATGGACCTTGTTCGATATTTCTCGATTATCCGGCAAATCGACGACAGCTATACTTGTTTCCACTGAAATATTTCTATGTACGAGAAGAATCGAGTCGTCAAAGAAATGGTTACAGGTTACAGGTAAAGAGGATGAAGAAGATCGCAGCGTTCCTGACCGTTGCTGGTCTCATGGCCGTAGCCGTGTGCCAGGAGTACGTGCCAGGGGGACATGCCTTGTTCGTGAGAACGTCGTCATCCGCAGCCGGTAAGAGAGATACGGATCGAATGGTCGAGTCTGCCTCGGCTACGATCGAGATCGGGAGGAAAGAAAGCGATAACGTACGATAACAAGTTTTGCGAACGTTTTGATCAAAGTAATCGTTTAAAATCCATTAGCACACTCGAGAATCCAGCGAGCTGCCCCGGTATCGGCCGCAGACGTGATGGCGCAAAATATCCTAGAGTGGATTCAAGGGATCTACCGGCAGGGCGCACGTAAACGTACGTTCTCCACAAGGAGCTTACCCTTTTGAGAGACAAACGCTAGAACACAAAGGATGGAATTTCCGAAGCAATGCGTTCTCCAGTAGTCTTTACCCTTTAGCCAATCCTCTTTCGACCTGTTCAGTCTTCTAACACGCCAATCATGCTTCTTATCTCCGCGAAGAATCAACTCTACGATTTGTTAATCGTCGACGATAATTAGGCCACTTTGCTACGGAAAAAGCGTCGGTCTCCGACCAGGCACCGATATACGTATGCATGTGTAAAAGTAGGGAGACGCTGAAGGGGTTAAAGCTCCGTTTAAGGGCGAGCGGAAACGGTGCTGATATTTGGACGAGTCAGTGACCGAGAAGCTGTGGAAAGATACTTCCAAAGCTTTCGTCGATCGTAATAATCATCTTCAAAACGCAATTAACCATATTTTAACGTGGATGCGCACTAATGCACGCTTATTGGCCGTTTCGCAGCATATTACCGATAGAATCACACGACAAAACGCACATCTAATAGAGGCATTTTAATCGAATTTCCGATATAACGAGGAGCGTTGCGCTCGTACTGACGTGTAACGGCGCGTGTAACGAGAACAAGAGACCGAACGCAGATCTCGAGCTACGCGATCCGAAGTTTCGTTCAGCGACTCGTACGATTTGAACCGAAAGGTTGTCGTTGAACGTCGAATCGCGAAGCTTGTCGAATGCTCTGCGCGATACGCGTACGTATCAAGAATCCTCACAGCCGAGATTCGTTTTGCAGCTCGGCAGCAGTCGGATCCTCCAGGATATCTGCCGCCATACAGCACACAGAGACCACCGGAGAAACCTCGACCTTTCCAAGCGCCCTCGACCGGCCAGCAACCAACCTACACGACTCCTACTCAGAACCAGGCGACGAATTATCCTTACCAGAGACCGTCGTCGAACGTCGGTTCGTCATCCGGTCAGCCGACGTTCTCCACCCAAAAGCCGACGTATCTTCCGCCGAACAACCAATCACCCTACGTACCATCCTCTTACAATCCCCGTCCTACCACGACACCGTCCTATTCGAACACTGGCTCTTCCGCTTTCCCGCCGTATAGCTCGACTCCTCAACAACCCTCCGCTTCCGCTGGAGTCTCGACCAGCTACGGTTACTCGACACCAGGCTTTACCACCGCCGCACCTGGTAGATTCTCCACGCCGTCCGGGTTTTCCACCACTTATGGTTATTCGACTCAAAGGCCGAGTCCCACGTACGTGCCATCCGCGGAAGGATCAGCTTTTAACGATGGATATACCAGAACCAGCGGTTATCCGACCGCCGGTGCCGGGGCTAATTCCTACGATCAAAGTGGCGCGGCTGGATATCCTTCCTCGCCGAGTGGCTACCCTTCCTCTACTCCTGGTGGAGCGTTTCCTTCTCAAAATACCGGCGGAACCAATGTCGTGAAACCGCCCGGAACCTCGTCGACCGGAGTTGCTACCGGCTCTGGCGGAGAAGGTACGCTTCTCTTCTTCGGCTTGGCTTTGGCTGTTGCTTTCTCCTCTCGATGAAACTGCAGAGGCGAGAGCGAAACGCCCAGAGTCACGGAATAACGTGAGCGTAATCGAATCTCATTCGTTGTCGTAGGATCGAGCGCTTCTGGGACGGCGACGGGCGAGGGAAACGCGGAAGACGATGATTCGAAACACCCGCCGCATATTCACGCTCTCGATGTCGAGTGCAGCAAGACTATGATGACTATCAACATCGAGTTCAACCGCGTCTTCGACGGAGTCATTTATTCGAAGGTGAGCAACGTATGGCTAACTGTAAACGACCGGATGCCTGATATTCATCGGTGTGTACGTTTGCAGGGATTTTTTACGAATCCAAACTGTAGGTACGTGGCGCAGAATTCCGGACAAACTCGATATTCGTTCACGGTGAATCTAGATTCCTGCGGCACCCAATTCATCAACGATTTCGAGGGTGAAGCTGGCCAAGCGTACTTGGAGAACGTACTCGTCTTACAGGTAAGTCCGTTTCGCGCGACTACAAAACGACGCGAAGCTTCCTATCATCGGTTCGACGACGTTCGTGTCATACTTACTTTTCCTTCGATGTTTCTTTCTTCGTTTCGTTCCGTTCAGAACGAACCAGGTATACAAGAAGTTTGGGACACGGTGCGCAGGGTTCGTTGCCTCTGGGAAGGAAACATCAATAAAGCCTTGACGGTCAACTTCTCCGTGGACATGTTGAATCAAGAAATAGTAACGTTCAGCGGTGACACAGCGAGCGCTAAGTTGGACATACAAGTGGGAAGGGGACCGTTCGCACCTGCTGCCGATGGCCTCGTTAAGATCGGAGAGACCATGACTTTGGTCGTTTCCGTAGAAGGAGATCCCGCCTTCGATCTCCAGGTACCGACCAGGTTTCGTAATGCGAACGAAAACGCTTTCTGTTTTTATCGTTCTTAACCGTACTGATGGACGTGTATGCTTCGAGGTTCGTGACTGTGTTGCTCGCGACGGATCTTCCACCAACACGTTACAGCTGACGGACGAAATGGGATGTATATTAAAACCTAAATTATTCGGCGCATTCCAAAAGACGAACGATACCGGAAATACAGGGGCATCGATTATCGCGTACGCGTACTTTCAAGCCTTCAAATTCCCCGATGTGATGGACCTGTTCATCGAATGCAACGTGGAATTGTGCAAGACCGATTGCGAGCCGTGTCCAAATACCAATCAGGTAATCCTATTACACGACAATGTAATCGTAATAGTCAAACGTAATAATCAGCTATGTACATTCTCGTAACTTACCTAATTCGTTATCGGTTTAAATCAAAATGTAACGCTGCTTGGTCTTTTCAGCAAATCGAACCGGGTAGGCGGCGACGATCGATAATGTCGACATCGACAAACACGACATCGAACGGTTCGGCCGTGCCACTCTCGGATCCGATACGCGTCGCTCGTGGCTTCAAAGTAATCATGGTGGAGGACTTGAGCAAAGCTAGCAATCAAGTTTTGGAACAGCTCGAAGAAACTGCCATTGAGGAAGTTGCAAGGAGCTCAATGAACGTTTGCATGACATACAGTGGCTTTTATACCGCGATCTCGTTTTTCTTGACTACCATTCTCGTCACTACTATTAGTGCGGTTACGCTTTACGTCAAGTTACAACGAGTATACGGATCGAAAGTCATCTATTCGTAAAAATTTCACTCGGTCTCGACAAATGATCACGGCTGATCGACTGACGCTACGATCACGACTAACCGTTAGCGTTCGTATCTTTCGTTACAAGCTATCAGCTTCCTAACGTGCCTGTCTTTCGTATTAGGTTTCATCTTGATCGCTCGTAATCTAGAATGACAAGCTGCACACAAGAGAGAAACGATGACGCGAAAAACACTTTATAGTCGCAATATAGCATCCTTGCGACATTTCTCGGGGCGTAACAATCACGTATTTTCGTTTTATTTATAATCGGTTATATCACGTGGTTTCGTTTTAACACTAGTAGTGTCAATTTCACGCCATATTTCTCTTGTGCCGAAGTTTCAGGGGTCCAACTGACGTATTTCAACGAAACTAACATTAAGTTTTTTATTTTAAACACAAAACGACGACAAATTCGCAACATAGTACTTGTGAATTATGTGTTATTTACTACGGTGTTTTGACGATGATCGCCGTTCGACAATAGTACGCAAGTACATAGATAAATATAACAATAGCGAGAAAATCGTAGTACGCTTGTAGTATTTTTCGTTCGTTTTCATGTTTCGCTGAACTGTCGTTTTTCTTCGCCTCGTTAGAGATACGACCGATCGTTAACAAGTACAACAAACTTTACGATTAAGAATAACTTTACAATATGGAAAGTAAAATATATGTACACAAATCATTCGTAGTAACAAATAATTCTCTCACTTTATGTTTACATCTTTATCATCTCTTAGATTCATACTTTATAAATTTGTACGAAATTTCATCAACCACGCGTGTTATGTGTCATATAATCGTCGACCCTATGAAATAAAAAATGGAACAATGAAAAATGAAACGCTCTTTAACTACTTGTTTGGTTAAAGGAATTCCCTCAATCAAACAGGTACAAAACATATACACAAACAAGATATACATATATACACATATACTGCTATTTTATTTTCGTAAAACTTAATATATACAGATGCTCTCCCCTGATTTTTCTTTCAGCTACTATCTTGCCTGCCATATTCAAATCCATAAATGTACGTAAAATGTTTTCGGGGTCGTTCTCTTTAATAACTAACAGATAAAATATTCCAGTGTTCGATAGAATATCAGGAATTTTAGGAAACACCCGTTCCATAACTTTTCTACCATTTGTACCACCTGCCCAAGCTTTGAACAAAATCTGCCCGTTAGAAATTTCATCGTCGTTGGTCACTACATATGGTGGATTAAATATCACTACATCAAACACGCTATCGCTACGTATGCAGTTTAATAAATCCATCTGTACGACGTCTATCTCTACCAAATTTTCAGCAGCAGTTTTCTTTGAAATTTTGCACGCATCGATATTGATGTCGATTGCAAGATAGTAAGACTGGCACTGTTTCTTCAATGCCATTGCCAGAGCCGTAATTATAATACCAGATCCACTACCTATCTCTAAACACATTACAGGTTTTGTAGCTTTTAGGACCTCTAAATCAGCTTCTAAGGCATCTATCAACAGGAAAGAATCCTCCGAAGGCTCGTAAACTAATTCCAAATCTTTATCTGATAATCTAACTATCGGTGTATTCATGATACCTTAATGGAAAATATATAGAAGAATTTTTACACAATTTTTTCCTTTCTTAGATATTTTTAAATTAAAGACAAAGCTAAAGAAGAACTTATCACAATTATTTTACACGTATTGTCGTGCTTCATTCATATTCTTTAGAAACATTAGCTCCTTTTTCTATTTCCGCTTGTTCTTCTGTACTTGAAATATTAGAGGCATTACCATATGGAGAGTCACGATCCAATAAAGCTTTCCTTTTTACCGTATTTTTCTCCACTGCTTGGTGAATTTTATTCAATCGCTCCTGCGTACTTTGTAAAATGTTACTAACAATCGTGATTTTGTGTTTAGCGTTAATCAACTTTTTAACATAAAAATCTGTTTCCAGTGGATACTGCAATACTTCGTTGATCCTCTGCAATTCTTCCGTCAACGATTCAATCCGTTGTTTTAATTCTATTTGACATATTCTACGGAAATCAATGAATTTCAAAATTAGTAGAGAATCAAAAGATCGTACATGTCGATGCAATACTCAAGTATTTCGAAGAACTTTGAAACATTATATTAATAACACGTCGAATGTTTATATCTATAGCGCAATACGTATTTAAGAAGAAAACGTTACATACCTTGTAGCACGAATTCTTTCGTCCAATTGATCCACCGTAGGTTTCAAAAGGCTCATAAGACCTTCTGTTAGAGCATCTCTCGTTGGATTCTCACAAAAATCGTCTATTTTGTCGTCGATGGACGTATTATCGCTCGCTGTATCCACATCCATGTTTTACTTCTTTTTATAATACGATATTTTATGATCTTTCTACCGTTTTTCAGATGGCACCACCTGCCGCATTAGGTCTCTTATCGATTAGATTCCATGAGTTTTCGTTCAGCAACTAACTAGAAATCTAGGGGAAATTTTCAACGCGCTTTCAAATGTTGCCAAATGAGAAGCTAGGGCTTTCATATTTTATTTATACAGATATGGTCACATTGAGTGGTATCGTACTTTACTACCTTTACCTTACTTCGAGCATCGAGTTTCGTATCAAATATAGGTTAAAATCGAATCGAATAACATATAAAAAATTTCAACCAGAAGGTTTGTTTATCGATGATACAATTTACATAATTGTATTACGCAGATTGACGTAAATTTCACATAATATATTTTCTGTGGAAGATTCTTTCTGACTTACGCATTATTTAAACGTTATTTGTAGAAAAAAACAAATCGTCATTCTATGCATGCAAATGAAAAAATGAATTTATGTATATGCTGTTTATCAAGAAATAGATGTTTATCAAGTGTAGTGGTATATACATACCTCCGCCGCAAAATAATTTTTTACATCATTGTCAATTACATACTTGGCGAAACAGCTACGATGAAATTCTTAATTGTAACAGACTTTGAATATGATAATGAATATTAATGCAGATAATTAAACGCGTTTATTTGCGATAATATAATACGTATATATCGTGATATATTTAAATTACACAACACACAAATTACAGCGATTTACAAACATTATGAACAAAATTCTAGGAAATCGTGTAGGAAAATGCGTGAAATTTCGTCACAACAGCCTTGAATTTTCTATTTCGGTAAATGAGGTATATCTGTGTTAAGATTAATGTTGGCCTAGCAAACAGATTGATCGAAGATCAGACATGGAAGAAGAGTGCCGAAAAAATGAGGTAATACGGGTTAAAAAGTCGCGAAGCAGATTTAACCCTTTATCTCGAAGAGTGTTAGCATAATTAATAGCATAGATTCGTGAATATTTATATACGTCTGTGAATTTGTTGTTTCTGAAATAGTACTTTCGAATATAAGAGGAAGGCAAAATTGGCTATCCGAGAGTAATTGCAAACCCAAACGTGATATTTTTCAGTTAAACGCAAACATTTATAGTTGTTTAACAGAACAGAAAACGGTAAATCATAGAATAATTGTTATAATACGTACGTTTTTGCAACGAGTTGTGCGTTAGTCTTTCACATTTCACTTGGGATAGCCGAATAAGGAGGAAGAAGGGAAGAAAGGAAAAAAGAAAAGAATAAAGAGATCAAAAAAAAAAAAAAAACACGACGAGGAACAAAAGGGAAGATATTACATTGCTTCGCGAAAATCTCTTTTTTTCGTTTTTTAACTCACGATTAAGGAAAATCGTAGTTTTGTTATCTATCGTATCTACGTATGTATATATTACGCGTACCATTTTTCGCGAATGTAAATAAGATAAAATCGCAGAATCGACGCGAAACATACCGGTTCAAATATTTAAATCGCATATTATACAGATAATATTACACTAACTACATACGTATTGGATATGCATCGCTTTTTTACACGTATACACACATAAAAGTGCATAAACCTTTTAGCCGCAAAGAATGCGGCGTGACAGTTTTTCGACGATTATACGTATATTTATATTTATATGCATACACATGTGTATACGTACATACTGATACACGTATACAATATACATATACATACATATAATATACACATATACGTAGACGAAACGTACCTAAACGAATTTGTACATAAGGCATCACTATAATAAGTCGACTCTTCTCGCGTAAGTCGTATCGAGAGCATGATTATGGATCTAGCGATCGTTCGACAAAACCTAGATTAGCTCTCCTCGTTGCGGAACGGAGGGGATTCGATGCAAACGAATGCGAGCGACGGAAAATCGCGATAAAAAGATCACCAGTGAACAAACCACTTCCCAACTTAACTCGTTATAGACATATCCTCATTATGTACACAGGCAAATAAATTAACGCTTTCTTCGCAGCGGAGAATTTTCTATGCGCATTCTTATCGACGTTCGCGTCCTCTTGCAATCGGCTCCCTCGCTACTGTGGTTAGCTTAGTAGAAAATAGATGTCATTATACTCCTGGCAGTAGTCGTTCTCGCAAAAAATTTAGCCTTTCTCACGTCTGATTGCTCCGCGTTCGAACGTTTGCTCGATTTACTCGTTCGCCTTGCACGAACGAAATAGACGGAATTTTAATATTTATCACCGACGAACATTTTGACGATACAGTTGCTTAAAATTACTCACATTCTCGAAAAATTACATTTCTGCTGCAATGCCGTCTCGTCGGTTGAACGACACGCGTTCCGTTGATCTTTGCACGAACATCGAATTTCAAGAAGAAGATATTTTACACGTCGACGAGTCCCGTAAATTGTAAATTATATGGCCGAAAGTAGAACGATCTACGTAAATATATCGTAGTAAATCGGAACGCGCTCGTTAGCGATAGGTGGAATCGCCGAAAACTTTCAACCATAGAACGCTGGCGGAATGAAAATTAGACGATTTTACTCACGAGTCGTTCACACCGATGAACGTTACCAATTAAAGATTTACCTCGCATTTCAAGAGAATTTGAAACAGAAATGTTCGCTCTAACGTCGATAGATGTACGAATCTGCAAATTACGTACTTGACATTTCGTTTATTTTTATTACGTCTATCGCGTAGCTCGGGCAACGAACGAAACTTCGCAATGTGACGAAACTTTCGAAATCTAAAGTCTCAGCGCTAAATGCGATTTATATTTATCGTTAACATTTATTTAAAAACGACTATGTTGAGACAGCAGAAAACACGGAGCAGAGCGTTAGTGGTCCAGCCACTACGATTGTAACTGCGTGTATGCCTTTCATCGTGTCGAGCGAACAAACACGGTAACGTATTCGTAATCACGAGCGGTAAATAAGCTATTAACTCGACGATTATCGTGTATCGAGAGAAGCGATTAACATTCGTAAAAAGCAGCGATAGAAACTGTCGAGACCCTTCTCGTCGTCTCACGCATCGTTGAAGTCAGCGAAAGATTCAATCAAAGATTCTTCGTTAGCCACGACACTCGTCTCTTTATACGATTACTTTCTAATCACTGTTCACGAAAATGTAACAGAAAATAACGACGAGGATTGCGAATATCGCGAAATCAGTTCGAACGAAAACATGATTAGGAATAAGAGAAACGCGCATAGAGACTCTCCAAGGATTTTCCGCTCAATACTCGAATTCGAGCTTGATTAAAAGAAAGAGTTAAGTTTGCAAATTTCTTCCTGGTAATCTGGGAGAGGCTCAAAGAGATCGGCATAGTTAGGAACGCGTACACTCGAAGAGTCGTTCGACGAAGACGAAGACGAAGACGAAGACGGAGACGGAGATGGAATCTCGGAAGAGCGGTATGGTCACTTGGCGTGCTGCTTCGGAAGATGCCGTTTCATGTGGAGTGCTAGGTGATCGCTTCTGGCGAAGGAACGCTCGCACACGGCACACTTGAAGGGCTTCGCACCGGTGTGCTTTCGATAGTGACGAGTTAATTCGTCGCTTCTGGCGAATCGCCATTCGCACTCTGGCCACTGACACTGGTACGGTTTTTCACCTGCAACAAAAACGGATACAATGCGTATCGACGCTACATAACTTTTGCTAGAGGCGTAGTCTAAGGAATCTTTTGCGTTTGCGTTTGTGACGCGGCACAAAACGATGTCCTATACAGTTGGGCGAATGACCGATTAAAGTTCGCGAGATTAACGCGATCGGATTCAAGCACTGGACCCTTTAATACGCGAATATCGCGTATGCAATTCGTTAGGATAGCGTAACTTTCCGGGTTAACGGGGCGAAGCGGGATTTCGTTCGAAGGAAAGCGCGGTTTTCGCGCTGGAGAAAAGTTAACTGGACTCGAAGCGTATGCATCTTGGGACCGTTGCTTCGGTTGCAACCAAGCGAAGCTAGGTGAGGTGAGATAGAACGAACTGTAGCTAGGCGAGGCCAGATGAAGAGAGGCGAAGACAGTTGGGACAGGGCGGGGCGCGGCGCGGCGCGGTGGCGCGGTGAGGTGAGGCGCGGCACGGTGAGGTGAGGTGAGGCGCGGCGCGGTGAGGTGAGGCGAGGCGAGGTGAGGCGCGGTGAGGTGAGGCGCGGCGAGGTGAGGCGAGGCGAGATGAGGTGAGGCGAGGTGAGGCGAGGTGAGGCGAGGTGAGGCGAGGTGAGGCGAGGCGAGGCGAGGCGAGGCGAGGCGAGGCGAGGCGAGGCGAGACGAGGTGGGACGAGACGAGGCGAAGAGCAAAAGCAGGAGCAGGAGCAGAAGCAGGATCGGCGCGGCGCAGCGAGAACGCGAACGGATTGCGCTAGAATACAGGTGAGCGTATTGCGGCATGCGGGTACAGTTAAAGGTCAACGCGGCATCTCTCGTAGCCTAAGGTACTTCGTACATCTATCGCCGTCGCAAAGAGCACCGCTTTGTTCTTTAATAGGTCCCTTTCCTTGGCCCAACTACCGACGAATCGTGCACCACCGCTGCTGTCTCGACCGATCTCGCCCCCTTACCTCGCGCTTCGTCTCTCCGAATCTCTGGAATTCTCTTCGCCGTGCGCTTGCAACCCATCGCGTCGTCTCCCTTTCGCCCCCTTTTCTTCTCTTTCCTTTCAATCGATACCATTCAACGCGCCACGCTTCCTCCTTCGTGTCCTCTTTCACGTACGCCCTACCCTTACTTGCCTTTCTACATACGATTCTACGTTTAATCATCGATCGACCACTTTTTCGCCAATAGTCCCCGAAACGGAAAGAAAGGAAGCGAAACCGTCGAGTAAATTGCAAACGCGTAAACGCCGATTGCACGACGATAATCATTCTATTTATTCGCATTCCAATTACCCGTACTAATTAACTTGGCGGAACGTGTCCTTTCACGGCTGACGCGGGAAACGCTATTTAGACGAGTTTCTCCGAGCCGCGTCTGTTGTCAACAAACAGGTATGTGCTCGGAGCTGGCAGACAAGGATCCCACGATCGTTCTTGGTTGCTCGAGTATTTTACAGCTTTCGCGCATTCCAGTGATAGTTCTCGCGAGCTGTGCCGAACGTCGACGAATTCGGAATTCGACGTTGATAAGTGGACGAAAGGAAAAAACCGAACAGGATTGGACGCGCGGCGATAAAAGGCATTTTGGTAAGGCGGTATTGAAAGTGGTCGGAGACACGTGGAATCTCGCCACGGAATCGAGAAAATCGTTTGGGCCGGCGATAGAAGCAAGCATCGGAAAATAACGAGCGAGAAGACTCGATAGCTGAGAAATACGCCCACGCATGCCGGTGACTCGTTCTGCTGTATGGAACACAGCTCGGTCTCGCTATGGAGACGACCCCAACCGGTCTTAGCCACACGCACGACTCCCATACAATAATCGGTATTACCACCACGAACGGCATCCATTCACGGTATTGCTCGTTCATGAGAATTCCGCGGCGATTTCTTCGAGACATCGTGTCCGCGTCGGCTGCGCCGAAGAGGAAAGGACTGGCCCGAACCAGCTTTCCGGTAACAGCTTTTTTCTCTCGTCGTCTAGCCGTCTCTGTCGCGTGCCCGTCTTCGCATCGTAGCGTCTTCGCCGACACGAGTCTCGTTGCGAGATTCGCGGAGATCGATCTATCGTTTCGCCCTTTTCGCGTTCGCGCGTTTATCCTTCGAACGGAGAATCGATCGTACGTTGGAAGATGTACTGGCGATCGAGAGAAGCGAAATAGGGCGATGAAAGAACGCGCGACGATGACGACGACGATGACAAGGACGACACACGTTGGACGCGTGTCGTCATCTAATTGACAAGTTACTCGTATTAAGTCATTCGATCAATTACTCTCGGATCGTGGTTGCGACTGAGTCCAGTTTTTCACGCTTTCAGGGAATAACACGAGTTTAACGCCAATTCCGTTTTTGTCCGACGATCGTGTTTTTCCCGGCGATGTTCAACGAGACGTGTTCCCGCCTCACGGCATGAGCTCCATCTCGATAGCAGATACTCGTCGCGTTACTTTATGTACCTTTTTGCAACATAGTTGTCGCGACTTTCTACGCGGCAAAATGCAAATAGGAAATGAAATAGCGATCGTCCCGAGGCTCGATCGGTTCGTCGTGTCCGTGTGCCTACCCGGTCGGTTCGAATTTTTACGACGTTGATAAGGTTCCAGATGGAAGGTATCGTTGAATCGCGTGTGCCCGTTGGCTCGACGACGCCTACGAAGCTCGAGGCGTCCCCGTTAATTTCGGATCACTTTCACCGCGGTACGGTGTCTGGCATTCGCAGCGTCTCACGATCCCCAACGGTCTCGTTCTCGAAACCCGTACGTATAACCCGTATATATCCGCGCAGCGGTTCTGCTTCTCTTTCTCTTTGTCGTTTCCTCGTAAGTTCGATTTTCGTCGACTGCTCGTTCACGATCGAGAAACACCGTTAGAAGCACCGATCGCGAACATTTCGCTGCAAAAGGCCTATCGTCGGGTTTCAGAGCCGGCAAAACGACAGCGGACAAACACGCAGGCTAGAAGGTTGCCAAAGTTGAAAGCATGGATGAGGCAGGAATGTTGCTCGCCTCGTGTTCGCGCACCCTACACCGTGAGACTTAGCCTCGCATACGTGCCAATCGGTTGTCTCTACATACGCGCGAGTGCTTCTATACGTGCGCGTATTGGTACTTGGTCGGTAAGTATGTATACGCGCGCGTAAAGTCGCGTCGCGTTGCCTTGCGTTGGCTTGCGTGTTCCTTCCACGATTCGACGTGCAACTAACACTCTGACCTCCAGCGAACGTATCCACGCGTATAAACGCAGCGCGCGCCGACGTCGTTTCCAATATCGCCACGCTGTCCTGCAGTTTCGCAGCCAAGAAGATGACCGCTTTCTTTCGGAAACTGGGAAACTAAGCTTCATCTAAAATTACCTAGCTGTAACCGATGAGAGCGTTCTGCGAGTGGAATGGTCGACCGCGAATATCGCGGAGAACGGTACGCGCGCGTTTCATCCCACGTACTTACTTACGTATGGCTCGTCTTACGAGAGTTTCTCGAACCTTCCACAGTTTATGCATGCCTCGTCGAGTGAGACTAGAATTTTCGTTGCGACAGATGATGTACCGAAAGAGCGCGATGGAATCGTCTCACCCTTTAAGGACGTTTCGTTCGCTGGTCGTTATATCGCGGTACAGAGCGCTGCAATTTTGATAACGCGTGTTGCAAACGAACGAGAACGAACGATTGTTCAAGGCTGTCTGGCGCGAAACCCTGAAATCGGTGAACGAGCACGAAATTTTCCTATTAAGAAGCACGCAACGTGTACAGCTTACACGCGGTATAACGCATTCGAATACATTAGTAGAATACTAATATCGTAATACCTTCGCGTTGATCGAAGAATCGGGCGACGCGACGCGACGCGCTGTTCGTTCACGACCGGTCGAACAATCCTCGAATATAGACGTTCCATCGTGCACGGTGTATAATTTACGAGCGATCGGCCGATATTCTTTTCTGGACGCACGGAATGGGACGGGACCAGACGCCACGGGACGAGATGAGACGCTAACGGGACGGGACGGGACGAGAGAAACGCATACGCACGTGTACGCGTATTTACACACGCGTGTGTGTCGAGGTGCATCGGACCAGAGGACAAGCGCCCGTGAAAGCCAGGCTCGCCGAGACCTATGCTACGTAGCGCGAGCGTTCGACGTTGCGTTCGTTCATTCAAGACGAGAGCCACGTGCCCGAGGCGCCCGATCCGACAACTACGCCACTGCTTTACCCCTTGCGATTCACCTTTCGGATTTCAGCGACCGATCGCGTTCTCGCCTTTCCTTTCTTCTGCCTCGTCTCGCGATCGGTTTCCATTAGGTCGTCCGAAAAGTTTCCTTTTATAAGGAAATAACGGATGCGCAACATTTGTCGTTTTATATTATTTTCTCGAATTACGTATGATCCATTTTCTTCTGTCAAGATAGAGATCACAACAGGTGAGGTTTCATGTTTGTATAAAGGTGCATCGTCGTAAAAGACGTGTCTATAAGAGAAGGACACTCTTCGGACAACCTGATACTTGTTCCGAATCGAAATTGAAATCTCTGTTCTTGCAATCGAAGAATCGACGAGCGAGCGTCGTGACACACGCGGCGTTTCGACGAAAGTAAACCAGAATAATCGGGCCAACTCTCTGAAGTCTGCTGGGAAAATGGACGCGCCGCGGAAAATTCGCGGGCGGAAGAGCGGGAGAGGGAGGGAGAAGGAAACACTTAATCGGGTGGAGATTTGTCGAAATTTCCTTCCGTTGGTCGAGTTTCGTGGTTCGAAACGCGGCTGAAAGATTCGCGTACTGGCGCGGCGCGATGACGAGTTACCGCAAAACCTCGAGGTATCAATTGGAAAGTGGTACATCGTGGTTCGAACGCCTTTGGCAGGCATTCCGCGATAGGTTGTCGAGCAGGCACGCGTGCATTCGTCGTCTCTCTCTCGTCCTTCCTTCTTCGCGCGAGTCTATACGCGTCTCTGTACGCGCGTACGTACGTCCGCTTTCGCGTTCGTGTTTACACAGAAGACGAACTTACCTCTAATTCGCGCGCCGATTTTCCCGCTGCGAGCCGATCTTGCGTACTCGCACGCCTCTATCGCCGAGATTTTCGCTATCCACAGGTCGAACAACGTACTCGAAAGCGGACTTTTTACCATATGATCGGCATTTCTCTTCTTCCTTCTTTTCCTAAATTCCTGATAAAACAACATCTCGTCCCTCGATACTCTGATCGATCGTTTCGCGCGACTTGCTGCGTTTCGTTCGCGAAGAGCCGCGTTAATAGAGAAACGACATAGATACGGGGTTAGATGGAGAAGGTACAGATTCGATTAGACGGTAATCGCTCGTTTGGATGGCCGATTTTGAAGGCGAAACTGAAACGCGCGTGAATTTCGCTTACGGACAAAACGCAGGAGACTGGCCGTGCATGTTTGGTTTCGCTGTGCACGCACTTTTTCTTCGATACGCGATGAAACAGTTGAACAAACAGACGCGACGTGACGCGACGGTGATGCAGAAACATCGATGCCCGATCAAGCGACGACGACGGAAGAACACGCCAACAACAGCTTCGGAGAAGATTGCGCGTGGCGTGGCTTTAGCAGACAGCCAGAAACCCCTTTCATGCTCGGCCGTGTACAAATATACGTAGGTGTAGGTACGAGCGCGTTAGCGAGCAGTGTGTTTGGATACGGACAGGATGTGGGTCGCTGGCTCGAGTCTACGAAACGGAGTGTCGCATACCACGCTTCGTGCGTTCCTTATACGTTTACATATGATAGAGATTCCTTTGCGCGACACCGCGCGCACGGACGCAAAGATCGGAGACTCTGCGAAAGCGAATATACACTGTGTACGAGAGTAAGAGAGACAAGGTAAAACAGAGGGGACAAGAGAGACGAACGAGGACGAAGGTTAAAGGAAGAAAGAGGCTGGAAAGAAGGAGAGGCTGCGAGAACCGCGCCCTGCCCACGCCGAGCGCTCGACCTCGCGCGCTTTCAAACGTTTCGTTTCGCTGCGCGCGGATGAGCTACATATCTAATTTCCACGGTCGTTGCTTCTTTCCATCGGCATGCCGTTTTCCCCTAAAACGCAGCTCGAACCGTTATCCGGCAAGCTGGCACGTTCAGCGAAAGCAGTCGACTTACCTGTGTGTATCCGCTGATGCGCCTTTAAATGCGAACTCTTCGTGTAGACCTTTGTACAACCTGCAAAACGAAATAGTTACCAATACCGTGAGCGTTGCTACCGTTTCTCTGACAATGAAAGCATCGCGTCATCCGATCGTACCCGTACCTCGCACGCTCGGCGCGTTTAGACTTCTCACAACTATGATATTTATACACGTACGCTATGTACCGTATGTGTGCCATTAAGCGCCTTTAGGAGTCGGTTACCAATACGTGTGCTGCGGATAAAAAGACTCGACGAAGCGTATACAAGTACGCGGACGATTACCAAAGCAACGCGACACTTACCTATGAAATCACAGTGATGAACGCGTCTCTTCTCCAACTCGGGATTGTTTCGCCTGTTGAATTTCGTGGTGATGGTCGGAGCCTGAATCCTATGAGGAGCATTCATAATGGACGGCTGTGGATAGGGTGGAGGCGGCGTCCGCCTCGGTGGAGCCCCTATCGGAGAGCCAGGATCGGAAATCGGCGGCGTCAGCGGGGAAATATACATTAACCTAGTCATCGAGCCGTAGAGCGGCGACGTCGCGCTGCCACCGATCTGATTGCCGCCTGCGTGGTGAGTCGTCGTCGAGTCGTTGTTATTGTTATTGTTGTTGCTGTTCCCGCCGCCGTTGTTGTTGCTGCTGTTGCTGTTGGCGTTGGCATTGGCGTTGTTGTTGTTGTTGTTGTTGTTGTTGTTGTTGCCGCCGTTGCCATTGGCGTTGTTGGCGGCACCGGTGCTGTTGTTGTTCGTGCTGCCGGTGTTGTTGTTGTTATTGTTGTTGTTGTTGTTGTTGTTGTTGGGAGGGTAGGTCTTGAAGGCGGCGGGCGCGGTCCGGTGATGAACGACTTGCGGGCCGGTCGAAGGGTTCGGATGACCGTTCGCGTAGCCGGACACCGAGTTCGATGCGGGTCCTTCGAGGAGGTGCAAGGTCGGTGGCGGAGGTAACGGCTCGGTTTTGATCTCGACAGGCGACAATACCGGGGACGAGACGTCGTCGGTCTCCATTTTGACGTGCGACTGCGAGCCCAGCATGTCGGCGTTCTCCGGGTCCAGCTTTTGTATACTCGAGGTAATATCCTCCCAGAGCGGCGGCCTGAGGAACACGTCGTCGTCGTTTCCCGCCGGTTGACTCCTCGACGAGACGAAGCTCGCCTGCGGCCGACACACCGGCCCTCCAACCTCGAAAAAGTCCTCCATTTGCACCGAGGACTCCCTCGGCTCCTTCTCCGGGTCATCTTCGTCGAGCTTCTGCAATCGGTCGAGATCCTGTCTACATAGCAAAGTGTCCAGGTCCGATGTCTGCTGGAAATAGAAGACGGACAAAGTCGAGAATACGAGTGGAGAGTTTTAGTTGCGTTCGCGCGCGATTTCGCAGGTTCACGATGCTCCGTCTTCGCCTGGCAATGTCGAACCGTCGGTTGTGCCGGTTTCGGCTCGTGCGAGTCGAAATCCGAGCCAGCAAATGACGCGCAGGGTCGGCGAGGACGATAGACATTTGGGGCTAGCCGGAGTCGCAGCCGGTGTAGCTGAAGCAAGCAGCAAACAGGTAAACAAGCGGGTGACTTGCGATATGCTGATTCACGAAAGCGCATGCGGCACGTTGTTCTCGGTTAATATGCAACGACCGCATCGAGGGCTGTGCAGCATGAGGTCTGCCACGCTGCACGCCTTCGTATGCGAGTTCTATGATGCATATAACGACTGTACAGCACAGCCGAAGGGAGAGAAGAGGAGACGAAAAGAAAGAAAGGGGAGTAGAGACAGCGCAGTTTCGTCTCGAAGATGGGAGGGAGCGGGCCAATGCCGCGTCATTCTTTGCATGATTTGTACACGCGCAACGCGCGCCGCCCTCGTGCGCCGTTCTGTGCGGGCCATGCTGTGCCTCGACTTGCCTTGCCTCGACTTGCCTTGTCTTGCCTTGCCGTGCCGTGCTCTCCACGCTTTCCACCACTGCTTCTACTCTCCTCGCGCACACCGCATAACATTCCGAATATTTTAATGCGTCGGTATACAATCGCTATATGTAACGCCCCTTTCGCGCCCCCTCTATCTCTCTTTCTCCTCTTCCTTTCACCTGGATGCGTCCGTGAGCAGTGGCTTTATCATTTTCACGCCGGTTCGATAAAACACGACGCCTCGCAAAGTGGACGAAAGACGAGGTAGAAGATAGGTAGGTACTTACCTATGTGTTTCTATAAGCAGCGTAACGAGATCAGGCTCGCCTGAGCTTTGAAAGTTCGGGCCGAAGAATTTCGAAGCACCTCGGCAGGTTACGACGCGGATCGAAAGAAACGGTATGGAATACGTAAGGTGAATTTTTAAGCGTCGTCCTCGTGGGTCGGATTTCTTATCGAGGCGTAAAGAATTCCTATTGCATCGCGTTCGCGGTGCACCGAGGCGAGATCGCAGATAAAACAGGTTGAACTTGCCCCCGATTGTGCGACTTTACCGCCATCAAGTCATTACGAAGAGCGACGTAGAACCGGAGAGATTCGCAAATGACGGAATATCGCGCGCGATAAAAGCGGCAACGCGATTGGCAAATATGGCGAACGCGTGGAAACCGTTTGTTGTTTGGGCAATCGGGAAATTTTCCAGGTGAGCGCGCGCGCGCACGAAGGAAGATCTATCGACCTGACGCGATAAACGGGCGAAGCGGTTTCGGCACGATTTCCAACGTAGAAGATAAGACAAGATCGAGATGATGGAAGGATCGATAAAAAAAAATCTCATTGGAAATTTTTGAACGATTCTGGCTCACCGTCCGGCAAGCTTATATAGTGATTTATGAATTATTTACACAATGAATTATTCATCGTCGGAAGATTGGTATACTCGCAACACTCGATCGTACCTGATATGCAATTTGAAAAGGAGTTTGTAGCGAGGTATGATATGCGCGCTTGCGCGCGAAACATTATATTTAAATGCCATATCGTCTCGACCAGGATGGATGCGGGCTCTCGTGCGCGTTCATCGATAAAATAACCAGCGACGATCGCAAACTGCGGCTTTCGTCGTCGTATTGTTGCGCCGCGTGTATGACAGCAAAGGACGGAGGGAAGAAAAGAGAGAAAAGAGAGAAAAGAGAGAAGGGAAAATGATGGAACGGAAGTGGATGGATCCACGGAAAGTTTCCTTCGTCTCGCGTTCTTCGTCTTCGCCTGCGCCCAGACAGGGATGCGCGGCGAGGGACGACGAAAAGCCAGAAATTTTGCAGAATCTTCGAGCGACGAGGTCGCGAGCGAGACGCAGGCAGGCGAAGCTGAGATTGAGATACGATTCGATCGACTATTAGGAGGAATTCGATAGTCGTCGATATTGTTTTTCAGGTGCCGCCCTTCTGGCACTGTCGGTTTTCTCCTCTTTTTCTCAGGTCGGTTCGAGCGTGTCTCTTGATTCACGCCGTCGCGTCGCGTCGGTCTCTTTTTCGCGTTGCGATAATGATAGTGCGGAGCGCGAGCAAAGTTCGTCCATCCGGCTATTAATGCGCGTAATCATAGAGTCAGGGCCGTCGGTGTTAATAATGCGTTTTCGAATCTGTCAGAGCGAGAACGAACACCCACGCCGTCGATAGATAGCGCGTCGTCATCGTAGCTGGCGTGTAAGATGAAAAACCTTTCCATCCGTGTTCGTTCGCTCGTGCCGCCTAGTATTTTTTATTCCGACCAATCGCAGCTTCGCGGCCTCGCGACTGACAAAGGAACGCGCAAGCGCACGCGCGCCTTCTGCCCCCATTTACCGCGATTCCATCGTTAATTATCCAATTGGCGCACTTTCTGTCCCGAGTCTGCATACGGCAACGACTAGCTAAAGGCAAACGCCGTGCCCTTGAATCGCACGACATCGGCGTCCATCCTATGGCATTTTACAGCTCGTTGACAAAGAAGAAGATTCTCGATAGGAGAAACGTTGCGCGGCCGAATACGCAAAGACACAGAAGGCGCGCGTCTATGGCCTTCTAAGGTACAGCAGGAAAGAAGGCGCGAACGTTGCTGAGGCGAATGAGGGAAACGCGCGGTCTCGTTTCTCGCGTCGTATATTCTAATCATGGGAAACGAATGATCGGACGAGATCGGCGAGCGTGTATCGACAGCTTTATCGTTCGCTGTATTTATCGAGTCTCGAGGCAAATGGAAGGCGAAAGATGAATGAAAAGCCGTGACCAGGAAAGCGGCCATGGCGTTCGCGGTAACGAAGCGTAGCGCGCAGAAGCGAGCTCGCCGAATCAATCTGGCGAGGCCACACCCTCTGACCTAAAGCCGTATTATCGCGATAAACGCGCGGCCAAATGTCAGCCGTGCGCATTGTCGGCCATTTTTCTCCGAAGCTTTCGACGCACGACCTGCCGAAATCGCCGCATCGACCTCGCGTCCTCCGCTATCGCCACGCGGATTACGTCGATTTCTTAGGATTCGAAACAGCCGGACGAGTACCGGCGGTAGTCGCTTAATGGCGCGACGAACCGAATTCGAAGGAGCTTCGGTTACGCGGCAACGCGATGCAAGCTGAGAGATACGCGAATATTGGAGTTTGCAGGGAAAAGCGGTGGACGTGGCTGGCACGTTCGAGTGGAGCAGCTCGTCTCTGATTTCAGCGAATTGGCCGCTAAGGTCGCGTCAGCGGCACTCGAGAAAGAGGAATGCGTATGCGAGTTGTACGAAAATAATGGTGACCGTACAACAGTGTCCTTTCTTGTACGGCAAGCCGGTAATTTAGTTAAATGATGGCGCGAGATGGGCGACGCCTGTGGCCCGAACAACCTACCATTCGAGTAAGAAGAAGAAGAAGAAGAAGAAGAAGAAGAAGAGGAGGAGGAAGAAAGTTTTGGGACCAAGGCGAAAAGAAAGAAACGGAGGGGGCGTGGCACAATCAAGGATTAAGTTCAGATGCAAATTTACGTTTCTCGAGAATGCCACTTGGCGCGGCTCCTCCCTCGAAAATCGATCAATCCCTCGGCTCCGGTTCGCCAACTTTCCGGCTTCGACACAAACTGCCCGCGCGCACGGATTTCATACGCTCGCGTCCGATATCGTCAGGCGCGACGTCCGTTCGGAAGATAACGAAAGGTCGCGGCCGTAGAAGACGGCAGGAAGCTGCCAGCCTGACCCATATATCGAGCAGCCAGCTACTTATTTCGCAAGTTTGAGTAGTTGGAAGGCGGGAAACGGGAATTCGCTTCGAGCTGCAGACAAAGGAGCGCGGTGTATAGGTATAAAGTCGTAAAGGAAGACAGCTACGTGGTTGGAGTGGCGGCGGAGCGGGGCAAAGGCGAGGCAAGGTGAGGATTTATTTAAGCGACGAAAGAGAAGAAATAGTAGTAGCGGTCGAGGAGGAACGGTATCGCGAAACGCGGAACAACGGCTAGAGAAAGAAGAAGGGTACAACGTTTCGCGAAGAGAAAAGGAAAAAGGCATTCGCTTCTAAAGGAGTTTTCGGATTCGAGGCTCGTGCAAAAGGGAAGCGTCTGGCGAGAGTGACTGGTCTCTCTCGTCCGCTCTCATCCCGGCTCTCTTCTCTCTTCTCTTTCCTCTTGGCGTTCGGTGTTCGAGGGGGCTGTACTGCCGCGGACACGTAGATTCTATCTTGCCATTCAACCGCCTAGGTAATAAAACTCTCGCGTCCATTATTTACTTGCATTATCGTTACTTTACGCCCACGTGGACGCGCCACGTATTTATGGTGAAATTATTCAGCATTATTCCGCGGATATGAATAACGCGAGAGATACGACCCACCGATAGGCGGTATAATTCGCTAAATTTTCAAAAGTTCAGGAAAAAGAGAAAGAGAGAAGGGAAGGAAGAAAGCTGCTTTTTCTACGGGGGTTTCGGTCGGGTTCGACGCGACCGTCGCAGCAGCGGCCAGTACGGTAGGTAGTTTCGGCGAAAAGCGCGATTCAGTGGCGGCCAGATTTCATTTTATTCGCTGGAAACGACGAGCAGACGTCCCGGAGAGAACTCGAAGGAGACGGCGCGCGAGCGAACGAATTGCTTTCCACGAGGGTATCATTGTTCCCCATACATATTTCGTAACTAGATTGGCATTTCTGATGCAAGTCGAGCTACACTGACCTTTAAACAACTTTCTTTAGGCTACGCGTGACTTGATCTCAGAACTCGGCTTCTCGGTTGCCTCGTTCACCTAGTTGATACTACGTGTTACGTGTTAGATGGTGTACGCGCGTGTCTGCACGCTCCATGCTCCAAGTGTAAGAGCATTAAGGCCTGGAACTGCGCGATTTCCGATA
This sequence comes from Bombus confusus, assembly GCA_014737475.1. Classification (NCBI taxonomy): domain Eukaryota; kingdom Metazoa; phylum Arthropoda; class Insecta; order Hymenoptera; family Apidae; genus Bombus; species Bombus confusus. The sequence continues at coordinate 67,928 of JACXIV010000099.1, forward strand.
CCTGTCGATCGACAAATCACCTTCGAATCCAGTTATTCTTTCTTTCCTAGAATCTCCGCCGCTGCCATGCCACCTCGAGATATCGCGTCTCGACAAATCGTCGTCACGCTATCCAAGGCTCCAACTATCTCGCGTGTACGATCCTCGCGGACGCGGCTCGACGAGGCCACCACCGAATGCGCAAAGTTTTTATTAAGAGCGGGCGAAGTTTCGCGACAAATCGCAACGCACGATACGAAAAGAAAATGCTTCGTTCGATGGGAAGCACGAGTGGATAGTTCGCAAGGCAGCACGTCACGGCTAAACCTACACTTTTTGTATACAAATTTTTCTTGGGAAAAAAAGAGCAAACTAGAAACAGGTACCGAGGAATATAGCGTACGCATATTTGATGAAAAGCCCTAGATCAGGCAGCGATACGACAACGTTTAAATATGGCGAAATTTGCGTAGAAATTTGAAAGCGTTCAATTTGACCGCTGCGGTAGGTTTAGTGCTAAATGTTGGCGTATCCGCGGGTGCGCGGTTACGGCGAATTAATACGTCGGTTGAAATACATCGAGGCGGAGCGAAATTAGTCCGCAAAGCAACGCGTGGAACGTTTAACTTCACCGACAGTATCGGAGAAAAGATCAAAATGATTGGGAAATCCGCGGGCCGTGTTGCAAATTCTACCGACGCTGTGGCCGTATTTCGCGGTATGGGAGGGTTGATAAATTAGGTTCGAGTGTCCGCGACGATGGCAGAACTGACAGTTAATCCTATCGCTGTTAATTTAATTAGAAGATTTTTTTCAAATTAAAAGAGTAAAAGTTTAATCGAAAGAAGCCGATTTCCGGAAAAATGCGCCTCTTACCGAGAGGACGCCGTGGAAATTCGAAATGCGCGCGTTTCGCGGATTCGACCAGCCCGGGTACCACGCCCCGTGACGCTGACCTCGCGTATACGTGGCGTTACCGTTAGGCCGCCGACAAATTGCCGTCGCCGAAATTATTCTTCGGTGTTTTGCCTTTGAACGGCGCGAGACAATCGCGAGCGCCGCGCGACCAAGAGAATCGCGCGACACGACGCGCTCGCTCGCGATTTCACCGTAACCACAGGGCACGAAAATTTATGCGCGCAGACCCACTGCGCTCTCCTGCCGTTAAGCGTATCATAAATATGAAACAGAGGAAACTAAAGGACGTTCGGGCGACAATGCGCCGAGGAAAATAATACCTCGCAGCGACCGATGTCTCCGGCTACTTCTCAGCCTGCGCATACCAGACGACGGTCGCGTTATTACGGTACGGTACGTGGTGGCGGCAGAGAGGAAGGGAGGGAAACTCGAGGGAGGAAAAGCGAAGCGGATCGCGTTATCCTTGATGTCGGCTACGAAAGGACGACGATGGTCGAGCGGACGGTGACTTTCGGACCAGAAAATTACTTAATGAATATGGACATGCAACGCATTATGGGATATTAAAAGGCACGTGCGCACGTGCGCGCGTGGGCACATCTTCGTTGTTTCGTGCCCTCCCATCGCGCTGCTTGACAGCCGACAGTTTGCGTTACGTTAGTCAACGCGCGACAAACCAACGCACCCCTCTCTTCCTTCAGCCTTTCCATCGAGCGGAGAAGGGTCGCGCGCGAGCCTAACCGCGGAATACGAGATACCATTTCACGCTGTTTACCTACGGGAAAAGGGGGACCCCGTTTGGGATCGACCACGTCCGTCGATACCTGCCTCTGCGCCTACCATTCGAACGTAATCAAATTCTCTTCGAATTCTCTTGCCCCTTCGGCTCGATCGGTCAACTATCCCGCCTCGATTCTCGTTGACGCCTTCTCGTCGTAGGCAACACCCAAATTAAATTGCCCCGGTCGTCCGGCTTCGCGGCCGTTTCAGCGCGCAACGTCTACACGTTGGCGTAACCGTTCTTTTAAGAACGTAACCCGATCGATGCGGAACGTTTCTATCGATAATTTGCGCGAGTCGCGTGGCTGATCTCCGGCTGGATATATATCGTTAGGGCTTACGGCACGGCTGGCAGTCTGGTAGGCCGGTTGGCTCGCCTGCCGCTTCATCATCGATCTCATTGTTAGACGGTCGTCTCACGCGATTCGCGCATCCCGTGAATCCACTCCCCTCGTTAGGAACCACGCGTCGTATATTACACGAACATGCCGCATACTCGGCAACGCATAAATCTACGCGCAAGGACAAATTGCCATTAAATCGAAGCATTAAATCGAAGCGACCGGCTTTCCTCGCCGCGGTTCAGTCTGTCGGAAGAAAAACTCGTCTCGTTTCTTTCGAATCGTCGATAGCACGATTGCGAGGATTCTTATCGTACGGGCAGAGGGTAGGCGCGCGTTGCGAGCAACGAAAGGACGAAAGGATCGTTTAAAGTTGAAGGGCTCGTTCTTGCGGAGAATCAGGCGGCATTATGCCGATAATTCCGTGGCGATTAAACGGCGGGCATCGTGGTTTTAAGCGAGTGTGCTTTTTGCGCTGACCGTTTCATTATCGTACCTTATTAAATTTCCAGGTGCAGCGGTCGGATGATTCGCCGTCTCGCTCGTCCCTTGTGATCACGATCGCCGCTACTCCACGCGCACGATGATCGACGATCATGCTCGCTCGCAGGAGGAAGATTATCGTTATCGAGCCGGAGCAGTTACGCAATGACGCGCATGAGTCACTGAAAAGTCGTTGCAGGGTGATCCCTGTGGCAAAACCGGGATCACTCTTGGCAACGACGTGCCGCATTAGCGTGATTACACGCTTCGCTCGCGGACGAGTCAGCTGGTAGCGCGTTCAACTTCCGTGCTACCTGGTCATCCCCCTTGTAATTTGCACCTGGTGCTTTGATTCTATCTACTCTGTGCGCCGTAATCCCGATAATACCACCCCCGCTTCGCCGCTGTTAACGCACAGGGACGCAACCAACTTTTTCGAATCTCGCTGTTCCATTGGCTTTACGATCGCTGCAGCTTCCCTCGTTCGCCTTCTCTTACCGCGGTTCCTGCCCGTTCGGTTAAACAGAGGCAAACGCCAGCCCGCTACGGCTGCTGCTATAAATCAAAAAATGGAAGAAACCGTTTAATCATCTTGTCGGCTCGCAGTTGATTCGTGTACGTTACGAGGATCGACTATTACGAAGGCGTTCTTGCGTTGACGAAGGCTATATCGCGGCTTTCCGGTCAGAAGATCGTTACGGCCCCCCTATCTGCCTCTCTCTCTCTCTCTCTCTCTCTCTCTCTCTCTCTCTCTCTCTTGCTCCCTCGCTCCGTGTGTAGAAACTCACGTAAACTCGGCTGCTAACCCCCGCCGCTAATGCACTTTTAATTAATTAAACGAGCCAATGGGGCGGCCCCTGTTCCTTCGTAGTCTCGTGCCGACCTCGCGTGTCGACTGTCCGCTCTAGGTGCAAACTCATCCCTCCGGAGAGAACTCCCTTTGCCACCCTCTGCCCCCATTGATCCGTCCTTTTTCACTCTCTTTCAAACTGTCCTCACGCTTCCGTTACTCGCCGATATAACCCTAGCTTAAAAGCTTTTAGCCGACAAACGAGCCGCGCGATCCTCTTCTCAATCACGTGGATCCTTTTCTTTCCTAGCTATCGCGTTCGCTGTTCCATTCGAACGCGCGTATCAATATCAATTTCAATCCTCGTTTCTTCGAATTGACTGGGGGGAAAAGAACAAGAGAAAAAAGAAAAAGAAAAGCACCACGGTACAGGAATACCGATACGATTTCAATACATACAAAAGCCAGGAATCTGTTAACGCGATCTTACGTTCGAATATCGATCGTTATCCACGTTCTACCTAGTTTACGAGCACGGCGGTCGCCGCTATTGCCAGTTTAAGGCTATAAATCGGTTATTGAAGTTAATTACATGTATTTCAAGCTGAATTAAACGGCGTGATTTCATCCGTTTCGTAGGCCGGCCTCTGGTCCCGGCACGATTCGCTTCTTCGCGCCAACCATCCTTCCTTTTCCCACCGATTTTCTTCGCTATTTACAAGCCTACTCCACCCACACCACGTTCTCTAACCGCAACGATCCGCGACTGTTCGCCGCGATCGTCCTCGAAGAAATTGCGTCTTCTTCTTGGAAGGAAGGAAACGATGGCGCGACGAACAATCGACAAAATAGGCATCGAAATTGAAAGACAGCCGGTACGGCCGCGCGACTAGCCTCGACGATATTTACGAGGCTGGAGAACAGCTTAGAGAGAGAGAGAGAGAGAGAGAGAGAGAGAGAGAGAGAGAGAGAGAGAGAGAGGTGGCCGTTACAGTCTCGTTAATTAAATGGTTTATAAGCTTGACTAAATATTCGAATCTTTGCATTCAATTAGTTACGGGTCGCCGAGGGCGATGTCTCGAAAAGCGCGACTATACACGGTAGATAGGGTTGCTTGGGGCTGCGAGATGCAAGACGATTAGAATGAATGGCCGCCATAAATCAGGTTGCTCGTTGGAAGGGACGCGACGCGACGCGGCTCGGCGCGACGCAAGGGGGTGCAAGGAGGCGCGAGGAGGCGCGGAATACGTGGACTCGGGTTAGCTCGTCCTGCCGCTACCTGGGACCACCGATCCCGTGGACCTGTGCGTCCCGTGCATCGTTTCACCATCGGAGCTCTCCCTTTCGCCGGTTCTCTGCGGTCTGCTCGCGAGCCTCGTTTGCCCCGTTTTCTCCTTTAAGCGTGGCTAATCTAAAACCTACTCCTCACGGTCGCGACATCGGCCTATCCGAATAATCCTGATCCACCGACCGCTTCTTCGTTCGGTTCGTGTTCCTTCGGCCGTGCACGCGCTTGTGCTCGTGCCCGATCCCGCTCGTCGACCCGTGCCGTGCTGCGGCTTTGTTCGTGTCCACCGAAAATAAACGAGCCACGAGCTGACACGGTTCCAACGAGCCTCCTTTTTTCCTCTACCTTTTCGCCCTCCCTCCTTCGTCCAGCTCCGCGTCCCTTTTTCTCTCCGCCTCTGCTCCCTCGCGCCGCTTTCACAGGCATCTAATTATCGCAGTCGCTTTTATTGATTCGCCTAGGAATTTATTAGCCTGTGACCTCCGCACTCGCGTCGCTCGTTTTGCTCGCGACGACACGGCTAACGCCACCGGCCCGTCCAACTTTACTCGCTCGATACGGGGAAACTACGCGCCGCATCCACGTACTTTGGCCGATGCGACCCGGCTCCGACCCGATCCATCGAATCGCGTGCAGCTTTCCGAGCGTTCGCCGCTTTGCAAAGCGACTTGCAAAACGCGTCGACTTCCCGGATTCGTAGTTTCGTCGAAAACGACCCGCGTATCTGGTATCTCGCCGAAATGTTCCGTGCGCACGCGCTCGAGCGGCTCCGCTGCCCCGTAGCCGTAACGGATGACACACTTTTCCCGGAAATTCGCGTCGCGAGCGAAATACGCAGAACGAATAAAGCCGGTGAAAGCTCGAACGCGGTAATTTTCATCGGCCACGGGAAATCGTCCGAAGATCGCCACCCCTGACTCGCCACTCGCTTAGCCGGCGACCCAGGGAGCCTCGAGGATCAAGATCTCGTTTACCGGCGGTAGCGATCGGGAAGTTTTAATACTACGAAGAATTCGATGATATCTCGGCAAGGCGAAGACGGTGTCGCATGACAATACGTGGAACGTCATCCCGCCGAGACTTACGTCAAGGACCGTATTCATCGATATAAACTGCTCCTTCCTTTCATCCCCCTAACGATCCGTCGATGAAGCTACGAGTTTCCAATATCCTCGTGAACGCGAACGATCGAGATGGTATTTCGGTCGAAAGCGGCGTATTTCGTGGAAACTCGTCTACCGAAAAACGTCGATGAAGATGATCTCGATAGAATCGGTGGGGTGGCAGCAGCGAAATTCTATTGGTTGTCCATAAAGCTTCTTTCGTTTTATAAGGAAACAACGGATTCGCGGCATTTTTCGTTTCATATTGTTTTATCGAATTACGCATGATCGTAATAATAGAAAGGGGACAAAATGGATGATACGCGATTCAGTAAAATAATACAAACCGAGAAACGTGGTGCGTCTATTGTTTCCTTACGTGTATGGAAGAGCGCGTGGATAAATTGCAAGATAGTAAAATATATTTAAGAAAGAAATGTTTGTATAAATATGAACACAGTTTCAGCTGGTTCAGATTCGCACGCTAGCAGCGTTACCCGGTAACTGAAAAACTCCGAACCCATCGTTGCCTGTCTTTTGTCTATAGTTGCCATGTGGTTGTCTTTTGTCTACGGCCTGTCGATGGCTTTAGTGATTCCGAAAATTAGTCAGTACAGGTGTAGAGTTTCCTTAGAAGTGTTAACCGCTTCAACACCTTACGAAACGAAAGAAACTTTCCGGACAACGTAATATCTGCCGGCCAATTGCTCGATGGAATTTATTTCGCGCAACGGCCGATTTCGCCGATCGTACGAAAATCGACTGCTGTTCGTCGCAACGACGTTTGCTGCGCTGTCGCTATTAATGGTTCCTAACGAGCGGATAGCAATTCCATTACGATTAGCCTGACGCGCTTTGTGCGGCTGGAATGTTTGAGCAAGTGCGTGGGCGTGAAACGTGGTCGGGGATGACGATTGTTCGGAGGCAGCAAGGTATATCCACGTGCGTGTGTACGGACGCGCGCGTGTGCGGCCGTAAGCGCATACACAGGCGACGGACGAGACGAAAACTCGGCTCCTCCACTACTCCACTCAGCGGTGAGCATGTTTCCTGATGGGGTCATCAGCGCGAATTAACATACTGGGTGGACTCGTATGACACGCACACGTGCGCTTCTTTACCAACGTTTCCATCTGACTCAGTCAGCCTTTCTCTTTCTCGTCTTACCCTCTTCCTCTTCCCTTTCCGTTTCGTTTCGTTCCGTTCCCCTGCCCATTTTTCTTTCAATTTTCTTTGCTTCGTCCCCTGCGATCTCGTCGCGTCTCCTATCGCCTCGTCCTCTTCTCATTTCCTCGCCTCCTCCTCGTTCCCTCGCTCTGTCGTTTCTCTCACCTTTGCCCTTCTGTTTCTTCCATCTTCGCGCCGGCGAAGCAAGGAAACAAAGCGAAACGCGGTCTGGGACGATTTCAGACACGACGCGGCGAATCTGTCGTTTAGACGGACGTCGAGACCGCGATCCGCCTAAATCCGTAGCCACAGAACACGGAAAATGCAAAGCATAGCTACGCATATTATTGCTGGTTATTTCCGCTACAAAAAGAAAACATCGACGAATTTCGAGAGAGACTTGAACGTCCGACGTGTTTACAACGTTCATCTCACCTCGCTATACGCTTGATCGCCCGCTGTTCGAATAATTTTCGGCGAGCTTCTGTCTTTGCCAAGAAACTATATCGCGTGCGGTGGTTGTTTTCTTGGGAAAAGCAGAAATTGATTCGCTGCGCCTAATAGGAATTCGTCGGGAGATCGATCACTCGCTGGCTTAACCGAATACAATGACACAATTATAGGCAGAAGATAAAGGAAAAGATAGGAAACGGATTAGACGACAGCCCACCGGTAGGTCGGCAGCCCGGTAGGTTCCAATCAGCGTTTACTCGCAAACGAATATCCAAGGTATTTATCATGGACAGCTTTTTGTCGTCCCTCCATTTCATTTTCTGATCCAGCGGTGTAGAAGAGGAGAGTCCGAGCAGTGCGCGGAAAGGCGCGGATGCGAGTGAAACGCGTCGAATCGAATCTCTTACTCTCCTTCGCTGTCTCTCTGAGATTTCGCGATATTTCACCTGCGAGAGATTTTACGTCGGATTCGTTGCCGAGCGCTTTACGCTCTCTACGGCAAGCATAGCAGATACGATCGCGATTTTATTTCTGATATACGCGTATATATCTAGCTATAGATATACGCGTATATCGTATGATAGTGTTACGGTATGTACGGTTCGTAGGCTGTTTCGTTGGCGAAGTAAAAGGCGAAGCGAAGGGACACGTAAAGAAAAGTTGTCTGGATTCGACGCCAATGGGCGACGAATTTTGTCGATGCGTCCCATCGGCAGTCACAGAAATTTGACGCGATGCGTGGCGAGACGAGGCAAGACGATACGAGCAGGAAGAATGGAATCTCAGCAGGACATTAATATCCAAGACTCGTGTTCTCTCGATAAAACGGCCGATTCCTCGCGCGCTTCTGCCGAATCTCACGGAATAGATTAGTCGTTGATAAGATCGACGGAGCAGGTAAGAGGAGCGAGTTCTTTAAAAGGAAATAGTCCCGTCACCGCGTGTCACCGATTTCAACGCCGAAAAGAACCGCGAGTTTCGCTCGATTTCTCCGCTGCTTCCGTCTCAGCCGATGTTCGGCCGATCGAACAACGACGCCTGGTCGATCTGACCGGATCAGACGCTACGGCGAAGCGGCGATGAGCATCGCATCGGCAACGGCAAAGCGCGAGGAACGCCGCGTTACAAAAAGCGTGCTGTCGGTTAATTTATCAACGCTCGTACACGGCTCGATAGAATTATCGTCGCAGACGGCGCTGCGTGTTCCGCGCGCGTTACTCGGAGTATCCCTTTCGCGAAATCCTCGCAAGGACGAATATTTGCCGCGTGGAAAGTACGCGCGCCGATACCTCGTCTTTCTGTCATTGAGATGTCGTTCAACCGGCCGTTTTTGCCAAGTCGATACGCGTTTCACCGCGTCGTCGATTCTGGAAACGGCAAGGCGATATCATACGGCGCGCCACTATTTTCCGATACGCTTCGTGCCAGCGCCGCATCCAGCCAAGACACAGAGATGCAGAAACAAAAAAGGATGAATCGCGGCGCGATCTAAACGCGCGCTTCGCAGCGTCAACATTCCGGCTAACGTTCAACTTTGGCTTTTCGGCTCGCGAAACGCTGCGGACAAGTTCGCCGCTGCGAAATCGGCTCGCGAGCAACGTCAAAACATCGCGTCGCGAAACCATGTGCGACGCGATGCGTGTCGAGCCACCGCTGCGGATTTGGCCGCGGGTCGGCCGTTCTTTAGGCGCGAAGCAATCGTGAAATGTCAGAATTTCATAGGACGCGCTATAACCTTTTCCGCGAGAACACACGAGCCGGTTTCGCGCGCCGTCTGCGTCTGCGGCGAACGCTGTACCTACGTGTGTCACTGAATCTCGTACGGATGCATGTGCGTCGAGTCGCATGCCAACCGCGTTGCGCAACTATCGCGCAGCCAGGTCGCTGGAATCCTTCGGCGGGGATTTTAGCAAGGCCCGGTCTCGTTGCTCGTCGTACCTTTCCGATCTGGCAAGTTTACGCGCCAGGCGAGAAAAGAGCGCGTCGAAATAGGAAAGGTCAAAGTTTCGGAAGGATCAGATTCCTACGCTCTACCTAGCGCGCACCGTGCCACACAATAGCGGCCGTACGGTGGTTGATTTGTGACCACTAATTTTCTGTTCGGACGCAACTTCGCTCCACCCCGCCTCGACGCCATTAGACGCTCGTTCGGAAAACCAGCAACCCGTATCGCGTGATATATCGCGTTTGCCCACCGACCTAACCATAGATCCTGCCTATTCTTAACGCGCTTAACGCGCTTCTTCCTCGGAATAAGCAGCTCTTCACCAGCGTTTACCGAAAATCTGTCCGCTCGATCCGCCTCCCCTCGTTCGCTCTGCCGCGTCCCATCGTCCTGCATCTCCGCTGCGACCATTCTGTCCGCCGGATCTATCGCGTACGACGTAAACCACGTTCACGAGACGCAAACGAGGGATCAATTTGTAAAAGGCGAAAGGCTGGTAACCGTTGGGCGGTAAAAATGCTTCGGCCAAGCGAGTCACTTTTAGCGAAAGGTTTCAGCGTCGATTTTTATCCACGTACGTCCAACGTACGTCGTTAAATAATTATCGTAGCGTCACCACTATTACCGTATTATCGTCATTGTCGTATCATCGCTATTGCGAGACGAGAAAGGAAAGAGCGAAGGTGCCCTCGCCCGCACGCTTTGCTTATTCTATCGCGAATAATTATTTCCTCGCCGACGCTCACGCGCTAATTCTAGCGTTTAGGAGCTGGCGAATCATTGGAATAACGCGGAACGAAGCTGGCGAACGCGAAACGAAAATGACAATGCGTTTGGTACATCGACGCACCGCCGATAATCGACGCCTTGGCAAACGTCGCTCGATTTTTCGTCGATCGGTAACGTCTGCTAGTGTGTCGTCGAGCGTTGACGATCGATTCGTTAAATCGTAGCGAGACACGCGTGGCGTATTTTGGGTGGCAATTATTTTACAACTTCCGAAAGAATTCAACGCGGGCCTGTTCGCTGCGCAAGCAGCGGATCGCACGGACCCACGAGCGCAACGTGCCATGATTATTCATCGATAACGTTATTGCTTGATCCAAAGTCTCTGGATGAACGTAGATTCGTCGCCGATACGTGTTTGCTACGTGAAATAATCAATGGCCATACAAACGGCTCGCATATTTTTGCATTGGTAGATTTTAACGCACCATTTGCAAGCAGACGACGGGAACTGCGAAATCTCGAATGATTTGGCCGTATGTGCATTCCAGGCTTTGGTAGTTGTTTTCGAGAAATTAATCGAGAAATTACGTTCTTCTTTTTTTTTGTTTATTGTATTTAATTTGTATTTTACAATTTGTCCCATTGGACGTTTGGTAAATTTTTCTATCTTCATTGCTAAATAACATGTGAATGGCTACCCCAGCGGGATACCATCTTCGAGTTTTTTTTTTTTTTTATTTAATTTGAATTTTTACAATTTGTCTCATTGGACATACGTTCTTGGTGCAGCCACCTGTTGCGTTCCAAATGTTTTCATTGCTATCTCGATCCACGAACTTGTAAAAACACGTAGCGGTAGTGTAGTAAATAAAAGTAATCAAAAATTGGCGGAAATAAAGTGTAAAAATGTAATATTAATTAATTAATTCAAGGAATTTATAAAGTAAAACATAAAAACTACTTATTAGTTTCTCGAAAACGACCACGCGCTCAAATCCTTTTGGGGCTGCTTTACCATCGACCTAAAGCGTCGAATGTACACGCAGCCAATTCATTCGAGATTTCGCAGATCTTGTCATCTCTTTGTTAGATCTTTGAGAAAACCGTTACCATTTCACTGTCATGCTTGTAAGCCTAAATATCCTTATCTTGATACCCTGAATCGTATTTCCTATCTAGCTAGCAGTTTTTCCAGCCGCGTAGATTTCTTCGCAGCGAGTGGCGCGTCGTTCAAGCGCGCGATTTATGATGCGTTATCTTGATCCTAGCTTTGCTCTTCAACCATGCATTTTTATCTGTATTGCGCAAAACTTTTATTCAAGATTTCTTTTTCTTTTCTTTTCTCTTTTACTACGTTTCTGCGTCCGGTAACTATCTGTCGTTGTAAGCGCGTGCATTCTAATAGGCTCATCCCATAAATAAATAAATAAGAGACTAAGAGACTAATATATGCAGGGTGGTTGGTAACTGGTGGTACAAGCGGAAAGGGGGTGATTCTACGCGAAAAAAAAAGTCGAAAATATAGAATAAAAATTTTTCGTTTGAGGCTTTGTTTTCGAGAAAATCGACTTTGAATTTTCGCTCGGTACGCGTGCACTTTATCGCGTCTCGTTATAACGGATCTCACTGTAGATCATTGTCTCGATTGACGTTATGTTGATAAACACTTCCAATGTGATCCAAGTGTTTTCCTATCCGACTTTTTTTGTTCTATATTTTTTTATTCTATTTCTTTTATTCTTATTTTTCTTATTCTATATTTTCGGCTTCTTTTTTCGCGTAGAATCACCCCCTTTCCGCTTGTACCACCAGTTACCAACTACCCTGTATATATATAGATATTGTAAAACGGATGCACGACATTTCTTGTTTCATATTATTCTGTGGAATTACATATGATAATAGAAACGGAACAACATGGATCATACGTAATTCAGTAAAATAATGCAAAACGAAAAATGTCGAGCGTCAATTGTTTCCTTGTAAAACGAAAGAATCTTTCCGGACCACCTATATATATGTATTATATTGCGTAGACTCGTGCCCTGTGCTACGTCGCGATCGCTAGTCGCGTTATCCCGATGTTTCGATCTTCCGAAGCTTTGCTTTGTGCTGGAATTGTGGCAGGTGGCCCACCTGTCGACCGATTCGTGCATTTCTACCGGACCTCCGATACTCGTGCTTCTAGGAAGAGAATACAATTTCCTCCGAGCGAAGCCTGGAGCCGAGCTTGGTCCGAAGGGATCAGCCGATTATCGCTTTCCTATCGGTAAACTGGTAGTCCTTTAACGACGATCGGTCAAGCTTTGACGCTTCTGCCTTGCTTGGGTCACGTAAGCGTTAACTCAATGGTTTGAGATCTCGTGTGGAAACGTTGGTCGCGTCGACCAGAAGCTACGTAACGTGGAACAAAGGGGTGTTCGACCGACTTTTCCACCGATGTCTCCAAGCTGCCACTGCCGTGTACAATGTTCTTCGTGGGACGCAACGACGGCTAGACGATTGTATGGAATCGTCTAGAATTTGTTTAAACGTTAGACGGAGAGACAGCGCAAACAACGGCTCGGCCGAGTGGTGTCCTAAGAAAGATAGGGATTTTGTGCGTGTGTGTGTCGAAGAGAGAGGGATGAGAAAGAAATGGTAGAGAGGCAAAGAAAGAGAAGCAAAATAAGGAAGAGTGAGAGGAGTGGTATGGAGAGCGCTCACATCACATTCTAGGCTATTCCGCATTCTGTTCCCCCACTTTCCATCGTCCACAAGCCACCGGCTCACCTCTACGCCTCCGTGACTGCTGGAAAAGTTGTATAACGAACACGTACGCGTGTACCTGACACGTACATTCGCCTCATCGCAGTGTTTCGCGTCTAGATGTATACGTACGCCGCGGACCTCTATACGGACACGGCTACCTATGACACGGGGCTCACCTGCGTGAACACGTTCGCCCGTGTGCCTGTGCGCTGCACCGCTGCAAATTCACCAGCAGCACGGCCACTGGACAAACGACGAAGAACACGCGCACGCTCGGGGAAACACGCGTTCAAAGTTCCTTCTCGCTTGGCGCTGTTGCCAATTCCTTTTCCGATTTTCCTCGCCGATCCGTCGCACGAGGGTACATCTCCTCTTGCCTTCCCCTTTTCTCGCATTCTTGCAACACGCTGTTTCCTTCCTTGCCACGTACGAGCCGTTTTAATGCGAAAGTGGTGTAAGTGCGAAAAGTCGATTACTGGTTAGCGAAGGGCAAAGTAAAAATTCCGTGACAGATCGAGTGGCCGATTCGCACTTATCCCGCTACTATCAGCGACCGACTAATGAAGATATATTTACAGGATTTCCGCAGAAAACGGAAGAACTTATGCTTTCGAGACGCGCGCTTCGAGCAAACAGGCAAAAAGTTGACTTACACCGCTTTTGCATTAAACGACTCGTATATTGCTTTCCTCTTCTCCCGTAACGCGACGATTTACCTCGCGCGGTTTCGTCCTTCCGAACGTCCCAACGATCACGTTTTCCTTCGTTTTTTCCTCGCGTTTCGGGTCGACGCGACCACAGAACGCCACGCTATGCGATAACGTAGTATCGTTTAAAGTCAACTTCACGATCGGCAAACCTCTTGCGGACAAGGAGCTGACGCGAATCCGAGAAAGAGAAAGAACGAGCGAAAAAGGCGGGGCAAATGGCGGAGACACATATTCGAGTAGAGTGGCTGTTGTGCAGAGAACCACAGCAAAGCGTATGAAGATTCCATTGCCTTGCCTATTTTCCCAAGGTTCTTTCTCAATTGCTCGAAGAAGCGTGCAAAGTCGCGTCCACCCGTGCGCTGAAAGCAGCCTCCCTCCTGTTAAAACCACGATGCTGAAGCTTTGCTTCCGAACGCGCCTCCGCCTCCTAAAAATGTATCGCGTGGAAAACCCTAAGTTGTCCTTCCTATGTACGTATATTTGAACGTACGTACGTTTACTTGGACGTCTGTGCGTGCACTCGGACGTCCGTATATATGCTTCAACGTACGCGCGTACACTTGGACGTCTTGTGTATACTTGCACGTATCGCGTTGCAGGATTACCGGAGAACGCGAACGCATTTCGAGCCACCGAAGGAACAGCAAAAACGTGTTTACGGGGTATTTCGTCTTGTCAGGAACAGCGAACAGCAATGATCGCATGTTATCGTATAAAGACATCTTCGGATGGTAATGAGAGAGACAGCGCGCGGATCTCTACGCACGCGACTGTACCAGCGCTACGTTTAACGCTGAACCTACCGACACTTTTTGTATACTTATTTACCGCTCGCTATAGGCAGGACAGACTACACATTTTTCTTAGAAAAAAAAGCCAACTAGAAATAGATGGCGAAGAATACATTGTATGCATATTTTATGAAAAGTCATAGATTGGGAAGCAGTATAATAGCGTTTAAATGTGGTAAAATTTGTGTAGAAATTTGAAAGCGGTCAATTTGACCGCTCTGGTAGGTTTAATGTCAAATAGATTCGACGAGTTTCGCAGCAGGCAACGCGGGTCAACTTGCAATCGGAGACGAATAATCGACGACGATTTATGAGCGCGGAGAGTCACAGGAAGGGAGACGTCGTAGGAAGGTGGTTTCCTTCGGCGAAACTCGGAGACACGAGCGCGCGTTCTATCGAAAAACGAGGTATTAACGTCTCGTACGACGAGCGTGACAAGTTCGAACGATACTTGTTTCTATCGTCCGTAGGAATGCCATCTGCGGGGGACAGAAATCGCAGCTTTCTTTTCGGCGGACATTCCGCATTCCAATAGGACAAAATGGGTCATACGCGACTGCCTAAAATAACGTAAAACGAAAAATGTCGTGCGTCTATTATCTCCTTATGAAACGAAAGTTACTTTCGGGACAACCTAATACGATAAGCGACACGTGTTCCCGTAAATCCCGACCTTGAAATCGAGCATCCATGTAAATTCGCATATCCACGAATGTATCGGGTTGTAACGTAGATAAGTTCGCGAAGATAAAAAAAAAATATGAAGTTTAACCGAATTTGCGCAACAACCGAACATAATTTGCGCTGCACCTGGTTCGTGCGATTACATGAGCCGCGACGTGTCTCTTTGCTTCTCCGCGCGGCTTCCTTCGCGTCTAAACGTCAGGATGACTATTTCGCGCTGGATGCTGCAACGTACAGCGTGTTCTCCACGACGCACGCGGAACGTTGGGAAACGCGCGAGGGCCAAGGCCGTACGCGCAATTTCGTAGTCGGCGCTTTCTTCCCTTCGAGAACGCATCGCGCGGAATCGAAGAAGCAGATTTAAAGAACGAGCTGCCGATCCGACTCGTCTAACGCCAACCGCAAAACCGTAAAAGGAAACCGGCGGTAAATCGTAGCAACTGTCGTTACAGTTATGAGCGCTGTGGACGCAACGGTGATCAACCTTGACCAACGTGCGACAAGCGCGCGTTCGAAAGATATTCGGCACAGAAACGGTACGATAGATCGGACGTGGACGACAGTGGTCGCCCAAACGTAGCCAAGCGGCGAGAAACATCCACGTTCTTCTCGCTGGCTGTGAAACCGGCGTGGCGCGGCGGTTGGTTCTGCTGGAGGTGGCGCGGCGTGCGCCACGCGCCATGCGCCACGCGCCACGCGCGAATAGCGACAGTGAAAACAGCCGCTCGCAGTCAGACGACATTCTCGATTTCAATGCCACGCCACGTTCGTCGCGTCGTCCTGCGCCGCTCGGACGCCTCCCTGTTCCATTTATCCTGAGTTTCCTCCCTCTCGCTCGTGTTTCCTCGACTCAGAGAAACCTACATCCTCTCCGGCGATGGAACTATGGCCCCTGAACGCATCGTCTAGCGAATCTGTACACGCCGTTGCGCCGAAGAAATCACGAGCGCCCGCGCCCGCTCAACCAGCCGCTCGTGCAATTTGTTCGGCACCCGATGCGTGTCTCTTCTTCGACGCGGATCGCACGTTCTTCGAAAATTTTTCGTAAGACGATTAATGCTTAGAGTTTGGTTTACCTGGAAGGTTTACCTTGAAATCGTAAGCTTCTCGTTCGAAGGGCAGCGTCGATCCGTTTTCGCGCGATGAAATTCGGGAAGACGCGTTGCGTAAGAAGATGCGCGGTTCGTTCGAAAGCCGATGTCGTTGGATTTTCGAGGCGACTGCCGATAACGACAGGAAAGGATAATCCGTGTAAATACGAAAAGCAAGTAATTGCAAACAATCTAATCTCAATGTGACATTGGCCGCAGTGCCGATCTAACCTGCAACGATGTGTACCTTTTATAAGAATGTGTTTACCGGTGATAAGACGCTCGACGAGCGACGAGGGAAACTGAGAGAACCAACGCAGCCCAGTCGACCGCGTATTTCATAATTCACGTTTCTATATTCGCGGACACCCCGCTCTCTGTCAATGAACGCCGATCATTTCCTAACTTCTTCGTTCCGACCTACTCTCCTTGCCTGACAACGATTCGCACCGATTCGCGACACCCAAATACCATACGTCGTTCTTCGATTCCACTCTGTTTCCCCATCGCTGTATCATCCTTTGATCGATTGCTTTTTTCTCTTCTGGTTATTATTATTACTTATGTAATCGCGGTCTCATCAGCTTAAAAATAGATTCTTTTCGTTCGTTTTTCCGTGTTTGTCATACCTGGCTTGCTACCGCTCTACCAGTCGACTAATTGCTTATTTACGTGACCTATTCCACTCTGTTTCTACCTTGTTACTGTCTAAGCTGTAGTTTTGTTGTACTTCGTATTTAACTTTGACGCCATACGAGCGACGCGTCATTTTTTTCTTACGCGACTTGTACGGCTCTGCGTACTTTGGTTGCGGATCGTCACGGTGTGCGTTCGCCGGCTTTTGCCTGCGTGCAGAATCGCGAAATATCGCAGCTTGTGCGAAAACCGTGAGAAAAGGGATACAAACCGGTATTCGCGGAGGAAGATAACGGCTACGTTAAACGCCGTATCGGTGTCGAAGCGGTTCGCAAACGTCATCGGAAGTCAAACACGGATCAAGCCGAAAAAAAAAAGAAGAAAAAATGAAAAAGGCCGAGCAAATATCGCGTCCGTTTGCTTTTCAGGTGTCGTTCTCACATTTGCGTCTGCGTCGTTCTAATCGATGCACGCGATCATTTCACCGCAAATAGATATCCACGTTCCGTTCCTCTATCTAAAGATACGGTTTGTGTGTTCGTTTAAGAATCCGTCAAAAACTTCTTATCGCAAATAAATTGCCCCACATCGACGATCTCTCTGAATATTACGTAACCAGCCATTGAATTTCCACCTAACAGCTAACGCGCGTTTACTATCGTACAGGACGAGGGTATTAAAGCGTCTTTGCGAAAAACGTAAATGGCGGAAGACGGGTCGTGACCTTTGCCGACGCTCGGCCAATAATTTTATCGATTTGTTATACCTTGCGTAATAAGAACGGTCTTCGATCGCCTGTTGCAACTATCTTTCCTAACTATCGAACGTTCTTCGGATCGTATCACGGTAACAACGAAAACCTGCATAGATCTGACCGAGCTAAGCGTGCCATCAGAATATCAATTCCAGGTTCTTTTAAAAAAGCCAGCTTCATCGATAAGAATCCTTGCCGAATTACCGGCCGAGCATCGCGTCGCATCTAATACGTCGTTCTAATACTATCGCTTTATAAGAGACTGGGAACGGAACGGAATGGAATGGAATAGAATGGAACACTATCGCGAAAGTCTCGGTGCTCTCTCCGAACAGCGGCGTTACAAACCGAACGGAGACCGCGGTTTATGCTTGCACGTCGTGCTCCGCAGATACTAATCTTGTTTCTTGACCTATATCCGCCTTTGCGGCGTTGCGCAATACGTTGGAAAGGTGTCTTCGAAAATGCAACGGCTTTGAACGAGAAGCGACGAACTTTTACTCGTCGCCATGTTGGACGTTCGTTGTATCGTCTTTTTCCTCCGTGGTTGGAAAAGCGTGATTCGTTAGCAGGAAGATCGCGTTCGAAAATTCGGTCGAATGTTGACTGAAAGTAGTATCGTGGTACCCTACTGGTTCGAAAGTACTCTAGCGAACGTGCGTTACATCGACTTTTGTCCCCTGGCTGTGCAAAGAGAGGATTTACATGCGTTTCACGGTTCCCGGCATTGCTGACACGATTGCCACGCAGCCGAGAGACACGTAGAATGCGTGTCGGTACGCATCTTAAAAGTCACTGCTGCTCACCGGTCTTCCTGCAGGCCGCACAGTACGCGCCGAAGGCTAAAGACCTCCTTCGGAACATTTCTACTAGCGAGAAACGCCTCTGGAGCACGCGACTCTTCTATTACGTATACATCTACGTATCGTTCGCTAAACGATCTTCGCCGGTTCGTTCGAGCGACCCCTACTATTTTCGAATCGGCCGACTCGCGACACGCTGCGCTCCCCCTTTCGGAACTTCTTAATAACGTATATCACGTATATGACGAATCGACGGACCTTGCGAGCAGCTAGCTTTTCTCGCTAAAACCCTGCCTAGAATGTCAATTCCTGTGTTTTATCCTGCCGCTTCCTCGCCGTTCCTTCGGATATATCCAGTGCTCGGTTTACGCGATCGCGAATGTCAACGATATCGTTGATATTCCGTGCCAACACCGAAATCTCTCTGAATACTGTGATAGACGGCTGAAAGAGAAACGATTAAAAGCTTGACGCGTCGCGGCATACACCAGAGCTATCGTTTCGTATTCAACGCTAGAAGTGACGCACGATTATAGGTTTCCATCGATAAACATCGTTGATGCTTCATATTTCATAACGGACTCACTACCGACCCGACCCAAGCCGATGTTGGTGTTGGTTGCGATGCACGATGCGTGCAAACGACGACGTAGAGATATACCTACGTTTCCCTGATCTTCAGCACCGCGTAGGTCAACGTTCAGAAAGGATTCCAGTCAGACTCATCATCCAGCGCTCTTCTTTCCTTCTCCTGCCTCTTTCTCTCATTCTCTCTTTCTCCATATGCATACGTCTGTCTCTTTCTTTCCCTCTGTTTCTCCTGCCAACATGCGACTATACCATGCACGCGATCGGTACCAATGAGAGCGCACGCTCGCGTCAACGCGATTCAACTTTCTATTCCAATTGGATAGCGAAGCGCGATCGAATCCTGTCCTTGAACGAAGACGCGTAAACCTTGAGTCACGATGGTATCCTTTTTGTTCGCGCGATCTCGATTTCAATTCGGTCGATCGGTCGCAAATTCGGGTACGCAGCGAACGACGCGACGCGACAACAGCGACACGAGGCGGGACGTTCCGCGGTTTTATCGAAGCGACGCGAAACGTTCGGAGGGCCGGCAACCTTTACGTAATGACCGACTCGAGAAAGTAGCCCAAAGTCTGCCGGCTATAAATCAGCCGTTCAACAACACCGCCGATGCGCTTCTTTCTTTCCACCGATCCGATCTTTCAATTTTGACTCGTGACGATATTATGCAAATAAGCCAAACTTTCCTATCGCTCGTTCCTCCTTTTTTTTACATTCCCGATCGCATCCAACGACGATTTGTTCGACAAGTTTTGAAAAAATAACTTATACGACACAGTTAAAATTACACCGATGTGTCAACGATGAATCAACCGCATATATATATATATATAATATGCTTGTATGTGTGTGTGTGTACATATCGTATTATTCGAAATTTGATTGTACCGGGTAGAAATCGGTTTTCCGCGTAGCGCGATTAATCGGGTAGCTGGATAGGGCATGGCAGGGCAGGGCAAGGCAGGCCAAGCTAGGCCAGAGTGAGATCCTGAGAAGAGAAGAGAAGGGAGAAGATAAGGATAAGGTAAAGGTAAAGTATAGTGAGGTAAAGCAAGGCAGAGAAGAGCTGAGTAGACAGGAGAAAGAAAGGAGGAAAGGAGGAAAGAAGGGATCTTGGAGGCCCCGGGCGCCGCAAGTATAACGGTACTTGGCGAGAGAGCGCAACAGAAACGGATAATCAACTAGCATCCGCCCAACCGAAAACGATTCGCGTCTCTTTCAGACGAAAGGTAGACACCTTGTCCCCTCTCTTTTACCCTCTGTCGATTGTTTTCCCCGTTAAAACTAACTAGCCGTCGATAATGTTACGAGACATGGGCGTAACGAGGCGATTTTCCAAGATACACCGCGATCGAATCGATCGATAACGTTGTCATCACGTCGTTGTCAAATGAGATTGCATAAAATATGCGGCCGAGAAGGTACGCAGGAACGCGAAAGTGACAACAGCTACTGCAGTCTCGGCTAGAAAAGTCAAATTTTTGCACGCGCCTCCAGTAGGAAGAGACGGTCGTGTGTCGAGCCATTAAAATCCATCTCATTGGTATGAGGAGCGCAAAGTCATTTCACAGTTATTACAGCAGATACACCGTTGCTTTACAATCCGTCTCCCGTGTTAGTTCGTAATGCTAATGTGTTATACAGTCAAGACTTCCGTACCAGCTACAAAGAGCTTGTTCGCGAACATCAGGTATGCAATGCCACGAGGTTACCTTCTATGAGGTCTTCGTTGCTTCTTACTTACAACACCCTTATTGTACTGCCATCGGTCGATCCGCCAGACGATACGCTCCTACTCCCCTCCTCTTGTCGCGTTCCATTCTAATCGATCGTTCTCGCGTCTTTGATTATCCGTTTTCGTGGATAACCGATCGTCGGTGCGGCGGTCGAAGTTCTTCCATTCTCTCGTCGTTGGATCAACGATATTTTTAAAGCGTTGAAACGAACACGCTGTTCGAACTTATCGTTCCGACCGTCGTCACGAATGACGTGTCGCTACGATCTTCGACTCGTGCGGAGACATTCGCGGATTACGAACTACGATACTCGAACGTAGATACGTGCGAGAATACTCGTCGATCCTTTTCGCGCCATCCCCCTTCCTCTTTCCAACGATCACGTAAAACGTAATTCGCCTGCAACCACGGGCTAAACGGTGGCGTGTCAATCGCTGCAGCGAAACAAAATAATTCTATTTGTGAGTTATCATCGAAGCGTTTCGACAGGTAGTAACGGGAAATTTGTTGGTTTCGTGCTGCTTCTAGGGAGTAAATTACCAGAGCGTATGTCGAACGAATAACGGTGTAGCAAGTTTATATTCCTTTTCCACGTGGTCGATGAAACAGCCGGTAAGTGCGAAGCACCTCGGACCTTTCGTAGCGCGTATCGCTAGAAAATCGAACGATTCGCGATACGATTCGCGGCGACTGGCGCGATACGGCTCGTGACGAACCGTACCGGAATACCAGCACCGGCCAGCCAAGCAGCGCCTTCTCGATCGACCTGTTGCCCTCTCGATCCTCTCGACTGGAACGCGTCTCTACGCGGAAACGCCACGCCGCGCCACGCCGCCGCGCCGTCGCCTTCGGCCTACCGCACCGTACACCGCGCCGATCACTGCCGAGTGTATCAACAAATATACGTCCCTCTCTTGCCGTTATACCAATCGCTAATTCCTATCTCTCCTAGAAATGATTTTTCTCGATCATCGGTCATTCTCGTCGCGACACGTCGGTCGCCGATGTGGTCATCGTCGTAATTTCAAGAAAAGATACAACGAGACACTTTTCCTCGTCTGGATCTTCGCGACGAATCCGCAGGTTTCGCGTGAAAATGCGCTCGATATCGCCACGTCCGATCGAGATTAACCATCGTCGATAAATTCGCGGAAAGGCTGCAACGTTATCGTACGAGTGATCGAACGGCATGTAAATCGTCGGCCGATTGTTCCCACCATTCGAGATGTGCGTATCCATTTACGCAGGGATACGTATATCCACGTGCATTTGAACGTAATCGTTGGGTGCGTTCGAGCTTTTCACGCTTCGCGACGCGCGTCATATCTGTTTCCTGGCGGTCGTAGCCCGTGACTCGGAGCTACCGAAACCGTGAAACAATGTTACAAACGATAGCGAGAAGGAAGACGTTCGTCCGTGGAACGCGAATCGATTCGTTGAAACCCTGTTTTCTCGTGCCGTGCGGCTGGTTTTCTTTAGAGTTTCTTTACAGTTGACGCGAATGAATTGGAAGAAAAAAAGAGGGGGAAACGCGAACGGACGTGCGGCCTACGATTCGTGGTGTACGCGTTCGAATGTATTATGGTAACTCGCGAACAATAACTCTTCCTCCACTCTCGGCGTTTAATGACCGTCCATCTATTTAACGTGAAGGAAGAGGAAGTGACTGATGGGTAGATAGGTCGAGCGTTTTGTAACTAATTTCGCGAGTAAATTGTCCGTAACATTGGTTTGGTGCAGTTCGAACGTAACTAAATATAACGACGACGAATCGAGGTTGCCAAACGGAGGAAGCCAATGTTCCTGACAATGCGTAAATCTCTGCGATTCAACGATCGAAACGCCACTAACCAGAGGAGAATGCCCCCTTCCTTCTGCCTGGCTGTTTCTCGGTAATTATACGCGGAAATAAAAAGAAACGAGGGAGGAGAGGCGTTTGTTAGGAGGAAAAAAAGCATTTCTCATCCGACCGTAGTCCTGTGTAGATACATCTAACGCATAAGACGCGAGTAACCGCACGGCCACCCACTCGTGCATTCGTCCGCGATTCGCCGTGACTCACCGCGAGCTGCGAACTGCCAACTACCAGTGGAAGAGAACAGAGCGACTCGACGCTCGTCCGATACCTTTCGTGATTCGCGATACGTCCGATATCGGACGCGTTTCCCTCTTCCTGCGTTTATTTTCGACCGTGTTACTATAAATCTTTTTCGCGTACAGATCTGTCGTGATTGGCGGACGCGCGAGCGGACTACGTAGCGCACGAAAAGTAATAACGCAGACACGTTGAAGCGTACGATCGGTGAAGGATCGGAACTTCCGTAACCGCCCACGCGTACACGGGTGAAAAAGTGCGAGCGAAGGAACAATCGGTTCGGTAACGTTAAACGCGTGAGAGAGTTTCCCTTCGAGCAAACACGATCGTCCACGTATTACGTTTTAGCCGGAGTCGAGCGATCTCCGAGTCTAATGTTAATTGCGTTTGTTTTCTACTCGAACATCGAGCGAAATAATCGGTGGAACGATAATCATACGCAGAACTGAAACGAAGGGCGGTGAACCGTGGAAATGGTTCGTCCGGTGCTCGTCGTCGGGATGCCCTTTCTGCCTGACCACGATAATCGTGGATTTCCGTCCGCTTATTATCTTACGCGCGTCACAATACGTTTAGATTGCGTTCCGGTGACGGCTAATTAGAAACGTACAGTCACCCATTCTCTGCACCCGCGACTTTTTGCGCTTTACCACGCTCCGGTCGCTTTTACAGTTTCTTCTCTCCTTGTTTTCTCTGCCTCTGTTTCGAAATCGAGCCGTAGAATCCGAACAATATGTACGACACTGGTACGTAGAGCTTTGCCGATCTGCGGATATGCGGCAGACCGACCGGTGCACGATCGACGAACGATTCGTTGGTGCAAATTTCGCTTACCAAAACTTGGTATCGATAACGGTACGAAGAACCGGTTTCCCACTCTAGCCAGGACGCGTGTCTATTCTCGTCACCGCGTAGAAAAAGCGAGGAACGCTTCGCGCTCGAAAGTCAATCGAAAAAACTGACTTGCTTCGGATCGGTCTTCGTCCCTCTTCCGTACGACCGAAAAGAAAAAGCTCTCGAATTTTAATTAGCTTCGTGTAGCCGATTTCTAATCTATCGCCGCTTATTCGAGCACCGACGACCATCGCCGTTTCGAAACGAAATCACCAAATGGTGCAACCCGACCCGGACTCCGCCGTCGTTTGTCATTTTCTTCTTCGATCGCTCGAATTCCTTTACCTTGGAAGGTGGACGTTACGTTGAAGACGCAAGTAACGCGCAGCTGGAACGTTGCTGAAAACGTCCGCTCGTTCGCCGAGGATGTTCGCGCGATACGAAGAAGCGAGAACGGTTTGCGATCGAGCCGCGTCGAATCGAATGGAATCGAATCTAGGCAAGCCGAGCCAATCCCAACGTAGAAATTAATGAGATAGACTAATTCGCGAAACAAGTCGAAACGTAGGTTTATGTAAATAGAGCAGCGAGACGAAGGTCGAAGCAAAGAGCCGGGGAGGGAGCACTCGTACAGTCATCGAGTTCGTCGGTAAGGTGGAAAGGCGTGCGACGCGTGTCCCAGACGGACGGCGTATCAAAGGATATTTGCCCTGTCAACAACGCGCGCGGCTTTATGTGGAAACACCGCTCTGCGTCTAAAAGGGAAAAACGATTACTCGGGCCAAGATAATAGTAATGGCCGTTATTACTTCGCTCTATTATTTTACGATCTAACGCTGGCTCGGGATCGATATGCTATCTCGTACTCCTTCTCCGACACGATCGATCTGCAAACACGCGTCCACGTATTCTTCTACGAGGCAACGCAGCCTGGCGTTCGGTGAGACACAGCGAAAAGGCCGTTTCCACGAAAATATCCGATCGCGATTTCGTCATCGCGACGGTCACGTCGCGATGTCCATTTCTTCGTTAATCACGGGCGAGGTCAATTTCGCGCGAGATCAAATCCCACGAGATTCGTCGCCGTTCGTTGGCCGTTTTTAACAACGAACGGTTACGATCGCCATCGATACCACGATTCGTCGACTCGATGAGATAAGGATCGTTAAGTCCTCGGTTTCTTTCGAACGATCGACGGGGTAGATCTAGGGAAAACTATCTACGAAGCGAATTGTGAACGATGCGGATGATCGAGGACGAAGCTGGAAAATGATAAAATTGTGAGCCGCGTGGCGATGAAAGCGAAGCGTGGCAAAGCGAAGCAAAGCGAAGCAAAGGGAAGGAACGAAAAGGAAAGGAAAGGAGAGGGGAAAAAATGATCGTCTCACCTGCATCTGCAACCAGGAGTAATCGATATAGGTGGTGGTGGTGGTGGTGGCGGCGGCAGCGGTGACAGCACCAACGACGTTCGAAGCGGAGGAGATCTGCTGCCAGTTATCCTGACCGGTACAACCGAGTACCGGCAATCCGTCGGGTTGACCCCGATCCGGTACTATCTGATCGGCATATTGATAGGGTGGTTGAATCGTCGGCTGTCCGCCGGAAGGCAAACTCGCTGGATGAGGGTGCTGGGCCCCCGAGCCGGCACTGGCGGGCAAACAGCACACGCTCACGTCCATTCGTGGTGGCGGAGAATCGTAGAAACGTTGCTGCTCCGGCTCTCGCTCTGATTCTGACTCTGACTCTGACTCTGACTCTGACTCGGACTCGGACTCTGACTCTGACTCTGACTCGGACTCTGACTCTGACTCTGACTCTGACTCTGACTCTGACTCTGACTCTGACTCTGACTCGGACTCTGGCTCTGGCTCTGGCTCTGGCTCTGGCTCTGACTCTGACTCTGGCTCTGACTCTAGCTCTGACTCTGGCTCTGACTCTGGCTCTGACTCTGACTCTGGCTCTGACTGTAGCTTTGTTTCTTGCTGTGACTTTGGCTGTGACTCTGGTCCTGGTTCTGGTTCCGGACTGTGTCTGCTCCCGAATTGGCGACCTACCGAGGTTTAACCATCCACCTCGCGATCAACGTCCTTTTTCCACTTCTCGTCCGTTCTTTCGCTTCCGACAAACACCAACTATCGTCAGCTTCCTCGCTATCAGCCGACTTTCTTTCTTTCTCTCGAAGACGATGACGGCCGCGGAGCGATTATTCCGTGCCCTGGACACGCTACCGAATCGACGAGCCTCTCGCCCTGGCGGTCGCGCGGCTTTGCGCCCTGATTCGATCCAACATAGAGAGGAACAGCCACGGGGACAAACCGTCGTGTATGCGCCGGTCGAACGCCTTGTTTCTTTCCCGTGTGCTGGTTCCTCGCGTCCGACAACGAACAGCCGATCAACGAAACGTTGCGACTCGCTGTTTTCGCTTATCCCGCGACGCTCCGACTTCTTCGCAGAGTTCCTCGTCAAACGTCCTCGACGATGCTTGGAAACTTTTGTAATGCGTTAGCGTAGTTGATCTTGCGTCTTCCTCCTGGACGATCATGCTCCGCGATTAATCTCGGATCGCCTTTCCATTCACCCTGGATTGCTATACACGCGTGAATCGCGTTTATTCCTACGAAATACAAACGCAACTCGCACCGCTATTCGAATCGGATCGGTCCTACATCGAATACGATCATCCGTTTCTCAGCTGTCTCGCGAATCGAACAGTTAGACGATCGTTTCGAGTAATCACACGCAACATCATTTTTCGCGGTACTGTTCGCGAGATCGTATCCAGTCTATCGCGTTTCTCGATCAACGTCGACTTCAACGTTCCCAAAGAATCATCTCCCTCGTCCTTGCAACCTTTTTTAATCGGCGAAGAGAGCAAAGACGTTGATCTTATTTGATTTGAAAGTAGAGAGCAAAAGCGGCGCGTTCCAGGAGCAACGAGTAATCGTGTCGTGTGGTCCAAAGGAATTCCATGTTTTCGCCGATTGTTTTCTTCGAATTGACTAAACGCGACTATACCCGCTTGCTTTCTTTCCCTTCCTTCTCGTTTCTGCGGTTGTAGGTTCGTTCTGCTATCGTGGACTACGTGGACGAATCGATTCGGCCCGAGTTTCCACAGTTTGCTATATAATATCGCATCATGCTCTGCGAAAGAAGCTCAAACGAAAACGACGACGACCTGCCGCTGCTTCTTCCAACTTTAAAGTACAGCGGCAGGTTTCGCGACGACAGCAAAACATCGAACGGTAGCGCACTCGTGATTCCTCGACTAACTCTCGCTAATATTCTTACGATCGTTCGCTGTAACGCGTTCACGGTGAAACATCGATCAACACCAGCCAGTTGCCTTTTCCTTTCCGATCGAAATACACCAAAATTTAACGTCACGGTCACAATTACGGTTACAGTCACGGTCCCGGTCCCGGTCCCGCTCTCTGTCACGGTCACCATACATCAACCGCCGAATCGATCACCCAGGGGTGTCTTCTCACTTTTCGATTTTCCCTTGCTTCCTTCTCCAACCACCTTTCCTCCGTCTTAGTTTCCCGATTGCTCCTATCGCTGTGGCAGCGACACACTCGATCGTTGGTCGAAATTTGAAGAACGTACGGTGAACGATCGGACGACAGCGTTGCACGAAACGATAAATAGAGCATCGACGTTGCGAATCGATCGGGCAACGCTCGCAGACTAAATTTCTACGCTGCTTGTCCCACGGAACCAGTCGACCGGTCGAAACTATCGGAGAATTTCCCTCGGAAAAAATGTCACGGTCTCACCGTAAAATCACTGAAATCAAGCGGTTTGATACCGAAAGAGTCGACGCAAATCGTGAGCAAACAGAACGCTGACGAGTCGATCACGGATTATCGACAAGAACGGTCCGATACGGTCGCGCCTTATCAGAAGCACCGTCGACGCATGACAGCCAGCCGCTCGTAGTAAGGGTATGCGCGAACCGCGCAGAAGGAACAGGAAGAGGTGGAGAATGCGATAGAATAGGAGAGGGAAAATCGGCAGGAGGAGGAAATGGAGGTGGAGATGAAGCTGGAGGTGGTAGTGGCGGAGGTGGTGATGGTGGTGGAAATGGTGGAGGTGACGGAAGTGGTGGTAACGACGAAGGTGGTGGTAGTGGCGGCGGTGGCGGAGCCGGAGAAGGAGAAAACGGTGAAATGGAGGAATCGAAGGTCGAGCTATGCAATCACCGGAAGGTAGAGGGTAATCTCGAAATGGAACAGTAGGTACCTAGTAGCTTCTAAACTATGCGTGTCGAACTTTTCCAATGAAACGCAACGACGACCGCGTCGACGATGCGGCGATAATAAGACACGCATAGACACGTGTAAGCAACGTTCTCTGTTCGGAACGCTACGCATACCGTTCGGTTAATACGAATACAGGGTGCTCTCCCTTTGAATAATATATCTCTTTGCTCGAGCAACTACGAAAAAAAAGAAGAAAACGCCAATGTCGAGAGAAGCTGGCAGCGAGAGTAGGAAAATCGCAGAATAATCGCTGAGCGAAACGATCACGCAAGATGCGAATGATAACGAGCGAGATAACGAGAGAAGCGACGATAACAGCATCAAAAGTGGCAACCTGTAACGCGGTAGAGTGCCGCCAGTGGTGGCGGAGGTGGTGGTGACGCGGTGGTGGGTGGTGGTAGCAACAGTAACAACGATGACAACGGAAGGAAGAACAATGGCAGCGGGCAAGACAACGAGCAATGGTTGCGAGACACTAGCGGTGCAATGGGTATAATGGTAGCGGTGGTTGCAGCGGGCCGGGCGGTAACGACAGAGGTGGAGAAAAGTTTGTAATAGCGAGGAAGGTGAGGGTGGCGAACGCAACTGGTGCTCGTGACGCGATCGTGGTGCACCCGTGGCGTTGCATACGCGCATGCGCGGATGCGTGTCGTCAAGGCAACGGTTCCGGAGTAACTGCCCGGTGAACGCAGCCCTCCACAGTCCGCAGACCATGCTCCTGGCTCTCTCCTCCTCTCGCTCACGCTCTCTATCTCTGCCTCACCCCGCTCCTGCACCAACGTCGCTCGATCTCTGTTTTCCTCGTCAACTCGCTCGCTCGCTCGTTTTCCCTGTTTCTTTACCCTCGTATCAACCTCTCTGCCTTTTGCTTATGACTGGCTCACGCCCAAAGCGCGACTGATCCCAGCTGTCTAGCTTAGCTGACTGACTCTCTACACTCTACATCCTTACATGTAACCGCCCTCTTTGCCGTTTCGCGTTTTCTCTCGTTCTTCGGTTTGCGCAAAAAACCGCGCGCGCTCTCGTTCTCCGTGTCACCTTGATCAAGCGGCACGATTTATTACCAAGAAGTGGCGGAAAACTTCTACTTTCGACGATTCTGATAGTCCTTATCTCGGCGATGACGCGTCGAAACGTTCGATTATAATATACATATATATATATATATATATAATGGTATTCTGGTAATATAGGAAACGAGACAGAATCAGACTCGTTTGTCTCGATCGTAGTTGATATTTTCGTACCAACTTGATATCGTGACGCTTGCATTTAACCACCGGTACCAATATAAATTCTGATTCTTCGGCCTGATTCTTCGTCAAGGATCTCCGTGTCTTGCTCGGACGCGACTTCGATTTCAAAGTTGGGACAATGCTAGGTCTTTAAGTCGACGCGGGTACATGACAAAGAAATTGTTCTTTTATTTGTTCGAGTCCCGTTGCGCTGGTAGTCGCGCGATCCTTCGTCGTCTCCATCTCCTTCTCTCGATCTTCCTCGTTAGAGAACGGGAACGGCCATAGCCATTCCGCCAACGCTCGTCTGACGTCATCG
This sequence comes from Bombus confusus, assembly GCA_014737475.1. Classification (NCBI taxonomy): domain Eukaryota; kingdom Metazoa; phylum Arthropoda; class Insecta; order Hymenoptera; family Apidae; genus Bombus; species Bombus confusus. Next base: position 97,196 of record JACXIV010000099.1, read on the forward strand.
TATTACGACTACTAACGTGTCTCGACGCGACGCGTCGTGTCTCGTCTCTACGTCGTCTTTCGTGTATTATCCGTTGCCCGTAAATACACGGATAATAGATAATCTCCGCCAAACTCCATCTCCGCAAAAAAATACGTATGATTCCGAGCTTGATGAATTTCACAACGAACAAAGATGAGAAACGTTGTTTTCCTATCGTCCGGCCTGGTCCATTCATTTCTTGGAAAAAAGAATATCTATGTACCGATATTTTCGACAATAAAAAGCATCGATCGGTTTTGGGGTAATGAAGAAAAATGTCGTATATGTTCGACCGGTAAACTTGCAACTCCGCCAATTTTGATGAAGAGGACAAGGCGAGATATGTCTGTAGGTGATACTTATATGCAACAACAGGCATCTCGAATCTCTCCCCTCCCACGGAACCAGAGATTCCCTTTCTCTTTAGATTGTGAAACGATTTTCTATCGTGGCGCTTTAGCTTTGCGGATTTATTATATATGCAACGGGTTACGCAAATTACGACAAAGTGCAAATATTTCACATGACCTGCACCTGCATGACTCCCCTTTCTACGCGCGATCATTTAAACCGAGCGGACACGTGAATCACAACCGGGAACCGCGTCTCCTCTGTATCGTAATTCCTTCGTTTTTAAGTCACAACAACTAGGTAACGTACGAAATCGAACATTCGGTTCGGCTCAGCCAACGTGCGACAGGATCTTACCAAATGGAATTTCTCCTTGCTTTTTTTTCAATAATGTCTGCGCTATTTCTCTTGTATATAACATATAGTAGTATATTGTATATAGTATTCCTGTTAATCGGAAATTAACTTCCGTCCCGTTGTTCGTGTTTCATCCCGTTTTTCCTTCTTTCTCCGATCCTCGGCGAATTACATACGTATTTATACGCTAGTTGGTGAAACGCGCGGACTCTACGCGAAACGAACAAATAAATGGATCGCAGATATGTAAGACAACGAAGGTACAACTTTTGCGTGGAGGTATGTTCCGATGACCTTTTCACGATATTTCTGTTCTATTCAATTGCTCCGATCTTCCAACAAATCTTAACGATTCACGGCCATCGTTATACGAGTCTGGTACAGTTCTGTCGAAGACAAACTAGCGAGATCCTGTCGAAATAGCTGTTGAAAACGACAAAGTACTCGAGTAAGTGAGTACGTAAGTACGTGTATACTTGCTTACGGAGTAAGAAATGTGGCAGCAGGAGAAAAGAAAATGTGGTAGGATGAAGGAACGAGCGAGTCGAGAGTCTCGAGTCAAGGGTCAGTCCGCAGGATCATGGAAGCGGCTACGTACTACGTATATTTATACATGCAAGTATGTACATATACATACAGCTAGAATTCGTATTGCATCACAGACAAGACCCCCTACTATCAGGAGTACCAGGACGGAAGCGACGCTACTTATGAATGGGAGTACTCGCCCATTGGTCGCCTTCGATAGCCAATGGCTGGCTGTACGCGCGGCCCTCTTTGCGCGATTCCCCGTGGATTTCTGTAACTTCTCGGTCAGATTAACGCGTATCAAGCGACTACCGATAAACATGACAAACGTTTTGATTCATTGACCCTCGCCTATAATGTCTTGCGATTTATATCGAAATCTCGAAAGACGATTTTTCTTGCTTCCTTGGACATAATATTTTCCACATTTCTTCGGAAAAACATCTTTCTTTCCCTTCGGATTATCGTATCTGCTGGCACGCTCGATACCAACGTTATCCATTATCGCGCGATCATGTATTTAGCTTCTGATAATTAACCGTATCCTTATTGCTAGAAAAATAGCAGTTAGTTATTGTAGTATAATCGCTTTATTCCTTATTGCCTGTATCGAGTATTACAAGCTATAAATCTACGCTGTTTCTTATGGTAAATGTAATTAATCAACGTAAATAACGTATGACAAAAAGACCTGATACAATTATTTATATTTTGCCATTTAGTTCTTACCATGTATTAAAGATTTCCTATCGGGTGTTTAATCTCTTGCGAAATGAAAAGATTCTAATTTTTATAAATTTTTAAGTCGAATAACCCTCCAACATTGCAGATCAAATATATTTACAAATGTATCATTTTCTTCTTCAGCTTCATAACGCGAATGTATTGCCGCTTATAAACCGTACGTATAAGAAAGAATTAGTATTAACAGTAAGGATAAAGACAAGTTTTCAATTCATTTATTCCGATCGATTGTTTATTGTTATTGTTTGATAGGGTACATATACTATCATTATATGTAATAATCAGCTATAATCTATGCGTTTCACAATAAGAAGAGATAAATATCGTAGATTCGACAATCACTTTACTGTTGTCTGTTCCTGCAACTATACCGATCATTTATTATGACGTGACCGTCAAATGATTTCGTACTAGATAGTTAAATTAGTTCTTGTACTTATTTACCATTTAATTGCCATTTATTATGACGTTGCCGTCAAATGATTTCATACTAGACAGTTAAATTAGTTCTTTTACTTATCTTTCGTTTTATGTATTGTCTCGATATGTAAAAGCAACCTACAAAATTTCCACCTACAAGCGTGGGAAACGTGATATGCACACTTTATGCCAGGTAATGTTTGTATAGCAACCATTTTGGTTAAAAATGATACATTTTTCCAAAGATTTTAGGATATGTATATATATATAATATTGCTTTTTAAATATCGTTCAGTACATATATAAAGCAATATTACTGCTAAAATTCCCATGCATTATACTTATCTTAGTCAAACACATCGTATGTGTTCAATGATCATCTTCTGGTATAAAAAAGCAACAAACATGTAGCTACATTTATCGGGATAATCCAAATGCAACTAAACATCCGTTACTTATTCTCTTCAATTTCCTTATGCTGTCGGGAAAGATGAAGTTTGATAATGAAACAAAAAGCTATAAGTGAATGACAGGTAGTACATGTATAATATGTACATAATATGTGTACATTCAAGTGTCGGAATATCGTTCTTTTTCCGAACCGTAAATATTGCCATCTTTTAAGCTAAAACTCATAACATAAGAATAATTCTAACTCAGAATACGAACGTGTTAAACTTAAACTATTCATAAAT